>CM038682.1:691018373-691089188 GCA_021605205.1 Aegilops longissima
GATCTCAGCTAGCAAGCCCGTGGATTCACCTCTCCCACCGCTCCGGTGGCCAGTGGCGAGAGGAAAACCCTGTTGCCTCGATTCTGGCCAGTAGATGGTTAGGGTTTTAGTCCTCGCAGGGCAGCACTCGGATGGATGACGATGCTTCTTCTTTGAGTTAATCTTCCGGGTATTGATCCTCCTCAAGTTTGTTCGGCGGGACAGACTAGATGAAGCTTCGGTGTAGATTCCTGCCAGCTCTTTGGGGTGGCGAGGTTAGGATTTCTCATCGTGTGTACGTGACGACGAGATTTGATGTCAAATTCTTTAGATCGATTCAAGAGTTCAACGACAATGATTGCGACTTTTGGGGCACTGTTCCTTAGGGGCACATGTACAAAGACTTTCTGGCTGCTATCGACAAAGTTAGGCCGACTCTGGTATGGGAGCGGCGACAATGACACGTCATTCTGGCGGCAGTAGTAGTCGTTTGGTGGTCCAGGGACCTTAATATAATTTTTATTATGTTTGGAGTGCTTTTGTACTTCTGGTAAAATTTTATAATAGATTTGAATTCTTTTCGTAAAAAAAAGTTGGCATGACATTTAAATCAAACTATCTACTTACCAAGCTATCGGTAGGTATACTCTGAACGAAATTCCTTTGTTGCCGTATTAGACCGCAAGGGAGGATAGATCTAAGAGGAGGAAGGAGAAAGAAGAGGACGAGGAGGCGGGAGGAGGACCAACCTAGCCTCCAAGGTGGTGATGTGAGGCAAAGTGATGAGGCCACCCGACACCAGTTGGTAGGAGAATGAGACGAAGGAGGAGGGCGGGAAAGGAAGAAGATGCCTTAGTTGACCTTAGTGTGACGATGCCGGTGATGAGGCCAGTGGTGCAGACCATTGTTGCTAGAATGATAGCGAGCCCCTGCAGATCCTACAAGCGCGCTTGTACGATTGGTATATGGCGACGCCTTGACTTCCCCGGCTTACGATGGCGGCGATGGAAAATCAAGGCCTGGTATGGCGTAAGGAAGAAAAGGAGGCGGCAGAAGAGGGTAACGGGGCGGCACTACTAAAGGAACAAGTTGCGGGGGTTTTTATGGTATAAGTTTTGACTTTGTACATCGCCATGCACAACATTCGGTACATGGGTAGCGACCGAGCGGAGGAGAGAGTGCTCATAGGTCCATGCTTTTTAGGGCTCCTGATACCCCCAACTCCAAGTTCACCATAGAAGTTTCAAACAATGTCTTAAAATACAGTACGAATTGAGCTGAAATTCAACTCGTTTGTTAAGTGGGACCGAGGGGGGAGCAAACAAACCACGGCCACTCTGGGGGCGCGCAGCTGGTCGCCCCGGTCCCGTGTGCTTCGCGCGTGCACGCGTGCACGCCTCGACATTTCGAGAAACAGCCGATCCGGGCCGTCAACGCGCCCCGCAGATCCCATCCGACGGCGCATGCCCGTCCACCGAGCGGGACGGGGCGCCAGTGGACGACGACGTCGACGAGGCTGGGCTCACGCCACTGTGCTGCGCGCGCCGCCCTTTCCCCGTCCACTCGTTCGTCTCCCCTCTTTCTCCCCTCCCCTTCCGCCCCCGACAGCGAGGCAGCAACGCGAGCCCCAGCCCACCACCTCCGCCCATTTCCGCCTCCCCACCCTCCCAGTCCTCGAGCCACCGAGCCCCAATCCGCGCGCCCACCCTCCCCATCCTCCACGCGCGCGGGCGGCCATGGGATGAGCCGCGGCGGCGGGGGAGCCCGGATCCGGACCTAGGGTTTTCGGCTGCCACGCGCCCGCGCAGCCATGGAGTGGGACAGCGAGTCCGACGGCGGCGGCAGCGCCGGGAGCGGGGACGAGATGGAGGAGGAGGAGGGGGGAGAGGTGGTGGTTGGCGGGGGGAGCGGGAGCGGGAGCGGGAGCGAGGGCGGGGGAGGAGGGGGAGGGATAGGCGGCGACGGGGTCGGCGGGATGTTCACGTTCGCCATCGAGGGGATGCTCCGCGGGGCGGGGCCGTACGGGCTGGTCGTCACGGACGCGCTCGAGCCCGACTGCCCCATCATCTACGTCAACCGCGGCTTCGAGGAGGCCACCGGGTACCGCGCCGAGGAGGTGCTCGGCAGGAACTGGTTCGTCCCCCGTCCGTCCTCCTACTTTTGCTCTCCTTCGGTTCGATTCGTGCATGTATTGTTGGAATTGACGCCACTTAGGATCGATCAGAACTTAAATTTTATTTGTTTGGGTAATTGGGTTGTTACGTCCTGAGCTTCTATAGTGGTGACTTGTGGCAATAGAAGTGTGGCTAGATTGGGGAATTCTTCGGTTCACACTCTACTTGTTAACATGCTTCTTCTTTGGACCAAATATCAAGCTGTGACATGGGTTCGTTATGGTGAAGGATTCCCTGTGCCTGTGTGCTTATTTGGCTGTGAGTACTCTCCAGTAGCATTGTTTGCTTTCTGTTAACAGTTGCTACAAATGCTCATAGGACCTCCGATTATTTGTGTGCACCAAAATAGATTGAAGTTAGTAACTTAGCGCCAAAAAGTGCCATGACGTCTTGTATCATCAGTCCCAGGAGAAGTTTTCCTACCTTAAATTGTTGAGTTTGGACCATATCTTGAGGCTTTATTTACTCTATATTGGAGCTGCTGAACCACATCTTGGCCTGATATGCTAGTTTTGGAACCATGTTGTTTGAATGCTCCCTTGGTTGGCTAACTTTGTGTCTAATGCGACCCTTCAAGATTGACTTAACTCTGATACTTCTACGGTAGTGTTTTTTTTTGATTGGTTATAGACTCTTTTTGGCATGATACTACGTAAGTAATGACAAACAAAAGCATGTTTGTATGTAGTTTAATAATTTTTTTGTTTTAATGTAATCATGTCTTATGTGGTATCCTTTGACCAAACATATTTGTTGGAACTTCGCAACTTCACATGAAGGCCTTCTTTGGTTCATAGGATAGGAATTTTATAGGAATAGGAAAATCATAGGAAGTGAGATGACATGCATGTCAATTCCTATAGAGAAAGAGATGCCATTTGATGCATAGGATAGGATTTTTTCCCATTGAGGCCTCCTTTGGTTTGTAGGAATCTTGTAGGAATTTTATAGGATAGGATTTTCAAAGAAAAAATTCCTATGGAGTCTTTTGGTTTGTAGGAATGAATTCCAATTCCTATGTAGGATAGGATCCAATCCTTCACATTTTCAAAGGAAAAAAAACATTAGCCTAGACTCTGGAAAAAATCCTATCCTATGCATCAAATGACGTCTCTTTGTTTATAGGAATTGAGATGCATGTCATTTCACTTCCTATGAAGTTCCTAGTCCTACAATATTCCTATCCTATGAACCAAAGGAGGCCTGAGTCTAGGCTAATGTTTTTTTTCCTCTAAAATGTGAAGGATTGATTCCTATCCTACATAGGAATAGGAATCCATTCCTACAAACCAAAGGGCTTCAAAGGAAATTTTCCTTTGCAAATCCTATCCTATGGAATTCCTACAAACCAAAGGAGACCGAAAACGAACAAATATTTCTCATGACAATCTCTAGAACAGAAAGGGGTGAACCTGATCAGTTAAAGAAGTATATTCAATCAAAATTTGTTTGTCATGTCCAGTCTGCCGGAATCCCCCAGGTGTTTGATGATCTGATCATACAATACTATTTTACACTCTTCAATGAATCATAGAAATGATACCTGTATAGTTAGAGCAGGTTGTGAAAAGGGACTTTAAGGTAGTTAGCCTTAATGAAAGATGAGCAATAAGTGCATAACACAAAAGGAAGAACACAAAATAGTGATGCCTGGATATGAGTATTTTTTGGGTCAATTATAAACTCCTTTTGGCGTGATACTACATAGGTAATGAAAGTACTTTTACTATTTTTTTGTTTTTGTTTTAAGGCAACGAGGTTGTATGTAGTATCCTTTGAGGTTTGAGCAAGCATACTTGTTGGAACTTAGCAACTTCACATGGAAATGAACAAATATTTATTATGATGATCTTTATGACAGAATGGGGGTGAACCTGATCAGTTAAAAGTACTCCCTCCGTCCCATAATGTAAGACGTTTTTTAACACTACAATAGTGTCAAAAAGCGTCTTACATTATGGGACGGAGGGAGTAGTATTCTTCAAATTTTGTCTGTCATGGTAAGTCTGCCGGAATCCCAGGTGTTTGATGATCTCACAGTTGACAATGTTATTTTGCACTTTTCAATTATATCATGGAAAATAAACCTGTAGAGTTAGAGCAGGTTGTCAAATGGAACTTTAAGGTATGTAGCATTAATAAAAGATGAGCCACTGGCGCATAACACAAAAGGAAGAACACAAAAATAGTAATATCTGTAGCTGAAGGATCTAAGGTATACTTGGATGAGTGATAAATTGTGACTAATTCTGGTCTGCAGAAATAGTAATACTCTAGTAATATTCTGAAGTTCCCTGAAGTGCCATCTGCTTTGTAGAATGACCCCGCATATGATTATCTTGTGATATTTTATTATTATTTGCATATGATAGAGAAGTACAAAAGAGTGAGGGACCTGTAGATATCTGTATACTACGTCGTAAGAAAAAAAAAGGCCAGTAGTATATTATTATGATGGTGACAGTAATTTGGACGACAAATTTAGTGCTACTGATTTATGTGATGGAACAACTGTCCTTTAAAGTTTAGAAGGCTTAATCATAGAAGTTATTGCATGCTTATTATTTTTAGTTCTTGATAGAAAAGGAGTGTGGGAGTACTGTACAAGTTTGGAGATCTAAATGTACAATTTCCAAGTTCAATAGCCTATGTGATAACTCATGCAAACTTATATCCTAGTATCCTACCACTATTGATATCACAATTACCTCAGGCTGTAGACCTTTGTCCTAGGAAACAAACAATAGTCATTATTTACTGAAGGAGCATATTCCAATGCCCGAAGGGATGTTTGCTACAACATAAATAGTAAAATATCACTTGTAATGGCAAGTTAAATTTGTGAAAACATGGTTTACAATGGTCTGCCGTACAACTGTAGTGCGTTTTGACCATGAACATTCAATTTGTTAGTCGCTCGCTGTCTTTGGCTGATATTTTGCATGATTATTCACCTCAAAACACACATGATAATTAAGGGAATGCCAATAAAAACTCCTGAGAAAACAGGACCCTACCGCCAAGGGGTCCTTATGATACTACATGGCATTCCTGGAAGATATAGATTCTTGTATGCTAATTAAATTTGGAAATGGCATTTTGAAATTAATGGCAAGAAAATATATCCTGTATTCAAGTGCTGTTCTTTTCTTGAACCACTATTCCTTTTTTAGCTGTGTCATGATGTAGCTTTGTGTGCAGTTGTTTACTGTTGAACTTACTATCCTTGTTGTTCTTATATGCTGCTGTTTGTCCCCCTCTTTCAGCCGGTTTCTGCAATGCAGAGGCCCATTTGCTCAAAGAAGGCACCCCTTGGTTGATGATGCAGTAGTTTCTGGGATTCAGAGATGTATAGACAACGGCACTCAGTTCCGTGGTGATTTGTTGAATTTCAGAAAAGATGGCTTTCCATTGATGAACAGGTTGCATCTGACCCCTATATATGGAGATGATGATGTCATCACCCATTATATGGGCATTCAGTTCTTCACCAATGCTAATGTTGATTTGGGACCGGTACCTGGCTCAGTTACAAGGGAACCTGTGAGATCTACACGGTTTGCTCCTGATAACTTTTTCCGGCCCATAACCACCGGACTAGAGCAGGACAACTTCTGCCGGGAGTATTCCAGTCTCTTCCAGCTAACTGATGAAGTACTTTGCCAGAGTATTTTGTCAAGGTTGTCACCAAGAGATGTCGCATCTGTGAGCTCTGTATGTCGACGGTTGTATGACTTAACGAAAAATGAAGATCTTTGGAGAATGGTTTGCCGTAATGCATGGGGTAGTGAGACTACTCGAGCTCTTGAGACTGTGCCTGCTGCGAAAAGATTGGGCTGGGGTCGGCTGGCCAGAGAACTAACCACCCTGGAAGCTGTTGCATGGAGGAAACTGACAGTTGGAGGTGCAGTGGAGCCATCTCGATGCAACTTCAGTGCTTGTGCTGTAGGGAATCGTGTCGTTCTCTTTGGCGGGGAAGGTGTTAACATGCAACCGATGAATGACACGTTTGTGTTGGATTTGAATGCTAGCAATCCGGAGTGGAGACATGTCAATGTAAGCTCAGCTCCTCCGGGCCGCTGGGGCCATACACTATCGTGCCTAAATGGATCTTGGTTAGTTGTGTTCGGGGGATGTGGAAGGCAGGGCCTTCTTAATGATGTATTCATGTTGGATTTGGATGCGAAACACCCAACTTGGCGGGAGATTCCTGGTGTTGCACCACCGGTTCCGCGTTCATGGCACAGCTCCTGCACTTTGGATGGGAATAAGTTGGTGGTTTCTGGTGGCTGTGCAGACTCGGGTGTACTACTCAGTGATACGTTTCTTCTTGATGTGAGCATGGACAGACCTGTATGGAGGGAAGTACCTGCATCTTGGACACCACCTTCTAGATTGGGCCACTCAATGTCTGTGTATGATGGTAGGAAAATTCTGATGTTCGGCGGTCTTGCTAAGAGTGGTCCTCTCCGACTACGATCTAGTGATGTGTTCACAATGGACTTAAGCGAAGAAGAGCCCTGTTGGCGGTGCCTCACCGGGAGTGGAATGCCTGGGGCGGGAAATCCGGCTGGAGCTGGTCCACCTCCTCGTCTTGATCATGTTGCTGTCAGTTTGCCAGGGGGAAGAGTGTTGATATTTGGTGGATCAGTAGCAGGCCTCCACTCGGCGTCACAGCTGTATCTATTGGATCCGACTGAAGAGAAACCTACCTGGAGGATACTTAATGTTCCCGGGCGACCTCCACGGTTTGCGTGGGGCCACAGTACCTGTGTCGTTGGAGGTACAAAAGCGATAGTGCTTGGAGGACAAACTGGAGAAGAGTGGATGCTCACCGAAGTACATGAGCTCTCTCTGGCTAGTAGTAACTCTGTTTGAAGTCTATATAAAGGTCTTTCAACCAAGCTTCCATGAAAATAAATGAGACCTTTCAAGTGGCGTTAAGCTTGATTGTCTTCACCACCGGGTTGGAGCAATGAGTGTTTGACGCTCTGAATGGATGTATTTGCTTGGAAGCGAGATATGGTTGGGTCTCAAGTAAAGATTAAACCTCTTAAAGCGGGGTTGTTCGCTTTATATGTAGCTAATGGGTAGTGATATGTTTTTTCTCTTGTTGCTGTTTGTTTGGTCTTTTACCAGATATAATTCATAAGCTACTCTCATGGAATGAGTATCAGTTTTATGTATTCTCAGACTATTCTGACATCCATTCTGTTAGGTTAAAGAAAAGGACTACTTTGTACAGATGAACCCTCTCTTGTATTCTGTGAAACTGTTGTAGTTATGAGATGTATGGATGGTCTTGGATCAATCCTCTTTTTTTGTTAGACATGGAACAGGCTGTGGCAAGTTTTCCTCTCAGGTAAGCTTATTAAACTAGTGTCAAAAACGCTCTTATATTATGGGATAGAGGGAGTAGCTCTGTGTGTGTGAACTTTTCTTTCCTCTTTTTCTCTCTTGTAGACAAACAATGCCGAACTGTCATGTTCTCATCGCCATTTCTGTAACATTTTGAAACTTCCAAGATTGCAGTACTTCTGTATTGATAGCACAGTATGAGGGAAATTGCTGTCTAACATTACAGCAAGCTTGGTACAATTCCATTACTGACTAAATTACATTACAAAACATATCATCAGAGGACTAGAAATGGACTCCGAAGTGATGATGTAGAATGGCGGTAGAGCACGCATCCTACGCAGCAGAGGCAGGGACGTCGGCGGTGCGAGTGAACCACGGGCACTGGAGCGCCATGGCCGCGGGCAGGCGCTCGCCGGGGTCGCACGTGAGGAGCCCAGCTAAAACCTCGAATCCGTCGCGCGACAGGCGCTCCTCCGGGAACAGCTCGCGTAGCCGGCTGTCGCCTCGGCGTGTCGGCGGCATCTGCCCCGCGGCGGCGAGCGGCGTCTGCGCAAATCCTACACACGCGCTGCCGAGAACGCTGGAGATTCGGAAGAGCTGGTCGACCGCGTTCTGTCCCGGGAACAGCGGTTCGCCGGCGAGCATCTCCGCCATGACGCAGCCGAGCGACCAGGCGTCCACGAGCCCGTCGTAGTCCGGCCTCCCCAGGAGCATCTCCGGAGCCATGTACCAGAGCGTGCCGGCCTTGCCGAGCGGCGGTGTCGCGCTTGCCATGGACACGGCCAGCCCGAGGTCGCATATCTTCACCGTGCCCTCGCGGCCGACGAGGACGTTCCCGGGCTTGATGTCCCGGTGGACGATGCCGCGCTCGTGCATCCTCTCGGCGCCGCTCAGGAGCTGCCGCATGACGCGGCGCGTCTCCTCCTCCGTGAACGGCCGGCAGCGAGCGCGCAGGACGTGGGCGAGGCTCGGGCCGACGTGCTCCAGGACGAGGCTGCACTGCCCGGTGCGGGGGTCCCGCGCGATGCCGTGCAAGCCGACGACCGAGGGGTGGCCGCGGCACGCCGCGAGGTAGCACGCCTCTCTCAGCAGGTCGCGGTGGAGCGCGTGTGCACGGTGGCGCCTCCTCTTGCCGTCGGGTAAGCGGACCAGGAACTTGAGGGCGACGTCCGCGCCGGTGGCGCGGTGGCGCGCCTTGACGACGACGCCGAAGCCGCCCGCCCCGAGCACGCGCGTCAGCTCGTAGTCCTCGGTGCTCCCGATGCGCCGTCTCTTGCGGGAGCCTGCGGCGTGGTCGTCGATCATGGCGCCAATGGCGGTTTCAGCTGCGGCAGCTCCCGACATGGTGGCCATGGATGTGGGTGCTACTTGGTGGTGCGTGTTGGAATATGTAGACTGTAGTTACGTACAGGAGGTGCGGCACGTGCAAACCGATTGCCGGTCGACGATGTTTTCGTGGCGCGCGCGCAACGCTCAACGTGCTTCCGACTGCTGCTCTGATCGACGAATATCACTCGGTTTGCTCACCGCCTCACCGGAAGATCTATATAAGCTTGATGGGGCACCTCGTTGTACGCGATCGCTTCTTCCTCCCCCACCTCTCCAATCTCCATCAAAAGATCGATCACAGTCACAGCTCGCTAGAAATCCGCTGCCATGGCCGCGCAGGCCAGCCCGCTCCGCCGTTGGAAGCGCTTCTTCGGCGCCTTCGACTCCGTCGACGCCGCCATCGAGGCCGCCGACCCTGACATGTGCCGCGACGAGGTCCGGCGCGCCAGGCGCGACATCTTTGAATGGCTCTGCAACACCGCGGACGACGGCATGGCGGAGAAGCTCTGCGGGGTTCTCGACGGCTTGATGGCAGAGTCCCTCGAGACGCTGCGGTTGACTCCGGTGACGCCAAAGGTGCTCGCCACCACGGACCTCGCCAGGGCCGTCCGTGCGCTGCAGAAGCACGAGTCCGAGCGGGTCCGCATCCTCGCCAGAGGCATCGTGAGCGGGTGGAGGGCGTCCGCCCTGCACGACTTCGCCGGAGAGCCGGACAACTTCAACGCGCGTCAGCCCAAGGAGACCATGGAGCAGCAGCGTGTCTGCGCAACGACGACGGAGCTGCCTTCCTCCAACGAGATCGTCGGTCACGATCGGCAGCATGCCTCGGCCGATCTTTACTCGAAGAAGAAGAAGAAGACGGCGGAGATCAGCGACGACAAGGCATCCGATCTCGTCGGCGGCATCAACATGGCGAAGCCCAAGGAGGTCACCGTCGGTCGGCATGTCATTGTCTCGGCCGATCCAGACGCAAAGGCAATGGAGGCCGCGAAGCGCAAACTCCATGAAAGGAACCAGCAAGCATCGGACGCGAAGCGGCAGCGCATGGTGCAGGTCGTGGAGTCGCCGGAGATGCTCAAGCAGAGGCAGAGAAAAATGCACCCCATCGTGAAGGAGAGGAGCCTGGCGAGGTGCGCGAGCTCCATGGTCAAGAAAACGTTCTCGGTCACGAGGCAGATTCCCTTGGGCACTTGATCCATCACAACTGACTGCAACTGTAATTATTTGCTCCTCTTTAAGTGTGTGATGGTCTTACAGAATCTGCTGAAATCTGCAGACTTTGAGAAGAGCGATTGGTGAAGATGTAGTATTTGAAAGATGTTGCGTCCAGCAACCAGTGATACCTATATCACCAATAAAGCTCTCTCCTTTTGCAGTTTGATCGAGTTCTTGTGTATGTTGTATTCCAGCTTTCCAACTTAATTGCAATTTGAATTCTTCTCAAGAAAATATTGAGAACTCCGCTACGATTGGACTTCAAACGATTTATAAACTTATAAAATATATAGTATATGTGCAGCAAGCCCGTGGTATGCAAGCACGAGAAAGGTCAGGGGATTTAGGACTCTAGCTAGGATTACAATGACCGTAAAAAATATATTCCATGCGATACCTCACTGTAAGAATTGTTGGAGATGGCTGAGGAGATGCCTGTGGGTTTCATTACCAGTGCAAATTTGTTAACGATCAGCAGTTTACTCTATGAAATTTGACAGATTTTCATGCTTGGAGTTGACTGAACCGAACGCTGCAATGCAAGTTTGGCATCCTGCAAGTTGTGGTGTTGTTTGTTTCCTCATGCGGAAAAAAAATCACACCGAAATTTGGGAGTGTTAGCATAATGTTTTGTTGTACGTACCTAGGTTCAGATGAACCTTAGAATCTCATCACGCCTTTTTTTAATAAAAGAAGGGCTGATTTCTATTTGTGAATAAATAATAAAATGGCTGCATGCATGGCCCAAAGTCTGAGGCAGGGGTAATCCTTCTTTTTTAAAAAAAAGAGAAACCATTTGGTTCCTCTCACCGCACACATGTATGTCTAAATGGAGTATAAACTCTCTCATTACAATTTTGTGAATGACATGTCTTTTCAAGCTAACAAATTTACAGAAAATTGGCTCGACGGATGCGGGGGAAAGAAATGGTTGTGCACATCGATCAATGTGGAAACAACGAATTTACCCTCCTTTTCGTTATAGAAGGATGTTTTCAATAATTATGGCAAAATTGTTAGGACAAGCATTATTTTTCATACTACCAAACTTTGAGCGTGGGAGTATAAAATTGCAGTTCAGCTCAAATCAAAGTACATACTTGACCCAAAATAGTACAACTCCCAATGTATACCAGTAGGCCACAAATCTCGACTAGAGAAACCTAAAGGCCCAAACAGCACCTCAGCCTCCTCCCGTTTCGCTTGAGACAGGCGACCCGGGATGCAGCAACCTCGTGTGATCCATGCACCACTGCCACCACACTACCAACATGTCTCCTTGGCCTTTTTTAGGGTTGACATGTCTCCTTTATCCGCCATCAAACTTAGGGCATCTCCAACACGGAAATTTCCTATATGACCTTAGAAAAATTAATGAAATCTCTTCATGGATGGAGTCGGGTGCATATTGGGTATCTGCCTAAGAAACTTGAATGGGCTCATAAGAGACTAGGCATTTTGTTAAATAGAACCGATCATTCTGCTGTGTTGGAAAGAAAGAAAATTCTAAGGGAGATGGATGAACTTCTTATCAGGGAAGAAGTTTTGTGGAAGCAGAGATCTTGTCCGGACAAGATTAAAGGGGGAGATCATAATACAAAATATTTTCAGCGAAAAGCTTCCTGGAGAGCAAAAATAATATTCTATTTCGGCTCTTAGGAAGGATGATGGTTGTCTCAGGAAAATCTAGAGGAAATGAAAGGTATCACAAACTCGTTTTTTAAACAACTTTATTCGTGTGATGCTTCGGTCGATCCATCCCACATTATTTCATTAGTCAAGCCCCGTGTGACTGATGACATGAATAATGATTTATGCAAACCTTTTACGGAAAAAGAAATAAGTGATGCCCTTTTTCAAATGGGACCGTTAAAAGCGCCAGGGCCAGATGGCTTTCCTGCAAGGTTTTTTCAGCGGAACTGGGGTCTAATCAAAGATGATATTGTCAAGGCTGTGCAGCAATTTTTTTATTTCTGGAATTATGCTTGATGGTATTAATAATACAACTATTGTCCTCATCCCGACGATCAAGAATCCCCAAACAATCAAAGATTTCAAGCCGATCAGTTTGTGCAATGTTATCTACAAGATTATTTCCAAGTGTCTTGTTAACAAGTTGCGACCGCTCCTCGATGGTATGATCTCCCCTACCCAAAGTGCGTTTATTCGGGAAGGTTAACTTCTGATAACGCTCTTATAGCCTTTGAATGTATGCATTCGTTAAGTACGCTTAAGGATTTAAGAGGGGAATATTGTGCTTATAAGTTGGACCTAGCCAAAGCCTATGACCGTGCGGATTGGCATTTTTTGCAAAGTATGATGGGTGCGTTGGGTTTTGCGCCATAATGGATTAAATGGTTTATGACATGTGTTACTTCGGTGAAATTTGCGGTGCGCTTTAATGGTCAATTGCTGCAGCCGTTCTCACCTTCTCAGGGGCTCAGGCAGGGAGATCATTTATCTCCCTATTTGTTCTTATTTGTGGCCGAGATGCTTTCTTTGTTGCTTAATGACGCATGTGCTAGGGGAGTTCTCTAGGAATTCAGACTGACTAGACGAGCGCCTGGTATTTCTCAATTGTTATTTGCAGATGATAGTCTGCTATTTTTCAAGGGATCTTTTGATCAAGCTTTAGCAATTAAAAATATTCTGACGGTGTATGAGAAGGGAACTGGACAGATGTTAAGCCCTGATAAGTGTTCCATAATGTTTGGGAAAAAATGCAGCTTGGAGAAACAAGTGACTATTATGGTTATCTTAAAAATTACGATGGACGGGTTCGAGGATAAATATCTTGGATTACCAGTCCCAGAGGGTAGAACGAAGGCCGATATGTTTCAGTATACTAAAGATAAGTTTTTGAAAAGGCTTTCTGACTGGATTGAAAAATATGCTTCTTGTGGAGTCAACGAAGATTTAATCAAAACAGTAATTCAAGCTTTACCTGTGTATGCTATGGGGATTTTCAAATTTCCGGTTTTCCTTTGTGAGGAGTTATCCCAGACTATAAGGAACTTTTGGTGGGGAGAAGAAAAAGAAAGAAGAAAAACTCATTAGTTGGCGTGGGACAAACTAACAAGACCAAAAGGTAAGGGTGGTGACGGTGTCCTGGACTAGGGGGTACTCACCACGTCGTCCCCCAATCGGTTAGATTGGGCCGAGGACCCCCAGGGCCGCATACTCATGGGCCAGTCCGGACAGGTGCCGCATACAAGGAAGATTCCACAAGACTTGGTGATCAAGACAAGGACTCCTCCCCCACCGGCGTTATTCGGCTAGGACTCTTGTTATCCTAGGCCTCTGGTGCATTATATAAACCAGGGCCAGGCTAGTCGACAGATATACAATATACAACAATCATACCATAGGCTAGCTTCTAGGGTTTAGCCTCTATGATCTCGTGGTAGATCAACTCTTGTAATACTCATATCATCAAGATCAATCAAGCAGGAAGTAGGGTATTACATCCATAGAGAGGGCCCGAACCTGGGTAAACATCGTGTCTCCTGTCTCCTGTTACCATCCGCCTTAGACGCATAGTTCGGGACCCCCTACCCGAGATCCGCCGGTTTTGACACCGACATTGGTGCTTTCATTAAGAGTTCCGCTGCGTGTTCGGCAAAAGGTCGATGGCTCGCCTGCAGATCAAGTGCGACTTCGGCATCTTCGTCACCAGCTCGACTGGTCACCTTGGTTCGACCAAGGGCCACGCCCTACCTCCGATCATCATGTTCGGATGAGGGCCTTCATCAACATCAACTCCGATCTCTATCAAGATCATGAAGGAATCATCCAGGGAGCCCGGGGGCTCAACGTCAACATTGCCCTCGGGCGACCGTACTGTTTCTCTGGACAGCGGACTCGTGTCCGCCGCCACCGCCTTCTCAAGTGTCGTTTTAACGATTGCTTTGGTGGAATTGTGCGGAATTAAGTCTACAACAACCCTGGAAAATTTCATCGAGTTCCGATGGAGGAATCTCTGGCAATCTTCGATATACCGGAGCCACATTGAATTTGGACGAGAATCCGGACGAGTTTAGGGTGTGGTGTCCATATTCTAGCTCGGACTTCCTTTGGAAGATCCAACCGTTGATCGGCTGCGGAATTCCTACACACCCCTCAAAATTTCAGCTCGATCTGACCGTCCAAACTCCGGGAACCTTCCAATTAGTGCATCACTTTTCGGATCTGTTTTCTGCGCGAAAACGAATCCGACCCGAGTTCGTCTTTTTTATGAACGGGATTTCGGACATCCTTTTTGAAGGAAGTTTTGTATGGGGTATTGTGTTTTGTTCCCAAACACATCCCACTAACTTTAAGATCTTTTGAACATGATCTTCAACATCATGCTGGTGTCAAACCAGTCCGGCAATATTGCTCCACGGCTGCCGACCTGCGCTAGACACGTCATCACTTTGTTGAGCCGAGCTCAACTTCTTCGGATCATCATCTCGGCAAGCGAACAAGAGTTCGACATCGGAAGGGATAAATCATCACCAACATCGCCACCCCATGGATTACACGGAGCGGGCATACCGGCATCGCCGCACGGTCGCTTCATCAAGTCGGCATCGACCACGTCACGACCTGCATCGGCAGGGCCGCACTATTGCTTCTTCAAGCTGGTGTCCATCATGCCGACCTACTTCAACTCATCGGCTGACACCGAGGCTTCATCAAGTTAGCTGGACCGGGAGCTTCATCATCTCTTCATCAACCTACTCCGGAGACTTCGGCGTCACTAGCCGACCAGCTTCATCACGTTAGCTGGACCGAGGGCTTTGCCTCGGCGAGCAAACCCTTGTCAGCATCGTCATGCCATCGCTTTATCACCCGTCAGGCAATGGGTGTGCGGATCGAGTCCCAATTTTGGGAAGCACCTTTTTTTAGATTGCTACAACAAATAAACCAGGTGCTATTAATCCTAGTATTTTTTGCTTGTTTGGGTTCATTTTTCCCAACGAATTATTACTCTGGTTTGTCCATCATATGTAAGCAGGTCTATCAAATGGTGGCCGCATTAACGACGGTCGCATGATGGTTCGGTCAGTTTCAGACATAGTCCGCTGACGCCGCATCCGAACTCGAACCGACCTGTGAATTCAGGCCTTGCCATGCCTTTACCGCATCACGCCGCCGCCCTGCATCGACATTGACTTCGGCGCCAGGCCATATTTCTTTTATTACTCACTTTGCATAAATTATTTGTTATGCAATGATTTTTTTTAATTTTTATTATTACTGTTATCCCCGGTCTGCACTATTTTTTGTGCACAAGAAAATGATCCAGCCGGACTATATCCTTTGGCGTCACCTCGGCTGGACGGGGGGCTTCGTCAACACTTCATTACCCCATGCAGGGGACTTCGGCATCACTCTGCTGTCCTGCATTGCCTGTTCTATGTCACCACTTCGGCGTGTCGAGCTCCCCGCTCCGCCACCTCGGGACCGGCTTGGGGGATGGAACCTTGTCCCGTATCAAGCTCGGACCGCGTCATCAATACCGAACACATTAACCAGCTAAGTCGCTTTCATGCTCAAAGCTTTAATTTCTAACTTGTGTTCGGTTCGACCAAGCATTATACTTTTTTGGAAAAAAGTTGCTTGTAAAATTTTCCTTGTCGAAACTTTGTTCGCTTTTACACTTGACGCGCTACCCGCTCATTATACTGGGGGCTTCTTTAATGAAGCTTATTAATGGGCTTTATGCCCAACACATGTGTCACACTTCCGCATGTACCTTTTATTCACCATTATATGCATCGATATGACTTAAGTTTTGGCCAAGCTGGGTTGCTGGCTCTCATGCTTACCCTCGTTCCCGATTGTTCGGCTAGGTGGTAAAGGGAGCACCTCTGCGATTGTTACTGCCGGGTCAGCCGGATGTGTACCTCAGACTGGGTAAAGCCGAAAGCTAGCGTTCTTAAGGGAATATTCGGTCGATGAACTAAAAGATGATTTCTTACCTATTTATTAACCTGCCCCCAGATGTTTTTCTGCTCTTTTCGCAGTCCGGACATGCACTTTAGGGCATGCCTCCCAGGGAAAGGAACCCCTAATGGAACTATTCTCCCTGAAAGATGTTTCTTACTAACCATGTAATATAACATAACTAGTTGGGCACTTGTCTGATAAAGCACTAATGACCCCTACGCCTGGTCTCCACGCATGCCCCGGTTTTTATAACCGCGAGGGTATTCGGACACACTCCGGACTATTGGGTCCAGAGGTTGAAGCGAAAAGGTCCGCTACGACAAACGATCTACAATCCGGCTAGAAGGCATTCTACATGTCACCTTACACTATATAGTCAACTTTTACCCAAGTCACTTGGGGGCTCTTATGTTTATTTGAGCCGTTTCATACTAAGTGTTTTTCTTCTTAGTCGTTGCAAAGTTTTTATTATTTATCACTCTTTTTTTTTCGACACGAGTGTGCGGTCACTAGCCGGGGAGCCTAATTTCTCTCTCAAAACCGCTAGAGTTTAGTTTTCTAAACTGGCCTAATGAGAATTATTCCGCCTTCGGGATGGGAGACTGAAGCCGTAGGCTGACCCGCTTGAAGTCTTGAGATAGGATGTGTCATGTTAAAGCACGCGTAAGCACTTTTTCTAAAGTCCAAATTTCGGATTGGCACGAACACTTGATCTTGTTCGGACGTCATGTTTTCTTGGCGTTTTTTGGTTTTCTAAGCTTTTGGCACTTTTAAAACTGTTTGTGTGTTTTCAGCACAAGTCTCGCATTGCAACGCCGGACTGTTGGGGAACGTAGTAATTTCAAAAAAAAATTCCTACGCACACGCAAGATCATGGTGATGGCATAGCAACGAGAGGGAGAGTATTGTCCACGTACCCTCGTGAGACCGTGGCGAAGCGTTATGACAACGCGGTTGATGTAGTCGTACGTATTCACGATCCGACCGATCCAAGTACCGAACGTACGGCACCTCCGAGTTCAGCACACGTTCAGCTCGATGACGATCCCCGGGCTCTGATCCAGCAAAGCGTCGGGGATGAGTTCTGTCAGCACGACGGCGTGGTGACGATGATGATGCTCTACCGGCGCAGGGCTTTGCCTAAACTCCGCGACGATATGACCGAGGTGGAATATGGTGGAGGGGGCCACCGCACACGGCTAAGGAACGATCCGTAGATCAACTTGTTGTGTCTTTGGTGCTAGCCCTGCCCCTCTATTTATATGTTGAGCCCCGGGGTCGAAACTTGGAGCAAAAGCCTCCTCAAAGTCGGTTTTGCCCGAAAGGCAAGAGTCCCACTCAGACTCCAGGACCAAACGCCACAATCCTTGGCGTCGCCCGAACGCCATGGGCCTCGGCGTCGGCCCGAGGCCGACGCCGAGGTCTCCGGCGTTTGGCCCCATGGCCTCCATAAAACTCCTTTTGCACCGACCTAAAGCCTCATGGGCTTGACCCTTAGCCTAAACATATCATCCAATGTATGAATCTTTACGTCTCGACCATTTCGAGACTCCTCTTCATGTCCCGATCTCATCCGGGACTCGAACTTCTTCGGTACATCAAAACATGTAAACTCATAATATAACTCACATCGAAACCTTAGCGTGCGGACCCTACGGGTTCGAGAACTATGTAGACATGACCTAGAACTATTCTTGGTCAATAACCAATAGCGGAACCTGGATGTTCATATTGGCTCCTACATATTCTCTGAAGATCTTTATCGGTCAAACCGCATAACAACATCGTTGTTCCCTTTGTCATCGGTATGTTACTTGCCCGAGATTCGATCGTCGGTATCCAATACCTAGTTCAATCTCGTTACCGGCAAGTCTCTTTACTCGTTCCGTAATACATCATCCCACAACTAACTCATTAGTTGCAATGCTTGCAAGGCTTTAAGTGATGTGTATTATCGAGAGGGCCCAGAGATACCTCTCCGACAATCGGAGTGACAAAACCTAATCTCGAAATACGCCAACCCAACATGTACCTTCGGAGACACCTGTAGAGCACCTTTATAATCGCCCGATTCGTTGTGACGTTTGGTAGCACACAAAGTGTTCCTCAGTAAACGGGAGTTGCATAATCTCATAGTCACAGAACATGTATAAGTCATGAAGAAAGCAAGAGCAACATACTAAGCGATCGGGTGCTAAGCTAATGGGTCATGTCAATCAGATCATTCACCTAATGATGTGATCCGTTAATCAAATAAAACTCTTTGTCCATGGTTAGGAAACATAACCATCTTTGATTAACGAGCTAGTCAAGTAGAGGCATACTAGTGACACTCTGTTTGTCTATGTATTCACACATGTATTATGTTTCCGGTTAATACAATTCTAGCATGAATAATAAACATTTATCATGATATAAGGAAATAAATAATAACTTTATTATTGCCTCTAGGGCATATTTCCTTCAGTCTCCCACTTGCACTAGAGTCAATAATCTAGTTCACATCGCCATGTGATTTAACATCAATAGTTCACATCTTTATGTGATTAACACCCATAGTTCACATCGACATGTGACCAACACCCAAAGGGTTTACTAGAGTCAGTAATCTAGTTCACATCGCTATGTGATTAACACCCAAAGAGTACTAAGGTGTGATCGTGTTTTGCTTGTGAGATAATTTTAATCAGCGGATTCATCACATACAGATCCGTAAGTATTCTGAATTCTATGTCTACAATGCTCTGCATGAGCTACTCTAGCTAATTGCTCCCACTTTCAATATGTATCTAGATCGAGACTTAGAGTCTTCCATATCTGTGTCAAAACTTGCATCGGCGTAACTTTTACGCATTTAACCTTTTATCACCTCCATAATCGAGAAATATTTCCTTATTCCACTAAGGATAATTTTGACCGCTGTCCATTGATCTACTCCTAGATCACTATTGCACTCCCTTGCCAAGCTTAGTGGTAGGGTATGCAATAGATCTGGTACACAACATGACATACTTTATAGAACCTATGGCTGATGCATAGGGAATGACTTTCATTCTCTTTCTATCTTCTGTCGTGGTCTGGTTTTGAGTCTTACTCAATCTCACACCTTGTAACACAGGCAAGAACTCTTTCTTTGACTGTTCCATTTTGAACTACTTCAAAATCTTGTCAAGGTATGTATTCATTAAAAAACTTATCAAGCGTCTTGATCCATCTCTATAGATCTTGATGCTCAATATGTAAGCAACTTCACCGAGGTCTTTCTTTTAAAAAACTTCTTTTAAACACTCCTTTATGCTTTGTAGAATAATTCTACATTATTTCCGATCAACAGTATGTCATTCACATATACTTATCAGAAATGTTGTAGTGCTCCCACTCACTTTCTTGTAAATACAGGCTTCACCGCAAGTCTGTATAAAACTATATGCTATGATCAACTTATCAAAGCGTGTATTCCAACTCTGAGATGCTTGCACCAGTCCATAGATGGATCGCTGGAGCTTGCACATTTTGTTAGCTCCTTTAGGATTGACAAAACCTTCTGGTTGCATCATATACAACTCTTCTTTAATAAATCCATTAAGGAATGCAGTTTTGGACATCCATTTGCCAGATTTCATAAAATGTGGCAATTGCTAACATGATTCGGACAGACTTAAGCATCGTTACGAGTGAGAAAATCTCATCGTATTCAACACCTTGAACTTGTTGAAAACCTTTTGCAACAAGTCGAGCTTTGTAGATAGTAACACTACTATCAGTGTCCGTCTTCCTCTTGAAGATCCATTTATTTAACTTGACTTGCTGATCATCGAGCAGGTCAACCAAAGTCCACACTTTGTTCTTATATATGGATCCTATCTCAGATTTTATGGCCTCAAGCCATTTCGCGGAATCTGGGATCATCATCGCTTCCTCATAGTTCGTAGGTTCATCATGGTCTAGTAACATAACTTCCAGAACATGATTACCGTACCACTCTGGTGCGGATCTTACTCTGGAAGACCTACGAGGTTTGGTAGCAACTTGATCTGAAGTTTTATGATCATCATCATTAACTTCCTCACTAATTGGTGTAGGAATCACTGGAACTGATTTCTGTGATAAACTACTTTCCAATAAGGGAGAAGGTACAATTAACTCATCAAGTTCTACTTTCCTCCCACTCACTTCTTTCGAGAGAAACTCCTTTTCTAGAAAGGATCCATTCTTGGCAACGAATGTCTTGCCTTTCGGATCTGTGATAGAAGGTGTACCCAACATTTTGGGTATTCTATGAAGACGCACTTCTCCGATTTGGGTTCAAGCTTATTATGTTGAAACTTTTTCACATAAGCATCGCAACCCAAACTTTAAGAAACGACAACTTTGGTTTCTTGCTAAACCATAGTTCATACGGTGTCGTCTCAACGGATTTATATGGTGCCCTTTTAACGTGAATGCAGCTGTCTCTAATGTATAACCCCAAAGCGATAGTGGTAAATCGGTAAGAGACATCATTGATCGCACCATATCTAATAAAATACGGTTATGACGTTTGGACACACCATTACACTTTGTGGTGTTCGGTGGCGTGAGTAGTGAAACTATTTCACATTGTTTTAACTGAAGGCCAAACTCGTAACTCAAATATTTTTCCTCTGCGATCATATCGTAGAAACTTATATTTTCTTGTTACGATGATTCTTCACTTCACTCTGAAATTCTTTGAACTTTTCAAATGTTTCAGACTTGTGTTTCATCAAGTAGATATACCCATATCTACTCAAATCATCTGTGAAGGTTAGAAAATAACGATACTTGCCGTGAGCTTTAACACTCATCGGACCTCATACATCAAGATGTATTATTTCCAATAAGTCATTTGCTCGCTCCATTGTTTGGAGAATGAGTCTTTAGTCATCTTGCCCATAAGGCATGGTTCGCAAGCATCAAGTGATTCATAATCAAGTGATTCCAAAATCCCAACAGCATGGAGTTTCTTCATCGCTTTACACCAATATGACCTAAACGGCAATGCCACAAATGAGTTGCACTATCATTATTAACTTTGCATCTTTTGGCATCAATATTATGAATATGTGTATCACTACGATCGAGATCCAACAAACTATTTTATTGGGTGTATGACCATTGAAGGTTTTATTCATGTAAACAGAACAAAATTATTCTTTGACTTTAAATGAATAATCGTATTACAATAAACATGATCTAATCATATTTATGCTCAGCATAAGCGCCAAATAACATTTATTTAGGTTTAACACTAATCCCGAAAGTATAGGGAGTGTGCGATGATGATCATATCAATCTGGAACTACTTCCAACACTCATCGTCACTTCCCTTCAACTAGTTTCGTTCATTCGCAACTCCGTTTGAGTTACTACTCTTAGCAACTGAACCAGTATCAAATACCGAGGGTTGCTACGAACACTAGTAAAATACACATCAATAATCTGTATATCAAATATACCTTTGTTCACTTTGCCATCCTTCTTATCCGCCAAATACTTGGGGTAGTTCCGCTTCCGATGACCAGTTCCATTGCAGCAAAAGCACTTAGTCTCGTGCTTAGGTCCAGACTTGAGCTTCTTCACTCGAGCAGCAACTTGCTTGCCGTTCTTCTTGAAGTTCCCTTCTTCCTTTGCCCTTTCCTTGAGACTAGTGGTCTTGTCAACCATCAACACTTGATGTTTTCTTGATTTCTACCTTCGCCGATTTTAGCTTCGCGAAGAGCTTGGGAATTGTTTTCGTCATCCCTTGCATACTATAGTTCATCACGAAGTTCTAATAACTTAGTGATGGTGACTAGAGAATTCTGTCAATCACTATCTTATCTGGAAGATTAACTCCCACTTGATTCAAGCGATTGAAGTACCCAGACAATCTGAGCACATGCTCACTAGTTGAGCGATTCTCCTCCATCTTTTAGCTATAGAACTTGTTGGAGACTTCATATCTCTCAACTCGGGTATTTTCTTGAAATATTAACTTCAATTCCTGGAACATCTCATATGGTCCGTGACGTTCAAAACGTCTTTGAAGTCCCGATTCTAAGCCGTTAAGCATGGTGCACTGAACTATCAAGTAGTCATCATATTGAGCTAGCCAAACATTCATAACGTTTGCATCTGCTCCTGCAATAGGTCTGTCACCTAGCGGTGCATCAAGGACATAATTCAGGATAAACCTCAGATCACGGATCCAATCTGCATCATTGCTACTAACATCTTTCAACACAGTTTTCTCTAGGAACATATTAAAATAAACATATGAAAGCAACAAACATACGGAAGTAACAACGCGAGCTATTGATCTACAACATAATATGCAAAATACTACCAGGACTAAGTTCATGATAAATTTAAGTTCAATTAATCATATTACTTAAGAACTCCCACTTAGATAGACATCTCTCTAGTCATCTAAGTGATTACGTGATCCAAATTAACTAAACCATGTCCGATCATCACGTGAGATGGAGTAGTTTCAATGGTGAACATCACTATGTTGATCATATCTACTATATGATTCACGTTCGACCTTCGGTCTCCGTGTTCGAGGCCATATCTGCATATGCTAGGCTCGTCAAGTTTAACTTTGAGTATTCTGCGTGTGCAAAACTGGCTTGCACCCGTTGTAGATGGACGTAGAGCTTATCACACCCGATCATCACGTGGTGTCCGGGCACGACGAACTTTGGCAGCGGTGCATACTCAGGAGAACACGTCTTGATAATTTTAGTGAGAGATCATCTTAAAATGCTACCGTAAATCAAAGCAAGATAAGATGCATAAAGGATAAACATCACATGCAATCAATATAAGTGATATGATATGGCCATCATCATATTGTGCTTGTGATCTCCATCTCGAAGCACCGTCGTGATCACCATCGTCACCGGTAGACACCTTGATCTCCATCGTAGCATCGTTGTCGTCTCGCCAACTATTGCTTCTCGACTATCGCTACCGCTTAGTGATAAAGTAAAGCAATTACATGGCGTTGCATTTCATACAATAAGCGACAACCATATGGCTCCTGCCAGTTGCCGATAACTTCGGTTACAAAACATGATCATCTCATACAATAAAATATAGCATCATGTCTTAACCATATCATATCACAACATGCCCTGCAAAAACAAGTTAGGCGTCCTCTACTTTGTTGTTGCAAGTTTTACGTGGCTGCTACGGGCTGAGCAAGAACCGTTCTTACCTCGCATCAAAACCACAACGATAGTTTGTCAAGTTGGTGCTGTTTTAACCTTCGCAAGGACCGGGCGTAGCCACACTTCAGTTCAACTAAAGTGAGAGAGCAGACACCCGCCACCACCTTTAAGCAACGAGTGCTCGCGGTGGTCAAACCAGTCTCGCGTAAGCGTACGCGTAATGTCGGTCCGGGCCGCTTCATCTCACAATACCGCCGAACCAAAGTATGACATGCTGGTAAGCAGTATGACTTGTATCGCCCACAACTCACTTGTGTTCTACTCGTGCATATGACATCTACGCATAGAACCAGGCTCGTATGCCACTGTTGGGGAACGTAGTAATTTCAAAAAAAAAAAAAATTCCTACGCACACGCAAGATCATGGTGATGGCATAGCAACGAGAGGGCAGAGTATTGTCCACGTACCCTCGTAGACCGTAAGCGGAAGCGTTATGACAACGCGGTTGATGTAGTCGCGGTTGATGGGCCTCGGCGTCTGGCCCAGGGCCAGACGCCAGGGTCTCCGGCGTTTGGCCCCGGCCTCCGCAAAACTCCTTTGCACCGACCTAAAGCCTCATGGGCTTGACCCTTAGCCTAAACATATCATCCAATATATGAATCTTTACGTCTCGACCATTTCGAGACTCCTCGTCATGTCCCGATCTCATCCGGGACTCGAACTCCTTCGTACATCAAAACATGTAAACTCATAATATAAGCATCGCCGAAACCTTAAGCGTGCGGACCCTACGGGTTCGAGAACTATGTAGACATGACCTAGAACTATTCTTGGTCAATAACCAATAGCGGAACTTGGATGTTCATATTGGCTCCTACATATTCTATGAAGATCTTTATCGGTCGAACCGCATAACAACATCGTTGTTCCCTTTGTCATCGGTATGTTACTTGCCCGAGATTGATCGTCGGTATCCAATACCTAGTTCAATCTCGTTACCGGCAAGTCTCTTTACTCGTTCAGTAATACATCATCCCACAACTAACTCATTAGTTGCAATGCTTGCAAGGCCTTAAGTGATGTGTATTACCGAGAGGGCCCAGATACCTCTCCGACAATAGGAGTGACAAAACCTAATCTCGAAATCGCCAACCCAACATGTACCTTCGGAGACACCAGAGAGCACCTTTATAATCGTCCGATTCGTTGTGACGCGTTTGGTAGCACACAAAGTGTTCCTCCGTAAACGGAGTTGCATAATCTCATAGTACAGAACATGTATAAGTCATGAAGAAAGCAGTAGCAACATACTAAACGATCGGGTGCTAAGCTAATGGGTCATGTCAATCAGATCATTCACCTAATGATGTGATCCCGTTAATCAAATAACAACTCTTTGTCCATGGTTAGGAAACATAACCATCTTTGATTAACGAGCTAGTCAAGTAGAGGCATACTAGTGACACTCTGTTTGTCTATGTATTCACACATGTATTATGTTTCCGGTTAATACAATTCTAGCATGAATAATAAACATTTATCATGATATAAGGAAATAAATAATAACTTTATTATTGCCTCTAGGGCATATTTCCTTCACGGACATCTTTAGAGATCCGGCAAAAACATACTCGGATATTGCTATATATGCATCAGTTTCGAATTGTGTCTTCGGTCAATAGTTGGGTTGCCCGGCTCCCGCGCTTGCCTCCTACGTTCCGCTTTATTCGACTAGGTGTGCAAAGGGAGAACCACTGCGATTGTGCTTCCAGCTCGCATGGTCAAGCACCTCGATGGAGAAAGCCAAAACTGATCTGTCACAATAGGTGTTAACGGTCAGCGATCCGATGACTATATTAAATGACGGGCCATTCATAAAATTGGCGAAGTGTTTCAGCTTGACCTCGATGTCCAACACTACCGGGGCTAATAACTGGCCTCCCATACTAAATCCTCAATATTTTGCTCTTACATTGGAGCTGAGGTTTCATGATCATGCTTAGCATGACAACCCAAAGAAAGGAACCGATAAGCGGGACTATTTTCTTTGGAAGACATTTCTTACATTAAACAGTAATATAACATATCTCTCGCATACCTTTGTTTATAAAACCGTATGGCCAGATTGCCTTGTTTGTCGTAAATCTTTGCCCTCATAAAGTCTTTATAAAGTAGGACAAACACTCCTCGACTCTTGGCCGAGGAGGTTAAAGCCGATGGTCGGTCAACAAAGTTTGGTACAATCGCGATCCGAGCATTAATGGCGTAAAGTACTTGGATACATAGAGTCATGCCACATAATTTGTGATTTTACTATGGATATCAATCCTTAATTCGCCACCGTGCCCGCATTAAGGCTCGGGAACTCTTGGGCTTCGGGCTTATTATTTACAAATATTAAAGGGCACATTGATCCCCGATCCGGTGTCGCCACCCGACCAGTGTCTCGGGGCTACTGCATTGCTTGTTCTATGCAGAAAATCTTAAGTGCAATCTGATTTCGAGGAGATTTTGATCTTCAGGTTGGTCGGCCGCACCCAACCCGAGTCTCGAGGTCGAAAGCACGCCGCTTTTGCGTCCCAAGTATTCTTCGAGCTAGGACTTGATCCTCGGGCCGATTTGGCAAATCAACTTTGAGTCTCGGTGATTCTTGGGATCGGCGGTCTTATGTCATCCTTCGGTGCATCTCGGGTTTTAGACCGATACATACCTTGAGGGCTACTGGCTATATATCTCGTCAGAGAATAAATTGCATCAATAAAAAATATTGACCAAAAATCAGCCCACATTCGGGGTGGTGCGCCACCTCGGAAGCAATTCGGCATATAGTTCGGATGCAAGTGGCTGGCTCCTTAGAGGGCATTTCCGGCATTAAGCTCGGCTAAACTCCTTCAAACTCCTTTGAACCAAGGTGATTTACGACACCTCGGATACATAGTCCGGCGTTGGATCTCGGACACATAGTCCGGCGTTGGAGCTCGGACACATAGTCCGACGTTGGAGCTCGGATACATAGTTCGGCGTTGGAGCTCGGACACATAGTCCGGCGTTGGAGCTCGGATACAGTCCGACATTGGAGCTCGGATACATTCTGGCGTTAGAGCTGGGAAGCGGTCCGGCGTTGGTGCTCGGCTGCAAAAGATACCTCGAATGCAGTCCGGCGTTGGAGCTCGGACGCAAGAGGACGCTGCCGCCCGGGAACAACTTCAACCCGAGGTGTGGCATAAAAATAACAAGGCATTGATAAAGGCGGAAACTTAAAGGGCTCCCGGATACCCGATGTATAAACTTCGCCGAATGCATTTGGCGATCCTCAAATCGAAGATGAGAAGATTTGTTGAACCAGTTTTCAAGACCGGCAACCAAGATGAAGAACAGTTCGGAAGAATCGAGGCGTCCCTAACGAAGACCGATTCAGGGGCTCTCGGCGGTGTCTGGACTAGGGTACTCACCACATCGTCCCCAATCGGTTAGATTGGGCCGAGGACCCGCAGGCCGCATACTCATGGGCGATCCGGACAGGTGCCGCATACAAGGAAGATTCCACAAGACTTGGTGATCAAGACAAGGACTCCTCCCCACCGGCGTGTTCGGCTAGGACTCTTGTTATCCTAGGCCTCTGGTGCATTATATAAACCAGGGCCAGGCTAGTCGACAGATATACAATATAAAACAATCATACCATAGGCTAGCTTCTAGGGTTTAGCCGCTATGATCTCGTGGTAGATCAACTCTTGTAATACTCATATCATCAAGATCAATCAAGCAGGAAGTAGGGTATTACCTCCATAGAGAGGGCCCGAACCTGGGTAAACATCGTGTCCCCTGTCTCCCGTTACCATCCGCCTTAGACACACAGTTCGGGACCCCCTACCCGAGATCCGCCGGTTTTGAGACCGACAGGTGGCATGGGTTTCCGTGATCTTAGGCTTTTTAATCAAGCTCTTTTGGCAAAACAAGCATGGCGGTTGTTGGTTTACCCGGATTCACTATGTGCGAAGTTGATAAAGGCAAAGTATTACCCTCAGGGACATATTCTTGATACAATGTTTCCGCTTGCTAGTTCTGTGACTTGGCAAGGTATTTTACATGGTCTGGCACTTCTTAAGAGGGGGGTCATTTGGCGGGTATGTGATGGATCTAATATTAATATATGGAGGGATAATTGGATACCTAGGAGGCATGGCCTAAAAATCTCAGCTAGAAGGCATAATACCAGGTTGAAATTGGTATATGATTTATTCATGAGCGGCCGCAAGGGTTGGGATGAAAATTTGATCAAGTATCTATTCTATCCACATGATGCAGAGGAAATTCTTAAGATTCGTATTCAGACCTCTAGGGATGGGGATTTTGTTCCGTGGCACCATGAGAAAAATGTATATTTTCTGCTAAAGTGCGTACAATTTTGCGCTTAATTTGAAGGATATCCAGGATCCTGTTGGCCAATCTAGTGGCGAACCAGAGGGGGAAAAAGGGATTTGGGAGATAATATGGAAGGCTAATATACCTCAGAAAATCAAGATTTTTGCGTGGCGAGCTGCTACCAATAGCTTGGCGGTCCAGATGAATAGAGTTAAGCACCATCAGACTGATTCATGTATGTGTTCTATTTGTGGGGTTGAAGATGAAGACAACTTTCATGCTCTGGTGAGTTGTTCTAAAGCTCATGCTCTTCGAATGGCCGTGAGAGAGCGGTGGAATATTCCGGAGGAGTTCTTCAAGTGCACCGGACCAGATTGGTTATTGATTTTCTTTGGCATAACTGGGTTTGTGGCAGAGGGAGCAAATCCTGTTTCTTTTCTCAAGAGCATGGCATTTGAGAAATGATTTAATTTTTGGGAAGGGGAAAGAATCCGTTAATGCCTCTGCACATTTTGTGGACAATTTTTGGACCACTTTCACATCTAGTCATGACACCACTCAATTGGACGCTAGCAACAAAGGTAATGGGAAGGTGAGTGGAGTTGTAGCGGATTATGCACCGCTAAAAGATCATGTGGTGTGGACTCCTCCCCCTAATGATCATATCAAGATCAATGTTGACGCCAGTTTTATGGAGAGTTCTAATGCAGTCAGTGTGGGTTCGTAGCTCGTAATTCTTCTGGAGATATTATTATTTCTTCGTGGAACTTTATTGATCGGTGTACCACTGTGAATGAAGCTGAGCTCCGCCTGCCTCGCAGGACTTTATATAGGTATCACCCTTCACCAATCTATTATTTTAGAGACTGCTTGTGCTTTCATACATTCGTTTCTTGCAAATGAAAAGCTTGACAGGACCCCTCTGGCTGATTTGATGGATGAGGCTCTGAGTATATCTAGGATGATCCATAATTTTAATATTGCAAAGATAAGTCGGACTGCCAATGGGGTGGCACATGAGATTGCAAAGTTTAGCTTTAGTTCTAGGTCCGATGAGATTCTTTTTAATTCTATCCTGACCTGCGTGGTGTATGTTGTAACGAATGATTGCAAGAACATTTCTTTGGCTTAATTAATATATGGGGTGTTTTCCAAAAAAAGAAAAACCATGGAAAGGCGCACACATTGAGCCAGTCGGGCCGGCCCAATTTCAGTTGTACACGGTTTTGAGAACATTTTGGATGGTTTTAGTCGATTTTTGCTTCTTTTGGGGACCTTCTAAAATCTAGAGGGTTCCTGAGTCGAGTGTTTTTCCTTACTTTTAGACGTTCTCTCGATTTTTTCTTTCTTTGTCTCATTTTTAATTTCTATCTTACCTTTTTATTTATTATAAATTCAAAATTTTCAAAAAGGGTTCAAATTTTCAAAAAGTTCCAAATTTGAAAAGTGTTCCTTCTTTACAAAAGTTTAGGAATTTCATAAAAATATTCACATTTCATAAAATGATCAGAATTACTAAAATTGTTCTCTGTTCTAAAAAATGTTCAAATCTTCAAAATTCGTTCAAAAATGACAAAAATATTCGGACTTACAAGTTTATGTTCACTTTTTAAAAATTGTTAATTATTTCAAAAAATTACTTTTGAAAATAGGTTCAAATTTTCAAATTTTGTTTGAAAAATGTTTGGAATTTTAGAAAACTTCAGGTTTACAAATTTTTCTCTTGTTTTCTTTAGAAAATGTTTACATTTATAGAAAATTGGTTGAAATTATTAATTTTGTTCTTGTTTTTCAAAAACTATTTTCGAATTTCAAATTTTGTCCATATTTTCAAAAAGATGTTATTGTTCCAAAATGTGTTCAAATAATTCAAAAATCTATACGCCACAGTACATGGTATAGTAAATAGCGTGCTACAATAAATATTCCACTACTCTTGGCTATTTTAAATGTTCGCTCTTTTCATTTATCACCACACAGTGGCAGACCTAGAAATAAAATGGAGGGTGTGCACACTTCAAAAAAATTAAGGTCTATTTTCGTTGGCTTGGATGGGCCTTAAAAATTAGAAAATTATTACATGATAAAAAGTATTTTCCAAAATTCTAGATGTGCCATGGCACACCTGGCACCCCCCTAGGTACACCAGTGTCACCTGGTATAAGGTCTAGTGGCTAGCAGCACGCTTAGAAGTGTTTGACGTTGCGAGTTCCTTGCAACAACACCCGTTTTGCAATTTTGCAGGGGCTAGCTTGTGTTCCCTTCCTGTGTGGAAGGTCGATCAGATAGGAGCTCTCTCCAACACAGCCCACAAATGTTCGGATCGGGCTGTTCGGACACACTTTTCCATCGAACGCGGATCTATATTTGTCCGCGGACGCATCCGAGTGTCCGTTTTCTCGCAAACCAGACGCAAATTAGAGGGGGCTTTGTGAAAGTTTGGACCACTGCCCCCACATAGGACGCCAACAACTCCGGCACACCTAAAACCAAGGTGGAGCCTGACGGTGTAGATTTCCGTTAGCATCCTGAGTAGGAATACCTAGTGTGGCTGCAAGTCAATGATTGGAGGCCGCACGGGGAATTTACACACGTTTGGGCCTCCATTGTGGAGTAAATATTTTGTACGGTGGTTGAATAACTAGTTGTAACATCCCAAATAGATTTAATTAAACATGCTTGTGTTTCTTGAGTTTGACTAATTTGACTAGGATTTGAAGATTTTAATTGAATGTTTAAATTGACAAGGCATTACAACATTTCCCAAATATTCGTTTTGGATTTTAATTTGGATCATTAAAATATTCAAAGCAAAAATTTGACAAAAAACTTACTATTATTTGCTTATTTAAATTAATAGGTTGGAAGTACTTTGAATGTTATTTAGTTATTTATTTGGAGTTCAAAAACATTTTGGAAATAATTTAGAATCCTAAATTAAATTTACGAAAATATGTATAATGGCCAACGTAGGGTCCATTAAATTATTATATGTATTTCAGTTAATATTTGGGCTAGAAATACTTTTCCCAATCTCAAAATATTATATATTTGATATCTTTGAATTTTAATAATTATCCAAATTGAATTGGATTGATTCAAAAATCAAATTCAATTTCAAAACAGGAAAAATAAAATCATGGCCTAGGTTCTCTTATTCAGCAGACCCATGCCTCAATAGTTTCAAAGATCATCTCCAAGGACATTGTATTTAGATCATAGTTCTTCAACACTAAGATTGACATGGCCCGTTCTTAAGTGCATGGTTGCAATCCCTTTTGCTGCCAAACCTTCACACAAAGATATTGTCGCATATGTCCTAGAACTTTGCATCGCGGTGCATGCTCCAAGACCTTGCATAGCCCTTTCGAGGGAACAAATGTTATGAGGGTGCGGCGGGAACATGTGCCCATTTCTAGGATTTAGGGTGACCCTTCTCTGGATCCTCGAAGATCAGCCCAGTTGTCTCATTTTCAATCAAAACCGGACCCACAAGTCGAGCCAAGAGACTAATTGATTCGTCTGGTTTTTTTGCCTGGGAGCATCTCTAATCGACCCCTTATAATTCGTTAGAGGAGATTAAATTCACCTTTTCACCTCTAAAGTGCACCTAGTTGAACCCTTAAAACCGTTAGTTGAGGATATTTACTCCGCGGAGACCGCCCACCCGTGGAGTAAAAATTCCCCACACCACACTTCCCCTCGTCTTCCATTCCGCTGCCGCACAAGCCCTGTCAGTGTGCCCCCATCCACTCTGCTGCTGCCAAAATGGCTGGGTCCAAACACTGCCGATCCGCAGCGTGGATCAACACTACCACGAGTCGTCGCGAGCCGGTGGTCGTGACAACACTTCCTCCACCCACAGTGGTGCTTCCAGCTTTCCTGTCCTCCCAGCATCATCGCCGCCACATGGGAAATACCTCGACATGCGACATTCGTGGTGGGGGATGTGGTTCAGGGAGATCACAACCCGTGAAACACATAAGAATATTTGGATTTGATCTTTCCACTCGATTGTGTAGGAGGCGCGAGAATACGACATAATTCGGTGTGCCTTCAAGGCACCAACGCCGAGCGCAACTTCCCCGATGGCCTGCCACAGTTGGCGTCCGTCAAACCCTTGGTGGCCACCGCATGGGAGATGCGGGAAGACTTGGAGGCCTTCGACAGCTCGAGGCATAGCAAGTCGGCGAGGCGTACATGGCGGAGCTCCACCACCTATACCTGGAGCATGTCTTATACGTCTACAACGTATCTATAATTTTTTATTGTTCCATGCTATTATATTACCTGTTCTGAATGTTTTATATGCATTAATACGCTATTCTATATTATTTTTGGGACTAACCTATTAACCTAGAGCCCAGTGCTAGTTTCTGTTTTTTCCTTGTTTTTGAGTTTTACAGAAAAGGAATATCAAACGGAATGAAACTTTACGATGATTTTTCTTGGACCAGAAGACATCCACGGAACTTGGAGTCCAAGTCAGAAGTCAGAAGAGTCCCGAGGGCTCCACAAGCCCACAGGGCGCGCCCTAGGGGGGGGGGTGGCTTGTGTGCCCCCCGGGAGTCCACCGACCTCCTTCTGAGTTCTATAAGCCCCCAGATATTCCCAAAAGACCAGAAGCTTCCACCAAAATGAAGGAAATATGCCCTAGAGGCAATAATAAAGTTATTATTTATTTCCTTATATCATGATAAATGTTTATTATTCATGCTAGAATTGTATTAACCGGAAACATAATACATGTGTGAATACATAGACAAACAGAGTGTCACTAGTATGCCTCTACTTGACTAGCTCGTTAATCAAAGATGGTTATGTTTCCTAACCATAGACATGAGTTGTCATTTGATTAACGGGATCACATCATTAGGAGAATGATCTGATTGACATGACCCATTCCGTTAGCCTAGCACTTGATCGTTTAGTATGTTGCTATTGCTTTCTTCATGACCTATACATGTTCCTGTAACTATGAGATTATGCAACTCCCGTTTACCGGAGGAACACTTTGGGTACTACCAAACGTCACAACGTAACTGGGTGATTATAAAGGAGTACTACAGGTGTCTCCAAAGGTACATGTTGGGTTGGCGTATTTCGAGATTAGGTTTTGTCACTCCGATTGTCGGAGAGGTATCTCTGGGCCCTCTTGGTAATGCACATCACTATAAGCCTTGCAAGCAATGTAGCTAATGAGTTAGTTATGGAATGATGCATTACGTAACGAGTAAAGAGACTTGCCGGTAACGAGATTGAACTAGGTATTGGATACCGACGATCGAATCTCGGGCAAGTAACATACCGATGACAAAAGGAACAACGTATGTTGTTATGCGGTTTGACCGATAAAGATCTTCGAGAATATGTAGGAGCCAATATGGGCATCCAGGTTCCGCTATTGGTTATTGACCAAGAATAGTTCTAGGTCATGTCTACAAAGTTCTCGAACCCGTAGGGTCCGCACGCTTAAGGTTTCGATGATGCTTATATTATGAGTTTATGAGTTTTGATGTACCGAAGGAGTTCGAGTCCCGGATGAGATCGGGGACATGACGAGGAGTCTCGAAATGGTCGAGACGTAAAGATCGATATATTGGACGACTATATTCGGAGTTCGGAAGGTTCTGAATGATTCGGTATTTTTGAGTACCGGAGAGTTACGGAATTCGCCGGGAGAAGTATTGGGCCTTATTGGGCCCTGCGGGAAAGAGAGGGGCTGCCTAGGGCAGGCCGCGCGCCCAAGGCCTAGTCCGAATTGGACTAGGGGAGGGCCGCACCCCTTCCTCCCTTCCCTTCCTTCTCTCCTACTCCTACTAGGAAAGGAGGAGTCCTACTCCGGTGGGAGTAGGACTCCCCCTGTCGCCCTCCTCCTTGATCGGCCACCTCCTCCTTGCTCCTTTATATCTGGGGCAGGGGCACCCCATGACACACAAGTTGATCTACGGATCGTTCCTTAGCCGTGTCGGTGCTCCCTCCACCATATTCCACTTCGTCATATCGTCGCGGAGCTTAGGCGAAGCCTCGCGCGGAGAAGTCATATCATCGCGGAGCTTAGGCGAAGCCCTGCGTCGGTGGAGCATCATCATCGCCACCACGCCGTCGTCTTGATGGAACTCATCCCGACACTTTGCTGGATCGAGTCCGGGATCGCCATCGAGCTGAACGTGTGCAGAACTCGGAGGTGCCGTGACGCTCGGTGCTAGGATCGGTCGGATCGTGAAGACGTCGACTACATCAACAGCGTTGTTATAACGCTTCCGCTTTCGGTCTCACGAGGGTACGTGGACGGACACTCTCCCTCTCGTTGCTATGCCATCACCATGGTCTTGCGTGTGCGTAGGAATTTTTTGAAATTACTCGTTCCCCAACAAGGGCATCCGAGCCAGGTTTTATGCGTTGATGTCATATGCACGAGTAGAACACAAGTGAGTTGTGGGCGATATAAGTCATACTGCTTACCAGCATGTCATACTTTGGTTCGGCGGTATTGTGAGATGAAGCGGCCCGGACCGACATTACGCGTACGCTTACGTGAGACTGGTTTCACCGCTTCGAGCACTCGTTGCTTAAAGGTGACCGGCGGGTGTCTGTCTCTCTCACTTTAGTTGAACCGAGTGTGGCTACGCCCGGTCCTTGCGAAGGTTAAAACAGCACCAACTTGACAAACTATCGCTGTGGTTTTGATGCGTAGGTAAGAACGGTTCTTGCTCAGCCCGTAGCAGCCACGTAAAACTTGCAACAACAAAGTAGAGGACGCCTAACTTGTTTTTGCAGGCATGTTGTGATGTGATGTGGTCAAGACGTGATGCTATATTTTTGTATGAGATGATCATGTTTTGTAACCGAGTTATCGGCAATCGGCAGGAGCCATATGGTTGTCGCTTATTGTATGAAATGCAAAGCCATGTAATTGCTTTACTTTATCACTAAGCAGTAGCGATAGTCGAGAAGCAATAGTTGGCGAGACGACAACGATGCTACGATGGAGATCAAGGTGTCGCGCGGTGACGATGGTGATCATGATGGTGCTTGGCGATGGAGATCACAAGCACAAGATGATGATGACCATATCATATCACTTATATTGATTGCATGTGATGTTTATCCTTTATGCATCTTATCTTGCTTTGATTGACGGTAGCATTATAAGATGATCTCTCACTAAAATTATCAAGAAGTGTTCTCCACGAGTATGCACCGCTATGAAAGTTCTTCGTCTTTGAGACACCACGTGATGATCGGGTGTGATAGGCTCTACGCTCAAATACAACGGTGCAAAACAGTTGCGCACGCGAATACTCAGGTTAAACTTGACGAGCCTAGCATATAACAGATATGGCCTCGGAACACGGAGACCGAAAGGTCGAACGTGAATCATATAGTAGATATGATCAACATAGTGATGTTCACCATTGAAACTACTCCATCTCACGTGATGATCGGATATGGTTTAGTTGATTTGGATCACGTAATCACTTAGATGACTAGAGAGATGTCTATCTAAGTGGGAGTTCTTAAGTAATATGATTAATTGAACTTTAATTTATCATGAACTTAGTCCCGGTAGTATTTTGCAAATTATGTTGTAGATCAATAGCTCGCGTTGTTGCTTCCCTATGTTTTTATATGTGTTCCTAGAAAAATTGTATTGAAAAATGTTAGTAGCAATGATGCGGATTGGATCCGTGATCTGAGGTTTATCCTCATTGCTGCAGAAGAATTATGTCCTTAATGCACCGCTAGGTGACAGACCTATTGCAGGAGCAGATGCGACATTATGAACGTTATAGCTCAATATGAGCGATCTGACGTTATGAACGTTTATTAGCTCAATATTATGACTACTTGATAGTTTAGTGCACCATGCTTAACGGCTTAGAATCGGGACTTCAAAGACGTTTTGAACGTCATGGACCATATGAGATGTTCCAGAATTGAAGTTAATATTTCAAGCAAATACCGAGTTGAGAGATATGAAGTCTCCAACAAGTTCTATAGCTAAAAGATGGAGAAGAATCGCTCAACTAGTGAGCATGTGCTCAGATTGTCCGAGTACTTCAATCGCTTGAATCAAGTGGGAGTTAATCTTCCGATAAGATAGTGATTGACAGAATTCTCTAGTCACCATCACTAAGTTAGTAGAACTTCGTGATAAACTATAGTATGCAAGGGATGACGAAAAGATTCTCGAGCTCTTCGCGATGCTAAAATCGGCGAAGGTAGAAATCAAGAAAAACATCAAGTGTTGATGGTTGAAAAGACCACTAGTCTCAAGGAAAATGGCAAAGGGAAGAAGGGGAACTTCAAAAGGAACGGCAAGCAAGTTGCTGCTCGAGTGAAGAAGCCCAAGTCTAGACCTAAGCCTGAGACTAAGTGCTTTTGCTACAATGGAACTGGTCATCGAAGCGGAACTACCCCAAGTATTTGGCGGATAAGAAGGATGGCAAAGTGAACAAAGGTATATTTGATATACAAATTATTGATGTGTATTTTACTAGTGTTCGAGTAACCCTCGGTATTTGATACTGGTTCGGTTGCTAAGAGTAGTAACTCAAACAGGAGTTGCGAGAATGAACGAGAAACTAGTTGAAGGGGAAGTGACGATGAGTGTTGGAAGTAGTTCCAAGATTGATATGATCATCATCGCACACTCCCTATACTTTCGGGATTAGTGTTAAACCTAAATAAATGTTATTTGGTGTTTGCGTTGAGCATGAATATGATTTGATCATGTTTATTGCAAAACGGTTATTCATTTAAAGTCAAAGAATAATTGTTGTTCTGCTTAAATGAATAAAACCTTCGATGGTCATACACCCAATGAAAATAGTTTATTGGATCTCGATCGTAGTGATACATATTCATAATATTGATGCCAAAAGATGCAAAGTTAATAATGATAGTGCAACTTATTTGTGGCACTCGCCGCTTGGGTCATATCGGTATAAAGCGCATGAAGAAACTCCATAAGGATGGATTTTGGAATCACTTGGTTATGAATCATTTGATGCTTGCGAACCGTGCCTTTTGGGCAAGATGACTAAAACTCCGTTCTCCGAACAATGGAACAAGCTACTGACTTGTTGGAAATAACACATATATACCGATATATGCGATCCAATGAGTGTTGATGCTCGTGGCAAGTATCGTTATTTTCCGACCTTCACAAGATGATTTGAGTAGATATGGGTATATCTACTTGATGAAACATAAGTCTGAAATAGTTGAAAGGTTCAAAGAATTTCAGAGTGAAGTGGAAAATCATCGCAACAAGAAAATAAAGTTTCTGCGATCTGATCGTGGAGATGAATATTTGAGTTACGAGTTTGGTCTTCAATGAAAACAATGTGGAATAGTTTCACAGCTCACGCCACCGGAACACCACAACGTTATGGTGTGTCCGAACGTCAGAACCAGACTTTATTTTGATATGGTGCGATCTATGATGTATCTTACCGATTTACCACTATCGCTTTGGGGTTATGCATTAGAGACAGCTGCATTCACGCTTAATAGGGCACCATCTAAATCCGCTGAGATGACACCGTATGAACTATGGTTTAGCAAGAACCTAAGCTGTCGTTTCTTAAAGTTTGGAGTTGTGATGCTTATGTGAAAAGTATTCACCGATAAGCTCGAACCCAAATCGAGAAATGCGTCTTCATAGAATACCCAAAGGTAACTATTGGGTACACCTTCTATCACAGATCCGAAAGCAAGATATTTGTTGTTAAGATGGATCCTTTCTAGAGAAGAAGTTTCTCTCGAAAGAAGTGAGTGGGAGGAAAGTAGAACTTGATGAGGTAATTGTATCTTCTCCTTATTGGAAAGTAGTTCATCACAGAATCAGTTCGGTGATTCCTACACCAATTAGTGAGGAAGTTAATGATGATGATCATGAAACTTCAGATCAAGTTGCTACCAAACCTCGTAGGTCTTCCAGAGTAAGATCCGCACTGAGTGGTACGGTAATCCTATTCTAGAAGTCATGTTACTAGACCATGATGAACCTACGAACTATGAGGAAGCGATGATGAGCCCAGATTCCGCGAAATGGTTTGAGACCATGAAATCTGAGATGGTATCCATATATGAGAACAAAGTGTGGACTTTGATGGAGTTGCCCGATGATCGGCAAGCCATATTATATAAATGGATCTTCAAGAGGAAGACAGATGCTGATAGTAGCATTACTATCTACAAAGCTCGACTTGTCGCTGAAAGGTTTTCGACAAGTTCAAGGTGTTGACTACAATGAGATTTACTCAACTGTAGCGATGCTTATGTCTATCCGAATCATGTTAGCAATTGCCACATTTTATGAAATCTGGCAAATGGATGTCAAAACTACATTCTTTAATGGACTTATTAAAGAAGAGTTGTATATGATGCAACCAGAAGGTTTTGTCAATCCTAAAGGAGCTAACAAAATGTGCAAGCTCCAGCGATCCATCTATGGACTGGTGCAAGCATCTCGGAGTTGGAATAAACGCTTTGATAGTGTGATCAAAGCATATAGTTTTATACAGACTTGCGGTGAAGCCTGTATTTACAAGAAAGTGAGTGGGAGCACTACAGCATTTCTGATAAGTATATGTGAATGACATATTGTTGATCGGAAATAATGTAGAATTATTTTGCAAAGCATAAAGGAGTGTTTGAAAAGAGTTTTTTTCAAAGAAAGACGTTGGTGAAGCTGCTTACATATTGAGCATCAAGATCTATAGAGATAGATCAAGACGCTTGATAAGTTTTTCAATGAATACATACCTTGACAAGATTTTGAAGTAGTTCAAAATGGAACAGTCAAAGAAAGAGTTCTTGCCTGTGTTACAAGGTGTGAGATTGAGTAAGACTCAAAACCCGACCACGGCAGAAGTAGAAAGAGAATGAAAGTCATTCCTATGCATCAGCCATAGGTTCTATAAAGTATGTCATGTTGTGTACAGATCTATTGCATACCCTACCACTAAGCTTGGCAAGGGAGTGCAATAGCGATCTAGGAGTAGATGAATGGACAACGGTCAAAATTATCCTTAGTAGAATAAGGATATGTTTCTCGATTATGGAAGTGAAAAAGGTTCGTCGTAAAGGGTTACGCCGATGCAAGTTTTAACACTAATCTAGATGACTCGAGTCTCAATCTGGATACATATTGAAAGTGGGAGCAATTAGCTAGAGTAGCTCCGCAAGAGCATTGTAGACATAGAAATTTGCAAAATACTTACGGCTCGAATGTGATGACCTGCTGACTAAAATTATCTCACAAGCAAAACATGATCACACCTTAGTACTCTTTGGGTCTTAATCACATAGCGATGTGAACTAGATTATCTGACTCTAGTAAACCCTTTGGGTGTTGGTCACATGTCGATGTGAACTATGGGTGTTAACCACATATAGATGTGAACTATTGATGTTAAATCACATGGCGATGTGAACTAGATTATTGACTCTAGTGCAAGTGGGAGACTGAAGGAAATATGCCCTAGAGGCAATAATAAAGTTATTATTTATTTCCTTATATCATGATAAATGTTTATTATTCATGGTAGAATTGTATTAACCGGAAACATAATACATGTGTGAATACATAGACAAACAGAGTGTCACTAGTATGCCTCTACTTGACTAGCTCGTTAATCAAAGATGGTTATGTTTCCTAACCATAGACATGAGTTGTCATTTGATTAAAGGGATCACATCATTAGGAGAATGATCTGATTGACATGACCCATTCCGTTAGCCTAGCACTTGATCGCTTAGTATGTTGCTATTGCTTTCTTCATGACCTATACATGTTCCTGTAACTATGAGATTATGCAACTCCGCTTACGGAGGAACACTTTGGTACTACCAAACGTCACAACGTAATCGGGTGATTATAAAGGAGTACTACAGGTGTCTCCAAAGGTACATGTTGGGTTGGCGATTTCGAGATTAGGTTTTGTCACTCCGATTGTCGGAGAGGTATCTCTGGGCCCTCTCGGTAATGCACATCACTATAAGCCTTGCAAGCAATGTAGCTAATGAGTTAGTTATGGAATGATGCATTACGTAGCGAGTAAAGAGACTTGCCGTAACGAGATTGAACTAGGTATATGATACCGACGATCGAATCTCGGGCAAGTAACATACCGATGACAAAAGGAACAACGATGTTGTTATGCGGTTTGACCGATAAAGATCTTCGTAGAATATGTAGGAGCCAATATGGGCATCCAGGTTCCGCTATTGGTTATTGACCAAGAATAGTTCTAGGTCATGTCTACATAGTTCTCGAACCCGTAGGGTCCGCACGCTTAAGGTTTCGATGATGCTTATATTATGAGTTTATGAGTTTTGATGTACCGAAGGAGTTCGAGTCCCGGATGAGATCGGGACATGACGAGGAGTCTCGAAATGGTCGAGACGTAAAGATCGATATATTGAACGACTATATTCGAGTTCGGAAAGGTTCCAATGATTCGGTATTTTTCGAGTACCGGAGAGTTACGGGAATTCGCCGGGAGAAGTATTGGGCCTTATTGGGCCCTGCGGGAAAGAGAGAGGGGCTGCCTAGGGCAGGCCGCGCGCCCCCCCAAGGCCTAGTCCGAATTGGACTAGGGGGAGGGGCCGCACCCCTTCCTCCCTTCCCCCTCCTTCTCTCCTACTCCTACTAGGAAAGGAGGAGTCCTACTCCCGGTGGGAGTAGGACTCCCCCCTTGGTGCGCCTCCTCCCTTGGCCGGCCACCTCCTCCTTGCTCCTTTATATACGGGGGCAGGGGGCACCCCATGACACACAAGTTGATCTACGGATCGTTCCTTAGCCGTGTGCGGTGCCCCCCTCCACCATATTCCACTTCGGTCATATCGTCGTGGAGCTTAGGCGAAGCCCTGCGCCGGAGAAGTCATATCGTCGCGGAGCTTAGGCGAAGCCCTGCGTCGGTGGAGCATCATCATCGTCACCACGCTGTCGTGCTGACGGAACTCATCCCCGACACTTTGCTGGATCGGAGTTCGGGGATCGTCATCGAGCTGAACGTGTGCAGAACTCGGAGGTGCCGTACGTTCGGTGCTAGGATCGGTCGGATCGTGAAGACGTACGACTACATCAACCGCGTTGTTATAACGCTTCCGCTTTCGGTCTACAAGGGTACGTGGACAGACACTATCCCCTCTCGTTGCTATGCCATCACCATGGTCTTGCGTGTGCGTAGGATTTTTTTTTGAAATTACTACGTTCCCCAACACAAAATACTTTTCCGCCACCGTAACCTTCTGTTCCTATAAGATCCCATCTTGGGGCCTTTTTCGGGACCCTACCGGAGGGGGACTCGATCACAGAGGGCATATACATCAACTCTATTGCCCTTCTGATGAAGCGTGAGTAGTTTACCACAGACCTACAGGTCCATAGCTAGTAGCTAGATGGCTTCTTCTCTCTCTTTGATCTTCAATACAATGTTCTCCTCGATGTTCTTGGAGATCTATCTGATGTAATCTTCTTTTTGCGTGTGTTTGTCGAGATCCGATGAATTGTGGATTTATGATCAGCTTATCTATGAATATTATTTGAATCTTCTCTGAATTCTTATATGCATGATTTGATATCTTTGTAATTCTCTTCGAATTATCAGTTTGGTTTGGCCAACTAGATTGGTTCTTCTTGCAATGGGAGAGGTGCTTAGTTTTGGGTTCAATCTTGCGTGATTTCACCTGACAATGTAGGGTTAGCAAGACACGTATTGTATTGTTGACATTAAGGGTAAAAATATGGGGTTTTCATCATATTGCTTGAGTTTATTCCTCTACATCATGTCATCTTAAGGCGTTGCTCCGTTCTTTATGAACTTAATACGTACTCTGGATGCATGCTGGATTGCGGTTGATGCGTGGAGTAATAGTAGTAGATGCAGACAGGAGTCGGTCTATCTGACACAGACGTGATGCCTATATGCATGATCATTTCCTTGGACATCGTCATAACTTTACACTTTTCTATCAATTGCTCGACAGTAATTTGTTCACCCACCGTATTATTTTCCTTCAAGAGAGAAGCCTCTAGTGAAACCTATGGCCCCGGGTCTGTTTTCTATCATATATTTTCAGATCTATAAATCGAAAAACCCAAAAATACCTTGCTACAATTTATTTACTTTTATTTTGTTTTACATTTTAGTAATATTTTATATCTATCTCTACCAGATCTCACCTTTGCAAGTGACCATGAACGGATTGACAACCCCTTTATCGCGTTGGGTGCAAGGTTTGATTGTTTGTGCAGGTGCATAGATCTTAACTGAGGAAAATACTTATTTCTACATTGTTGCATCACCCTTCCCTCTTCAAGGGATAAACCAACGCAAGCTCAAGAAGTAGCAAGAAGAATTTCTGGCGTCGTTGATGAGCAGATCTACATCAAGCCTACCAAGTACCCACCATAAAATCTCATCTCTTGCATTACATTATTTCTCATTTGCCTCTCATTTTCCTCTTCCCCACTTCTAAAACGTTTTTAGAAAAATACAAAAGTATTTGCCTTTTTATTCGCCCTTCTTCCGTTCGTCTTTTTATTTGCTTTTCGTTTGCTCGGTTACTAGATAGGTTTGTTGCTATCATGTCTCAATCTGGGGAGGTTATCGCTGAAACTTTCGAGGGTTTTGCTAGTATAAATCTTGACGAAAAACTTGGGTCTTGCCCTTTGGATCATGAAACTGAAACCCCACCTAATTATAAAGCAAAAACTTTTCATCAGGGAGACGTAATATTATTGGGAAAAGTGTTATTCAGGATTGCACGGGAACAATGCCTATTAATAAGAGATCTATTCTTCTTGATACAAATTGCTATGCGGATGCTATTGTCATGCTTGTTGATAAATTAGAGAGAAAATTTGTGCACATCCATCCCGCTTTGCAAAAGGTGTTTTATGAACTCCCCAATATTAATCATCCTAAGGCTAAAAAGATTGCTACTATCATCCTTATGTGGGTATTTGATTTTATATTGCAAGAGGCTAGAGAAATTTTTGCTTTCTCAAATAAATATGTTGAACATCCTCCGATTGAAGAAATTATCCATGATAAAGAAACTTTGCATAGTTTGGAATCTAGAGATTATCAATCTTACAGCGCCAACCTTAGGAGGAGAGTTCCCTACTCAGAAATTATTCAAACCTTGTACCTTGAGAATTATGACAAATTTGATTGGATAACAAGGGTGATTTATGTAGGATTTAACGATGATTAGTTGGAAAAGATGACTAGGGAACCCGTTAAAAATGAAATACATATTTTACACGATGATATATATGGTGATGATCCAGATTACGAGTTTATGAATGTCAAAATCACTAATCAAGATTTTGAGCAAAGCTAAATACCTTAGAGCTGAAAGAGATGTACTTGAATGGCTGGAGGTACACCTGGTCCAATGAGAGAACAGAGGTCACTTTGGAGAAGATCGATCATGTATTCAACACGACGTCGTGGGAATAGCTATACCCAACATGTCACCTCACTGCCCTTGGATCGGCGGTGTCAGATCATTGCCCCCTGCTTCTTGACTTGGCAGCAGACTTGGGCATGGGGAAGCGATTCAAGTTTGAAGCTTTTTGGACAAAGGCGGAAGGGTTTAAGCAAATGGTGCTAGATGCGTGGAGCTCCATTCCGCATGATGGAAACCCATATGTGGTGTTGGACCACAAGTTGAGGGCAACAACAAAAGGCTTACAAAAGTGAAGTGACAAGTGGATAGGAAATGTCAAGCTGCAAATTGGAATTGCAATGGAAGTCATATTTAGATTGGAAAAGGCAATGGACTCCAGAGACTTATCTCCTCAAGAGATCGGGCTACACCGACTTCTTAAAAAGAAGCTACTTGGATTGTGTTCGCTCGAAAGATCAATCGCAAGGCAGTGATCAAGAATACTGGTTCTTTGGGAAGGAGACGCGAACACAAGTTTTTTCCATCAGCATGCATGTCACAGGCAAAGAAGGAACATGATCACCGCAATCAAGCATGGGAACACAATTGCCACTAATGAAGATGAGAACGCTGAAGAAGTGGATAGCTACTACTCGAATGTTCTCAGGACAGCGCCAGCAAGGGCTCACTCCATTAACCTGGAAGCACCGCAGTTGCCAATGAGGAACCTAGAGCACTTGGAGGTCCCATTTTCAGAGGAGGAGGTGGAAAGGGTGATTAAAGCAATGCCCTTGACAAAGCACCTGGTCCGTACGGGCTTACGGGGCGATTCTACGCGTCATGTTGGCAGATCATCAAGGCTGATCTAATGAGAGCACTTCAGGCTTTCTACGAAGGTGATATGCGAGCCCTTCCAGCAATAAACAAGGCCATAGTCACACTCCTGTCCAAGAAGGATGGGGCGGTGGACGTCAAGGATTTTCGGCCGGTGAGTTTGGAGCATGGTATCATAAAAATCATTGACAAGATCCTGGCGGCAAGAATTGCAGTGGAGCTGCCGGCTCTAGTGGGAAAGCATCAAAGTGCATTTGTGAAAGGGTGCTCGATCCATGTCAATTTTATGTTGGTGCAATGCACGACACGGAGGCTGCATGCGCTCAAAACCCCGACGGTAATGATCAAGTTGGATATCTCAAAGGCGTTCGATTCGGTCCAATGGCCTTTCCTCATAGAGGTCCTACAAGCAATGGGTTTTGGGCACCGATGGAGGGATTGGGTATGTGGTATCTTGGCTACTTCCTCCACACGAATATTGGTCAATGGCACACCGGGAAGGCCGGTCCTAAACTGAATTGGGCTGAGGAAAGGGACCCAATTTCCCCTATGCTCTTTATCATGGTCATGGAACCGCTGCAACGTATGTTCGAGCTGGCGACGGAGAGGGGACTGTTGACACCACTTGCGAGCGTGGGAATGAAGCACATGCTATCAATGTACGCGGATGACGTCATGCTGTTTGTTCGGCCATTGGAGGAAGATCTCCAGGCTTGTGTCTTGCTCTTAAATCTCTTTGAAAGGCATCGGGTATGCGACAACATGGCCAAGGGTGCAGCTTATCCAATCCGCTATACGACAGATATTATGGACAGGGTGGAGAGGATTACAGGGCGTGGGCGGCACTTTTCCATGCAAATACTTAGGTTTGTCGCCACCATACGGCAACAATCATGACGCAGCTAGCCGATCTGGTGGATCAACTGGTAAATGCACTTCCCGGATGGAAAGCTTCAAAAAGCCACGAAGTTGGAGGATGCTGCTGATCAAGTCTCAGGCTATGTGCGATTCCGCTACATGCAATGCTTACACTGACTTGTTACGAAGATTTATCAAAGCCATGAACAAGATGTGTCATGGTTTTCTCTGGTGTGCTGAGGCCCAGGCCAGTGGAGGGCACTGCGCTGTGGCATGGGAGCAGGTTTGCACGCCTATGTGGGCTGGTGCACTCGGGATCCCGAACTTAAAATGGATGAATGTGGCGATGCAGGCCCGGTGGCCATGGTTACAGAAAGCTGACGGTTCGCGGCCATGGGCGGAGTTCAAGATCAAGGTGCCCGAGGCTTCAAAGCAAATCAGTCGCGCGGCTATGCAGACGACAACAGGAAGCGGCACGGACACGCTATTCTAGGAGGATAAATGGATAGATGGGGAGAGGATTCAGGATATCACCCCGCAACTTTATGCCATGGTGACAAACCAGACGAGGCTAAGCTGTACAGTAGCCCAAGCCTTGCATGGTCACAGGTGGGCGAGAGATGTCGGGCCGGAGATGTTCGCGGAGGTGCTAAACGAGTACATGCAATTATGGACAAGGTTAGTGGAGGTGGAGCTGGATCCAGGCAAGCAGGACCCAGTGACGTGGTCTTGGAGCAGAAATGGGGAGTTCACTACAAAATCTGCCTACGATGCCAAATTTTGGGGACGGCAAGTTGCGCCAACATAAATAAATTATTAAATAACTTTTATCAGAAATCACCTCAAATAAATATGCATATGCAATATTTGTGATCATATCCAAGGTAGCCATGTCCTCATGACATCCCTCTTGTGGAGGGTGTGTTGGACCAAAATATATGAGGGGTTCCTCACACACCATTAAGAGGTTGTGAAGAGGACACATACATGTACCTTGTGCTTCGTCTTGTGATCATGCACGAGAAAGGGGCGATGACATATTTGGGAAGCCGTGCACCCTTCTAGTAGGGATTGTGTTAGATCTACTAGCAATATCAATCAAATATGGATATGATATTTGTTCTTTATGTTCTTGCTTGCATGACTGATTCATGAAATTGTTACTTCATTCCATTATCATTTATAATATGATTACCATGTTCTTTCTACTATTTTATGGGTTAAACTTAGCAAAAAATTGCTCAGTTATTCAATAAGTTTGAGGTCAATTTGACACGTGGTGGTAGTTAGAGGTAATCTCTTCACAAATTACAGCACCCTCCTTACATGAATGTACTCAGAAGGAAGGGGGGAATTTTAGAAGAAACTGCTACGTGATAACACTTTGCGTGCTGGCAATGGAGGGGCACGGTGTTTTGGCCCCCAAGCTTAAATGAGCCTGGGAGGGAAAAATAAAAATGCTAAATAAATTCAAAACATGCTGGCTTTTTGTGGAGAAAGATGCCCAAGTCCGTGATATACATGCCAAATTTCAGAGCATTTGGATGTCTGAGTAGATCTCAGCAAAAAATACAAATTGGGGTCCATGAAGAAGTTTACCATTTGTGCACTGTTCGCACCCGATTTTTTTGTTGAGAACTACTCATATGTCCAAGTGCTTTGAAATTTGGCACACACCTCAGTGACTCAAACATCTTCTATGCGAAAAACCGTTTTTTATTTCTAGTATTGTTTTTGAATTTACTGTTCACTAGGTGCAGATGAGTTTGGGCTCAGAACTGGATATTCGATCTGTAGGGCATATTACTAGTCCACATTTCATTCAGTCTGAAATATCTATTTAAATTTTGTGTGGGGATAAATATCTATTTAGTTACATTTAAATTTTATAGTTGATTAGTCTTGAACTCTAGACATACCTGACAATTTGCTACATCCGTATACTCTATAAACACTACCAATGCCATGTAATACATATAAGAAATACATTTATAATACATTAGTTAGCATAACTTAGTTGTTGGAATTATGTTTCTTATATTTATGGTGAAAACAATGCAACAGATGGTTTTTCTTCTTGAAAAGACCCCCCCTAAAAATAATATAAGCAAGTTTTACAACCAAACAAAGTATCAATTTAACGCTACAAATGTATTTTTGGTGATATTTATGGAAATTATATGAATTTTTTACCTAATCATAAATGATGATTTTGAGTTGTTTAATATTGTTAATTATACGAAGAAAAACAAGTTCAATTAGGAGAAGGTAAAATAATTTAGTATAAATAGAAAGATGTGTACGTTTGTGTGAAATGCGCTTCCTACATGGACTTGGAGTGGTGCTTGAGTATTTGTCAAAGAGACTGAGGTAGATAGACCAAGTCAAAATAGAGTAAAGGGGGACGAAAGAGCTGAAATCCATGAATGTGACCAGAAATGTCTACAGAGACTATGTCAACAGCAAAGTAATCCCAGCAATTCAAGATAAGTGGCCCGTCGGAGATGAGAAAACAACCATTTTCATCCAACTGGATAATGCCAAACCACCAAAAATCAAGGAACAAACCGACCTTGAAATTCGATTGTTATAGCCACCAAACAACCCCGTGTTCAATGTTTTAGATCCCCATTTCCAAAACTCTCTTTAGTCCTTCACAGATTGCAGATCACCAAGAAATATATAGGAATTGCTCGAAGTAGTAGAAGAAGAGTTCGAGCACTACGAGGTTGATAAGTTGTTCAAAAGCTTTGTGACACTGCAATCAGTTAACTTGAGGTTATGAAAGACATAGGAGGAAATAAGTATAAGATTCCGCCTTGCACAAGGATTGTCGACGGAATGATGGAAGGGGAAGAATTGGTCTATTTTGTGACGCTCAGTGTAATACCCCAATAATTATGCTACAGTGATCTCCCCCTAATGGTGGCCATGTCATCATGATTACTATGCAAATTGCCACTTGCCCAAAAAATCAAAGTCAAATTCAAATTTGATTTGCAAGTCAAAATATTACATCTTCAAACATGCAAAGAAAATAGTTCATACTTTTGTAAATAGTTCCCAAGTAATTTTGTTAAGAGAAACAACATCACTAAAAGTTCCAAAATGCCCCTGGAAATTATTTAAGTTAACTAGCAGCAATTAACTTGGCCTTTCCAGTTTCTAAAAATATCTAAATGATTCTTAATGCTCTGAGACTTTTTGTACAACCCTAAAATATTGCAATGGAATTATGTGCCAAGTTTCAACCCTGGCAAAATTCATTTAGTACACAAACTAAATGCAAAACTGAGGCAAAATTGCAAAACAGGAAAATAGGAAAAAGAAAAAGAAAAGGGAAAATACTACACTATGCATTTAGGCCTGTTGGCAACAGTTCACGGCCCAGCTCGCCGAGCCCTCATCTCCTTCCTCTTGTTCACCAGGGTCGTGGCGCGGCAGCGCCCAGCCGCCCACGCCGATGCCGTTGGCGATGATCAGAACCATGACGCGACATGAGCCGTGTGGATAAGACCTTCGCCCAGTCCACCCAACGAAACCCTAGCCACTTTCCCTCACCCTCACTCTCTCTTGCTCGATCCCGAGCTCTCACCCCACCGATGTGTTTGCAAGCATTGCCATCCTCGCTCACGCCGTCCGATGCCAACCGTTGGAGCTGGGAGCCCCTACATCGACGCCATCTTCTTCCTCCTCTGGTGTTGCCGCCATCACCGTTGATTCGCCGCCTTTGTTGCCCCCGTTCACTCGCCGGGCCTTCGTGTGCCTCCACGGTGAGCATGCGGTCATTTCCCCTCCGTTCCCCACCGTTTCCGTGCCCGTAGCCATCGTTGCCACCATCGCCATAGCTCGTCGCCACGGTTGAGCTCGCCGTTGTGGCCACAGCTCATGGAGCTCATATCCGAGCACAACACAACCACCAGCTCCCCTTCCCGTGCTCTGCAGCTCTGATCCCGTTCTTGCCCGATTACGACCGCCACTGCCGTCGATGCGGCGCTCACCTCCGGCCACCCCCAGCTGCTCCCACCGCCACCACTGGACGCGGCTCGCTTCATGTGTTCGAATGCGCCCAACCGCGCCCAAAACCATGCTGTCTGCACGTTTTCCGGCGGGTTCCCGTGCCGCGCTACCACAGATTTGGTCACCGGCGGGCACCGATGTTTAAACGCCGATGGGACCTACTCGTCAGGTCATTAGCGACTAATCACTGTGCTAACAACCACCGACATGTGGGGCCAAAAACTGTAGCAGGCTAATTTAATTAACTCGGTTAATTTGTAAGACACCGACAGTGGCCCCTTTGCTAATTAAACTAATCTAATTAACATGTTAACCCATGTGTCAATGACATACTTGCCCCATCTGTCATAATTGACTAGTCAACAGTCCACATTGTTGACTACTTACGAGGCTGCTGACTGTGCATTGGAACCAGTCAACTAGGCGCACTGTCAGCCACGGATGCACACATCTGGGTACACTTTCTGTGTACCCGTACCATATATATTTAATATGATATCAAATTAAAATAAAGCCAGTAAATTCCAGGAATTGTTTAAAACTTTGAAAGATCATATAAAATAATCCGCAACTCAGATGAAAATAATTTTTATATGTAAAATGATCAGAAAAATGAGACGAATCTGTTTATGCCCTCCACATACCTGTCACATGCCTCTAAGACTGCAAACATGGAACCTTCCCCTCTAGTTCGTTTGTTCGATAACTGCCGAAAGCTGGGAAAATATTCACAAATATTTTTCTGCTCTGTCTGTAACGCGTAGCACTGTATTAGGCCACCCCTGGCATAGCATGCTACCATGTCATGCAATCTGATGCATTTGTTTGCTTGGTATTTATTGTTTCTCCTCCCTCTTCTCTCCAATAGACCCCGAGATCGATGCTGCTCCCGAGTAACACTACGCTCATGACGTCTAGCCCCTTTCAGCGGAGCTTCCACGCAAGCAAAACCCCCTTGATCATTCCTATATCACCCATTCTTTCTCTCTCATTCTTGCATTATATTTAGCTACTGTTGTTCCATAGCTCATATTCTGATGCATAGCCTGCTTTTGTAATATGCTTAGTATAGTTTGGTTAGTGATCCATCAGTGACCTGCACCCCTTGTCCGGGTTGCCATGCTTTGCTTCCGGATGACTCGATCAATGTGATCGAGGTGCAGAGGCCGACACATAACCGGCGACCCCCTTAGTTGTACGACTCTATAGAGTTACTATCGAGTGACGAGGGTGATACCTCAAATCTCACTCCTGATGATATCTCTATAGTATACTTAATCGGACGTGGATTATTGAGGGTGATTCCTCATTCACCACTCCCAATGATGACCGTCGTGCAACACCTCAAGTGTGAACCCTTCGAGGGTGATTCCTCCAAGGTCACCTTGATGGTTATGTCGAGTAGGAATCCATGGAGGGTGATTCCTCATATTCCTCCTTGATACCATGGACACACGGATACCTTGACCTTCACCTCAGTCCTTTGTTGAAGTCGGGTCGACCCAAGGGGTAGCCGTGAGAGTTATTGAAGTCGGTTTGACCATGAGGGTACTTGCGAGATAATGACGCGGCACAACCGGGCAGACGGAGACCGCCCTAGAGAGGGATGGGCCTGACCCTTGTCGCCAGTTCGCGAGACGGGGCAACAAGATCACTGATCGTTTCCGCGATCTTCCTATACACTAACTGGTTTGGATATGTGATCTGAGTAGGCCTCTGGCCTTTTCGCACTAACCACGACGCGGGAATAAGTATGGGCACTGGGCTTCGTACGATTTCTCCTGAAAGCTTTGTCAGGCGTCCAATTCAGCATTGCGGCACGACCGGGATGGTGCCATCCAGGACATAGGTGGTGCTTGGACCCGACCCTACTCGCAATGACCTGGAGTGCTTAAGGGTGAGAGGCCGAACAACCCCTTCACGCTTAGGATTTAGACCAACGAGGACCTCTCCGCGGAGCCTAGGTAGGACTACAGTGTGTCGATCAGCCGAGGCCGGGCATAACCAGGAAAACTATGTCCGACCAGAGTTAATCAAGTGTGCTGGGTAAGTTGGTGCACCCCTGGAGGGAAGTAATATATCCGAATAGCCGTGTCCACGGTCGGACGCTCGGAGTTGTATCCCGATCTACTACAACTAGAACTGGATACTTGTGACACTAAACTGATATGATGGCTCCGAGATCGCCTACTCATGGAGTAGACGAGGAAGGATCTCTAGGCGCTTTATTATATACTTGTTACTCTACTCTCTTCTATTGCTGCAAGATGTCGCAAGAGACCAGATCTTCGTTAGGCTAGGTCTTCCTTCTATTCGCATTTTTGCAAGATAGTCCTCGACAAACCCTTCCTTGATAATGATGCATACTTAGCATAGATCTGATGTAAGTATTGTGAGTACTTTGGATGAGTACTCAAGGTTGCTTTGCTACCCCTTTTCCCCTTTACCCGATTGCTACGATCAGATGATTTAATCCGGGAGCCAGCTGATCCTGCCGAGGACTACTACTACACCGACGGAGCCTACTACTACAGGAAGACCGACGACCAGGAGTAGATAGGAGGCCCCAGGCAGGAGGACTGCGCCTTTTCGATCTAGATGTCGTTGTTTTGCTCAGCCTTCCGAAGGCAAACTTGTCTAATTATGTATATAGTCAGATATTGTTAATTTCCTTGACTTATGTATTCGAGCCTTCGTGGCCCTGGCTTGTAATATAAAGCTCTATGTTTGCATGTGTGTCTAGAGTTGTCTTGTGATATCTTCCGTGAGTCTCTGATCTTGATCATGCACATTTGCGTGTATGATTAGTGCATGATTGAGTCGGGGGCATCACACTCAACTAGTTAGTGAGACCATGACCATTATAAAAGAAGAGCAATTGAGTGAGCAAATAAAAGAAATGGAGTAGCTAGAGAAAAGAAACTAAAGAAAAGGAAAGGAGTATGTCATGTGTATTGGATTATTGAATAATTTCAGAAACAATTGGATTAACTGGTTTATTGGAATAATTTGGAATTTATTGATTTTTTTTAAATTATTTTGATTTACTAAATTTATTTGAATTTGTTGGTATTATTTGGAATTCATTTGAATTTATTTGAACTCTTAGTATAGCTACTCCTAGTACTACATGGTCACTACACTACTACTCAAATATTCTAACTACATTTGGTTCTAAGGAGAGCAAACAATTCTCAATATTACATTAATTAAGAAACACTAGTATAAATATCTCAATAGTCCATGGCAATATATTTTTCTTCTAAAATCCAGAAACACAAATTACTGCTCAAGGTTCTACAAATTACTTACTCCAAACTTACTATGTTATGGTACTTGAAAAATTTACAACAATTCATTTTACTCCAAGCATGAATTGAGACTATCTAGAAAGCTAGCACTACTCCTGCAATTCATTTCCAGTACTGAATTTTTAAAGTAGATTTTCTACTCCAAGCTCAAGGCCAGACATCTGAATTTACACTGACTTTTAATTTACACTAATTAAAAGCACACATTCAGAAAGACACATCCACATAGGCCCACCAGTATCCATTCATTCAAGCAGAAAGAAAGAAAAAAAGGTCTAAAGAAGAATGAATCGCTTCTCCATTAATTTTATTCACACATGATAAATTCTGTACAATTTGACATAGAAAGTTGCCACGGGATTAAAGAGGACTAACATGGTTATTAAAGAAGAAGAAATAACATCCTTGGTTGTAAGGTAATGATAAAATACCTAGACTTAAATATGGCAATGGACACTGAATAATTATAGAGCATAATTCTAGGTTGTATGTAAGGTAACAATCGAGTCATCTTGGGCAAGGTGGCAAGATTTTGCCAAAAAGGAAAAGGAGCATCTAGTGAGGTGCTTGCAGGTTCGAATCGGACCAAACAAACAAAGGGATTAAGAGGTTTATTGGAAGTTCAAAGCATCTCACAACGTTAGTTAATCTTCTCCTAGAAAACATTGCAGAAAGTGAGAAGCAGAAAAAATGGGCTATAGCTCGACCAAAAGGCAAAACAGATCAATGATGTACAGAAGTGTTCTTCTGTGCATGAAAATTCAATAGAAATAAAGTGCTCAACTTTATTTCTATAGCAATACAGATTAATGATCTCAGTTGAAATATCTTTCAAGAAAAAAAATGTTCTCAGCAGAAATATCTTTCTATATGATTTTATTTAAATTATTTTGATTTACTGAATTTATTTGAAATTGTTGAAATTATTTGGATTAATTTGGAATTCATTTGAATTTCAGACTCGATTTGTTGGGGTTGGCACGCACTAAATCGACGGGCCACGTAAGATGAAGGAGAGTGACGAGAAGATTCCACTTATTCTAGATTAAAAGCAGTTCAGGACCAGGTACACCGACCACGATATTTGGAGTTTGCAGTAGGTGATTTTGAACTCTTAGTATAGCTACTCCTAGTACTACATGGTCACTATATGGCCACTACACTACTACTACGTTTGGTTCTAAGGATAGCAAACAATTCTCAATATTATATTAATTAAGAAACACTAGTATAAATATCTCAATAGTCCATGGCAATATTATTTTCTTCTAAAATCCAGAAACAGAAATTACTGCTCAAGGTTCTCTTAATTACTTACTCCAAACTTACTGTGTTATGACACTTGAAAAATTTACAACAATTCATTTTACTCCAAGCATGAATTTAGACTATCAAGAAAGCTAGCACTACTCCAGCAATTCATTTCAAAGATTGAATTTTTAAAGTAGATTTTCTACTCCAAGCTCAAGGCTAGACATCTGAATTTACACTATAGCAATACAGATTAATGTTTTCAGCAGAAATATCTTTAAAAAAATGTTCTCAGCAGAAATCACATTTCTATGCCAAAAGGCAAAGAGACTGGTTTTTTAGAACCCAGGTGCCTAGGCACCCTCTTATCCTACCATCGGTCCAGAATCTTGGGCATAGAGATCTGCGCCGTGCTTTGTAGAAATGGAATTCATTAGCACATCTAGTGCTTCACTAAGCATGTGATACCGGGCAGCATACTCACTGTTCATCGATGGAGGAAAAAGGGCCTGACCGTTACGTCCTATCACACGTGACAACATGCACGCAATACACACTTTTGTTTGACTCAGATACAAAAATCAGTGCAACACACACTCTCTCTCTTGTAGCTTTTGCACGCAAGATGATGAGATTCTCTCTCATAACCTGCTCTCTCTCTAACCTTTCTCCGTGTTCGTATATTTTATCACGGGTGAGTTGTGTGTTGTTCAGGTGGAGACTAGTAAATAAATATTGAATGGCCTGATACTCCCGCATGCACTCCTCATGTCTTGTCCTTTCACCAGTACATCACATGCAGAGAACATATCCTGTACTCCCGATGATGTAGTACTCCGGCTGCACCCTGTGCTGCACAACTGTCGGATTGAAAATCTAGGTACAGGATGTAATGCGGAGTACTCAGCTTGTCAAATTTGCAGAAAGCCCCCATATAGATACTGAATCACAAACGTTTAATACATTATCTTCAAAAGCTGTGCCACCCAGTTTGGAACAGAATGAACAGAGACATCATGTGCCTCTGTAGCTTGTTGTCTCATGATGATGCATTCATCCAACACGTATAAATACGACAATAGCCCCATGTTACAGAGAGAATCATGACTTTCCAAGATGGAAAACATATGTATATATATATGTTTTACATACAAAGTGCACAACATGAACCTCATTCAGCAAGTCTATTTGAGAAGGTACAGCTAGTTCTAAATAAAGAGATAGGAAGTCCATGAACCAAGCTTTGGTTTCGTAAATCCTGCACCAAAGATGGAAAGACCAGAACATCAGGTGTGTTAAACACCTTTCTGAACTCAGAAGGCAACACATCAACAACCATCTCGACATTTCGTAGCTCATAGTAGGACAGTTTGAATGCTTTGTGAACGACATTCATGACAATACACATTAGTCTCATGCACATAACTAGAGTTGCAGCCAGCAGTTACAAGCAATGTATAGAAGATTAGTAGGTACACATATATTATGCATGATTCAACATGGTGTACTTGAACTAGGTCCATATATCACATTAACAAACACATTTTTCATCCATTATTTAACGCAAAGTAAAGGTTGTCCGCTCCCTTCGGTGGGTTGTGCTGCAAAATATTAAACAAGTAAAAGTCAAAGGTTTGCAAACATACTAAACATGTTTTAACCGATGAGGAGCAAAATATAAATACCCTGTCATGTTTGCCTCATTAAGTAGAACAATATGCTGATGTTGAACCTTCTTGGATGCTACTTGCTCGCAAACAAGAAGGAAATCAGATTATGAAAACATGACAGAAGATATACTACTTAGATTATGGTTTATTGACCTTTTTCCTTTTGTTAATGGCCTCCTCTGAATCCCTCTTCAATCTCTTGCCACTGCCCTTTGTATTTGCAATATCAGGGGGATGAATATTGATGATGCTTGGAATGTCGTTCCAATAAAGGATTCAAACTCGTGAACTTTACTTTGTTCGTCAAGTGGCGCCTTCTGCCTCAAGTGTGCAAGAGCATCAATTACAATTTTTTTTAAGTATTCCATCTTGTCCTCACAATGTTTAGCTTCATGCAATGTCAAGCTGAACCGCGAACATGTTTGTGAGTACAATTTCTTGATGATAGGTGAAAGAGAAGTAGATGACCCTTCCATCTCATGTCCATTGGCATCATAGCAAAGATGTCGTGCATCCATTTTAGTCCACCTATGTAGCACATATTGGCTAGGAATTTCATTACACCCATAATTCTTTAAGACAACAATGATGTGAGAGCAAAGGATGCCCAATGATTCAAACATTCGATAGGTACATTGTGCAGCCTTTGTATTAGTGTTGAAGCAGACTGTTCTTATCCTTCCACTAAGGTCACCAATGATTGTGGTTCGGACATCACCAACCTGCTCAATGGTTTTGACATGACGACGATCCCTAGCAGCCACCACCTCACGTTGGAAAGCAACAAAATATTGTGAGTATACACTTCTCCGGCATGAGCCTCAATTCCCCAAAGAAGTCTCGAGTAATCGCAAGGTATGAAGTGCACAATTATCCTCTTGCAACTCCTTTTGTCGCTGTTCTTCCAAAGCGGTTTCAAATCTTACCCAAAACTCAATCAAGGTAAGCTTTCGGTTAGTGAAGTGTCGAAAAAATGCATTCTCACTCTCAGATCTAGATGTTGTACGTAATATTCCACCAAGGGAGAACTCCATAAAGTATGCTGGAATCCATGATTCCCGTAAACCATACTTCTGTTTCAACCATTCATTATCCTCTAGGCCAAACTCATAAATTATTGAGGACCACCGTGATTCGAACTCATATGGAGTCTCTGATCCCCAGACACATGCCATGAATCGTGGTTTAAAATCTTCATTGTCTCTCAAGATGGGTCCAACCTTTTCAGGGAGTTTCATCAGAATATGCCACATACAAAGTCGATGCTTTGTGTTCGGAAATATAGATTCTATTCCTCTTCTCATGCTTTGATCCTCATCGGTTATGATTAGCTTTGGTGCAACCCCACACATTGCTTTCAAGAAAGTCTGAAATAACCATTTGTATGATGCAATCTTCTCGTTTGACAAAAATGCAGCACCGAATGTAACACAAGATTTGTGATGGTTAACTCCAGTAAAAGGGGCAAATACCAGGTCATACTTGTTAAACCGATATGTAGAATCAAGGATACAACGTCACCAAATAATGAATAGTTCTTTCTACATATACTATCAGCCCAGAAAATATTTGTCAGTTAATTGTTCTCATCTACCTGGTAATCAAAATAGAATGCTGGATTGGCCTTTTTTTATTTTCCATTATATCTACTATAAGTTGTCCATCTGCTCCCTTAATAGCTGCCTTGAAATCACGCTGACAGTTTTGTAAGTCATGTTTTGTGCAACCGATATTTTCTGGCCCACCCTTCTCTATGCTAAGCAAGCGAATTTTTTTTGAAGTGCCAAGCAATGCCTTACTGCATGTAAATAATTTGTTTCTCAAATCACTAGTTACCTCTCTATTTGACCTGATGAGATGCCTCTTACTTGGTGAGACAAGTTGGTTTGTGTGCGATTGAACAAACTGGACGACCTCGTACTTGTTGTCATCTTGCCTCTTCAATCCCATCATAGCCTCGCAACCGCATCTGCTTATCTTGATATTTCTTTTAGCCTTTTTTCTCCCCACTTCTTGATTAACTTGACCTAGATCCACTGATTTTCTCTTCCTCCAACCTTGTCTTGCGCAAACAAACTTCTTCCAGATTATTACACCACCCTCTCCTTTGTGTTGTGTCCATATGCGTACAGAGAAGCCAACCTCATGAGCATACATTCTATAGAATGCCAAACCTACCTCCTAGCTATCAAATCGCATTCCAATTGAGGGTTGTAGGCTGTCATCACACTGCTCGTAAGTTGACCCCTCGTAAGTTAACACAATGGATTAGCTCCAGAACTGAAACCCATGAAACTAGTAAATGAAATCACTAAGTAATAAACTTACACACGCCGGTAGGCTACTGGTTCTTTTCGGTGTCAGAACGATCTTCATCATTTATGCCGAATCTCGCTTTGGACCTATCAATGTTGTTTGAGCTTAAGTCAAGTGTGACACGCACGATGAAACATGAGTAATATGACAAAGAAATACCATGGAAAATTGTTGGCATCATCTTGAAGTCCCATCGCCAGAAGTTGACCCGACACTTGGAGCAATACTAGTCATTGACTCCATCATTCCCTGCTCGACGCAGCAAAAAGTGTAAGATATTACATGCAGGTGCCCCTAATTAGCTTGTCAATGAGGTCTAAAAAGTAAGTAGCGATGAAAGAAAATGTCTAATGCAACATTTAGATGTACTAAAGAAAAAGAGAGAAAACGGTGCTAATGAAGAACATTCCTGAGTACACCAGCATATATTTCCTCGCACGAGTTCTTTGTCCACTTACATGGACCCAACGACCGTACGCCACTAAAACCATCTCATGTGCTGCTTAATTTTCTCCTTCTAGTTAATTAAGTGCAGATTCATTGCTTATATGCCGGTTACTAACTCCATCCTAACTGGAATGGTGGTCGGTCCTTGAGAGAGAGATAGTAGAAGAGGATGAAATGAAATTAACTGTTGTATGATTGCTTGCATCCACTGATTTCAGAACAAAGAAACATAAATGTTCAAGCAGTAGCTTATATTTTTCGGACTATTCAGTCTTCAACCACACATAGGATTAGGATGGACATGAAGAAAATGGAAGGAATCTGAACCAAAACTTGCAGAAATATGGATTATGCTGCATCTAACTTGTCTTTTCTTATTGTTTCCTTTCCTTCTAATGAAAACTATCTTGCTTATCCATACTGCATTTTCTCTCTTGGTAGTGTCAGCATGATTGATTCTACAATATAACCAACGATTCAACCACATCCAGATGATCTGACTAGACGTATATGGACTTGCTACTATTAACCTCCATTAATTTGTACAAGTTCTACGTGCTTCATCCACATCACACACAAAACTAAATGTACTAAGTTGCTGACATTTTTCTGTACGTAAATTGCTGACATTTTTACTTCGAACTCAGTTAAAATTACTTCAAACTCATTTCAGGCCATTAGTTGCAGAAATTTTTTCTATTTATAATTTCTCGAATATGTAGTCTAAGCAAAATATAGCAAGTTATTTCAGTGATATATTGCCTGCGCCCTGATACAGAGAGAGATCACCACATTTTACTCAAATAAGATTAGCTACATCTAACACAATCAGCATAAAGGGTTGATGGATTAGAACCAAAATACACGTATAAGAATGCAGGTCTGTAACATCTAAAAGGATACCAAAGGTTGGAGTTCTCTTCTCCGACGCCGACGGATCTAGCCGCCAGCGGATGGCGGAGGTAGGCGCCGGTGTGGTGGGGGTGGCGCGGAGGTGGAGAATGGAGGCACGGATGGGGCGGCTGTCCGTTGTACGCCGGACCACGGCGAGGTCGCAAGGCAGCCGCCGTGAGGTCGCAGACAGCACACAGCCAGTCCGCCACGAGCCCTCGGATCCTATCTGCTCGTGTTCGCCAGCTTGGGGCAGCACAGGTTGGATAAACTTACGCCTATTCTATTCTTAGCTGGGGTGTTTTTGCAAAACTTAAGGTCATGCGTTCGTCCCATCCCGCCCCTTCATTCCGCACTCCAACGCTTGGGATATGCAGGTGCAGCCGAGCATGGAATCTCTCGGAGCACAGGATATTTTCCCATCACATGCACATAAAAACATAGACAATATAGCATGGCCTGAACTCCTTGCATGGCTAGGTCGCTGCTGCGGGTGACATGCAGCCAGAGTAGGTCTGTCTCATGTAGCCTAGCTAGGTTCAGCCTTGTTCTAGTCTGAAAATCACAAGCGTAATTAACATCTGAAGGAAATATGCCCTAGAGGCAATAATAAAGTTATTATTTATTTCCTTATATCATGATGAATGTTTATTATTCATGCTAGAATTGTATTAACCGGAAACATAATACATGTGTGAATACATAGACAAACAGATAGTCACTAGTATGCCTCTACAAGACTAGTTCATTAATCGAAGATGGTTATGTTTCCTAACCATAGACATGTGTTGTCATTTGATTAATGGGATCACATCATTAGGAGAATGATGTGATTGACATGACCCATTTCGTTAGCTTAGCACTTGATCGCTTAGTATGTTGCTGATGCTTTCTTCATGACTTATACAAAGTTCCTGCAACTATGAGATTATGCAACTCCTGCCATCGGAGGAATACTTTGTGTGCTACCAAACGTCACAACGTAAATGGGTGATTATAAAGGTACTCTACAGGTGTCTCCAAAAGTATATGTTGAGTTGGCATGAATCGAGATTAGGTTTTGTCACTCCGATTGTCGGAGAGGTATCTCTGGCCTTCTCGGTAATACACATCACATAAGCCTTGCAAGCATTGCAACTAATGAGTTAGTTGTGAGATGATGTATTACGGAACGAGTAAAGAGACTTACCGTAACGAGATTGAACTAGGTATTGATACCGACGATCGAATCTCGGTAAGTAACATACCGATGACAAAAGGAACAACGATATCGTTATGCGGTTTGACCGATAAAGATCTTCGAGAATATGTAGGAACCAATATGGGCATCCAGGTTCCGCTATTGGTTATTGACCGAGAATGGTTCTAGGTCATGTCTACATAGTTCTCGAACCCGTAGGGTCCGTGACGCTTAACGCTTCGATGACAGTTCATTATGAGTTTATAAGTATTGATGTACCAAGGTAGTTCGAGTCCCGATGTGATCACGGACATGACGAGGAGTCTCAAAATGGTCGAGACGTAAAATTGATATATTGAAGCCTACATTTGACATCGGAAATGTTCCGAGTGAAATCGAAATTTATCGAGTACCGGAGGTTACCGGAACCCCGGGAACTATATGGGCCATAGTGGTCCTTGGTGGAAAGGAGAAAGGACCAGCCCTAGGTGGTCGCTGCCTCCCCCTCCCCTAGTCCTACTAGGACTAGGAAAGGTGGGCCGCCCCTCTCTCTCTTTCCTCCGTGAATCCTATTCCAACTAGGATTGAGGGGAATCCTACTCCCGGAGGAGTAGGACTCCGGCACGCCTCCTCTTGGCCGGCCGCCCCTCCCCTTGGCTCCTTTATATACGGGGCAGGGGCACCCTAGAACACACAAGTTGATGTACGGATCGCTCTTAGCCGTGTGCGGTGCCCCTTCCACCATATTCCACTTCGTCATATCGTCATGAGCTTAGGCGAAGCCTGCGCCGAGAAGTCATATCATCGCGGAGCTTAGGCGAAGCCCTGCGCCGGTGGAGCATCATCATCGCTACCACGCCGTCGGTTGAAGGAACTCATCCCGACACTTTGCTGGATCGAGTCCGGGATCGCCATCGAGCTGAACGTGTGCGTAACTCGGAGGTGCCGTGACGCTCGGTGCTTGGATCGGTCGGATCGTGAAGACGCATTACTACATCAACCGCGTTGTTATAACGCTCCGCTTTCGGTCTCACGAGGGTACGTGGACAAACACTCTCCTCTCGTTGCTATGCCATCACCATGGTCTTGCGTGTGCGTAGGAAATTTTTGAAATTACTACGCTCCCCAACAAAGGCATCCGAGCCTAGTTTTATGCGCTGATGTCATATGCACGAGTAGAACACAAGTGAGTTGTGGGCGATATAAGTCATACCGCTTACCAGCATGTCATACTTTGGTTCAGCGGTATTGTGAGATGAAGCGGCCCGACCGACATTACGCCAGACGCTTACGCGAGACTGGTTTCACCGCTCGAGCACTAGTTGCTTAAAGGTGACCGGCGGTGTCTCGCTCTCTCACTTTAGTTGAACTGAAAAGGCTACGCCCGTCCTTGCGAAGGTTAAAACACCACCAACTTGACAAACTATCGCTGTGGTTTTGATGCCCGTAGCAGCCACGTAAAACTTGCAACAACAAAGTAGAGGACGCCTAACTTGTTTTTGCAGGGCATGTTGTGATGTAATGTGGTCAAGACGTGATGCTATATTTTATTGTATGAGATGATCATGTTTTGTAACCGAAGTTATCGGCAATCGGCAGGAGCCATATGGTTGTCGCTTATTGTATGAAATGCAAAGCCATGTAATTGCTTTACTTTATCACTAAGCAGAGCGATAGTCGAGAAGCAATAGTTGGCTAGACGACAACGATGCTACGATGGAGATCAAGGTGTCGCTACCGGTGACGATGGTGATCATGATTTGCTTCGAGATGGAGATCACAAGCACAAGATGATGATGACCATATCATATCACTTATATTGATTGCATGTGATGTTTATCCTTTATGCATCTTATCTTGCTTTGATTGACGGTAGCATTATAAGATGATCTCTCACTAAAATTATCAAGAAGTGTTCTCCTGAGTATGCACCGCTGCTAAAAGTTCAGAGTACCCGCACACCACGTGATGATCGGGTGTGATAAGTTCTACGTCCATCTACAACGGGTGCAAGCCAGTTTTGCACACGCAGAATACTCAGGTTAAACTTGACGAGCCTAGCATATGCAGATATGGCCTCGAACACGGAGACCGAAAGGTCGAGCGTGAATCATATAGTAGATATGATCAACATAGTGATGTTCACCATTGAAAACTACTCCATCTCACGTGATGATCGGTTATGGTCTAGTTGATTTGGATCACGAATCACTTAGATGACTAGAGAGATATCTTTCTAAGTGGGAGTTTTTAATATGATTAATTGAACTTAAATTTATCATGAACTTAGTACCGATAGTATTTTGCTTGTCTATGTTTATCGTAGATAGATGGCTCGTGCTGTTGTTCCGTTGAATTTTAATGCGCTCCTTGAGAAAGCAAAGTTGAAAGATGATGGTAGCAATTACACGGACTGGGTCCGTAATTTGAGGATTATCCTCATTGCTGCATGTAAGAATTACGCCCCGAAGCACCGCTGGGTGCCAGTGCCTCTGCAGAGAGCAACGCCGTGGTTGTGAACGTCTGGCAGAGCAAAGCTGATGACTACTCTATAGTTCAGGTGCCATGCTTTACGGCTTAGAACCGGTCTTCAACGACGTTTTGAACGTCATGGAGCATATGAGATGTTCCAGAGTTGAAGTTAATATTTCAAGCAAATGCCCGGATTGAGAGATATGAAGTCTCCAATAAGTTCTATAGCTGCAAGATGGAGGAGAATAGTTCACAAGGAGCACATACTCAAAATGTCCGGGTATAATAATCACTTAATTCAGCTGGGAGTTAATCTTCCAATGATAGTGTCATTGATGAAATTCTCCAATCACGCCACCAAGCTACAAGAGCTTCGTGATGAACTATAATATGCAAGGGATGACTAAGACAATTCCTGAGCTCTTCGCAATGCTAAAAGCCGGAGGTAGAAATCAAGAAAGAGCATCAAGTGTTGATGGTCAACAAGACCACTAGTTTCAAGAAAAGGGCAAAGGGAAGAAGAAGGAAACTTCAAGAACAGCAAGAAAGTTGCTGCTCAAGAGAAGAAACCCAAGTCTGGACCTAAGCCCCAAATCGAGTGTTTTTACCGCAAGCGATCGACATCGAAGCGGAACTGCCCCAAGTATTTGGCGGATAAGAAGGATGGCAAGGTGAACAAAGGTATATGTGATATACATGTTATTGATGTGTACCTTACTAGAGCTCGAGTAGCACTGGTATTTGATACTGGTTCTTGCTAATATTTGCAACTCAAACAGGACTACGGAATAGACGAGCACCGCAAAGGACGAGGTGACGATGCGCGTGGAAATGGTTCCAAAGTCAATGTGATCGCGGTCGGCACGCTACCTCTACATCTACCTTCGGATTAGTTTTAGACCTAAATAATTGTTATTTGGTGCCGCGTTGAGCATGAACATTATATCTGGATCTTGTTTGATGCGAGATGGTTATTCATTTAAATCAGAGAATAATGGTTGTTCTATTTATATGAGTAATATCTTTATGGTCATGCACCCTTGAAGAATGGTCTATTCTTGTTGAATCTCGACAGAGTGATACACATATTCATAATGTCGAAGCCAAAAGATGCAGAGTTGATAATGATAGTGCAACTTATTTGTGGCACTCGCCGCTTAGGTCATATCGTGTAAACGATGAAGAAACTCCATACAGATGGACTTTTGGAATCACTTGATTATGAATCACTTGGTACTTGCGAACCGTGCCTCATGGGCAAGATGACTAAAACACCGCTCTCCGTTGTATGGAGAGAGCAATGACTTATTGGAAATCATACATACAGATATATGTGGTCCGATGAATGTTGAAGCTCGTGGCGGATATCGTTATTTTCTCACTTTCACAGATGATTTAAGCAGATACGGGTATATCTACTTGATGAAGCATAAATCTGAAACATTTGAAAAGTTCAAAGAATTTCAGAGTGAAGTTGAAAATCATGGTAACAAGAAAATAAAGTTTCTACGATCTGATCGTGGAGGAGAATATTTGAGTTACGAGTTTGGTCTACATTTGAAGCAATGCGAATAGTTTCGCAACTCACGCCACCGGAACACCACAGCGTAATGGTGTGTCCGAACGTCAGAATCGTATTTTACTAGATATGGTGCGATCTATGATGTCTATTTCGATTTACCGCTATCGCTTTGGGGTTATGCTTTAGAGACGGCCGCATTCACGCTAAATAGGACACCGCCAAAACCGCTGAGACGACGCCTTATGAACTATGGTTTAGCAAGAAACCAAAGTTGTCGCTTCGAAAGTTTGGGGTTGCGATGCTTATGTGAAAAACTTCAACCTGATAAGCTTGAACCCAAATCGAAAAATGTGTCTTCATAGGATACCCAAAGGAGACAATTGGGTATACCTTCTATCACAGATCCAAGGCAAGACATTCGTTGTTAAGAATGGATCCTTTCTAGAGAAGGAGTTTCTCTCGAAAGAAGTGAGTGGGAGGAAAGTGGAACTTGATGAGGTAATAGTACCAGCTCCCTTATTGAAAGTAGTTCATCACAGTAAATCAGTTTCTCAGAACACCTACACCAGCTTAGCGAGCAAGATAATGATAATGATCATGAAACTTCAGATCAAGTTGTCACCGAATCAGAGATCAACCAGAATAAAATCCGCACTGAGTGGTACGGTAATCCTATTCTGGAAGTCATGCTACTAGATCATGGTGAACCTACGAACTATGAAGAAGCGATGGTGAGCCCAGATTCCACAAAATGGCTTGAAGCCATGAAATCTGAGATGGGATCCATGTATGAGAACAAAGTATGGACTTTGGTAGACTTGCCCGATGATCGGCAAGCCATTGAGAATAAATGGATCTTTAAGAAGAAGACTGACGCCGATGGTAATGTAACTGTCTACAAAGCTCGACTTGTTGCAAAAGGTTTTCGACAAGTTCAAGGGGTTGACTACAATGAGACTTTTCACCAGTAGCGATGCTTAAGTCTGTCCGAATCATGTTAGCAATTGCCGATTTTATGATTATGAAATTTGGCAAATGGATGTAAAAACTGCATTCTTGAATGGATTTCTAGAAGAAGAGTTGTATATGATGCAACCAGAAGGTTTTGTTGATCCAAAGGGTGCTAACAAAGTGTGCAAGCTCCAACGATCAATTTATGGTCCAGTGCAAGCCTCTCGAGTTGGAATAAACGCTTTGATAGTGTGATCAAAGATATGGTTTTATATGACTTTTGGAGAAGCTCAGTATTTACAAGAAAGTGAGTGGGAGCTCAGAGCATTTCGATATTATATGTGGACGATATATTATTGATTGGAAATGATATAGAATTTCTGGATAGCATAAAAGGATACTTGAATAAAAGTTTTCAATGAAAGACCTCGTGAAGCTGCTTACATATTGGGCATCAAGATCTATAGAGATAGATCAAGACGCTTAATTGGACTTTCACAAAGCACATACCTTGATAAAGTTTTGAAGAAGTTCAAAATGGATCAGCAAAGAAAGGTTTTTACCAGACATAAGGTGTAAGATTGAGTCGACTCAATGCCCCACCACAAAGCAGAAGATAGAGAGAAGATGAAAGATGTTCCTATGCTTCAGCCATAGGCTCTATCATGTATGCAATGCTGTGTACCAGACCGACGATGCTTAGCTGTAAGCTTGGCAGGAAGGTACCAAAGTAATCCAGAGTGGATCACTAGACAGCGGTCAAGAACATCCCGAAATACCAAAAGGACTAAGGATATGTTTCTCGATATGGAGGTGACAAAGAGCTAGTCGTAAATGGTTACGCCGATGCAAGTTTTGACACTGATCCGGACGATTCTAAATCGCAAACCGGATACGATTTTTATTAAACGGTGGAGCTGTCGGTTGGTGCTGTTCTAAACAAAGCGCCGTGGCGGATCTACATGTGAAGCGGAGTACATAGCTGCTTCGAAGCAGCAAATGAAGGAGTCTGGATGAAAGAGTTCATTTCGATCTAGGTGTCATACCTAGTGCATCGGGACCAATGAAGATCTTCGTGACAATATCGGTGCAATCGCCTTGGCAAAGGAATCCAGATTTCACAAGAGGACCAAGCATATCAAGAGACGCTCAATTCCATTCGGGACCAAGTCCAAGTGGGAGACATAGAGATTTGCAAAATACATACGGATCTGAATGTTGCAGACCCGCTGACTAAGCCTCTTCCACGAGCAAAACATGATCAGCACCAAGACTCCATGGGTGTTAGAATCATTACCGTAATCTAGATTATTGACTCTAGTGCAAGTGGGAGATCAAGGAAATATGCCCTAGAGGCAATAATAAAGTTATTATTTATTTCCTTATATCATGATGAATGTTTATTATTCATGCTAGAATTGTATTAACCGGAAACATAATACATGTGTGAATACATAGACAAACAGATAGTCACTAGTATGCCTCTACAAGACTAGTTCATTAATCAAGATGGTTATGTTTCCTAACCATAGACATGTGTTGTCATTTGATTAATGGGATCACATCATTAGGAGAATGATGTGATTGACATGACCCATTTCGTTAGCTTAGCACTTGATCGCTTAGTATGTTGCTTATGCTTTCTTCATGACTTATACAAAGTTCCTGCAACTATGAGATTATGCAACTCCCGTTCACCGGAGGAATACTTTGTGTGCTACCAAACGTCACAACGTAAATGGGTGATTATAAAGGTACTCTACAGGTGTCTCCAAAAGTATATGTTGAGTTGGCATGAATCGAGATTAGGTTTTGTCACTCCGATTGTCGGAGAGGTATCTCTGGCCTTCTCGGTAATACACATCACATAATCCTTGCAAGCATTGCAACTAATGAGTTAGTTGTGAGATGATGTATTACGGAACGAGTAAAGAGATTTACCGTAACGAGATTGAACTAGGTATTGATACCGACGATCAATCTCGGGTAAGTAACATACCGATGACAAAAGGAACAACGATATCGTTATGCGGTTTGACAGATAAAGATCTTCGAGAATATGTAGGAACCAATATGGCATCCAGGTTCCGCTATTGGTTATTGACCGAGAATGGTTCTAGGTCATGTCTACATAGTTCTCGAACCCGTAGGGTCCGCACGCTTAACGCTTCGATGACAGTTCATTATGAGTTTATAAGTATTGATGTACCAAGGTAGTTCGAGTCCCGGATGTGATCACGGACATGACGAGGAGTCTCAAATGGTCGAGACGTAAAATTGATATATTGAAGCCTACATTTGGACATCGGAAATGTTCCGAGTGAAATCGAATTTACGGAGTACCGGAGGTTACCGAACCCCCGGAACTATATGGGCCATAGTGGGCCTTGGTGGAAAGGAGAAAGGACCAGCCCTATGTGGCGCAAGGCCTCCCCTTCCCTAGTCCTACTAGGACTAGGAAAGGTGGGCCGCCCCTCTCTCTTTCCTCCGTGAATCCTATTCCAACTAGGATTGAGGGGAATCCTACTCCCGAGGGAGTAGGACTCCTCGGCGCGCCTCCTCTTGGCCGGCCGCCCTCCCCTTGGCTCCTTTATATACGGGGCAGGGGCACCCTAGAACACACAAGTTGATCTACGGATTGTTCCTTAGCCGTGCGGTGCCCCTTCCACCATATTCCACTTCGTCATATCGTCATGAGCTTAGGCGAAGCCCCGCGCCGGAGAAGTCATATCATCGCGAGCTTAGGCGAAGCCCTGCGCCGGTGGAGCATCATCATCGCCACCACGCCGTCAGGTCGACGGAACTCATCCCCGACACTTTGCTGGATCGGAGTCCGGGATCGCCATCGAGCTGAACGTGTGCAGAACTCGGAGGTGCCGTGACGCTCGGTGCTTGGATCGGTCGGATCATGAAGACGCACGACTACATCAACCGCGTTGTTATAACGCTTCGCTTTCGGTCTCACGAGGGTACGTGGACGACACTCTCCTCTCGTTGCTATGCCATCACCATGGTCTTGCGGTGCGTAGGAATTTTTTGAAATTACTACGCTCCCCAACAACATCACAAGGCAAGTGGGCTGCTGCTCTCTAGGCTTCAGACGAATCTTTAAAATACTCGGACGCACCAGATAAAAGGGTGCCTAGACACCCGGTGCTATGGCACCTTTCCAAGGGCAAAGCAAAGATAAAACATTTCGTGAATCTTATTTTGAGGAGTACAGATCTTCTAATCTGAAACAAATTTGACAGCTTAAGCTACCCTGAATCTAAAAGCTTGAACTTTACCAACAACAGATAAATGAGCTCCAGACGATGGCGGTCTTGAGTGGTCGGACGACAAGACGGGTGGCTAAACAGGATTGGATGGCGAGACGGGTGGACGACGGCATCGACCCACGTTCTCGTCTCAGAGAGCAGCTCCGCCATGACGAGCCGCAGTGGCGGAGCCGGGGACGAGCAGGGCCTGACCCCCATCGATCGAGCGAACACGCCACATCGGTACGGTATTAGCGATAGAAACGTATGTATACATGTATTCGCCCCTATCTGGCTGTCTTCATCGTGACGTGGAAGAGAAAAATAGGCCCATGTTCTTTTTTGCCATGTGGAAAGCCCATTACGCACCAGCAGCGCCCGATTGGCTCTCTTCGACGCTATGCTCTACCCGTAATCGTAATATTTGAATTTCTCCCGTCGATTCAGATAAGAACCGCGCGCCTCGCGCTGGACTGCTAGTACTTGTTTCAACTTGGCCATTCGGCGACGGCCTCTGCCGATTGCTATTCTGGATTACGACGCCTGGATCACGATCTCGGATGGCCGCTAACGATTACCATTCGAGTCACGATCTAGTGATCTTTTCACGATCAATTTCTCAAGGTATATATATAAATCTATTTTGTTTGATATGTTCATGCTTTAGTAATTGTGATCAAAGAGAAATACACATTTAATTTATCATTTTATGTCAGCTATGCTTTCTATTGAAAAATGGAAAGAAGGAATATAGAGAAAAAAAATCTTTCAACACAACTTGCTTCAATCTTTAACCCATGGGCTGAAAGTTCGGGTTCAACTCGAATGAGATTATTAACTTCTACATTCTTGTAGGTAGCAAATTTAAATCAATACTTGTCGAACATGTATCTATTACAATGTGTATATTTGTTAGAAAAAAATGTAGCATTATCGCGGGTGTTGTCTCTTTGCCCCCCTCCCTATACTCAAATCCTGGCTCCGCCCCTGCGCAGCCGAGCGACCAGGCGACCATGAGCATATCAGTAGCCATGTACCAGCGCGTGCCAGCCTGGACGCACGGCGGCGGCGCGCTCACCATGGACAGCCCGAGGTCGCATATGGCATATCTTCACCACGCCCTCGCCGCCGACGAGGACGTTGTTGGGCTTGATGTCCCGGTGGACGATGCCGCGCCATTATCCTATCGGCACCGCTTCAGAGCTGCCGCATGGCATCCTCTCCGGTGGCACTTGGTGTGGATGGATGAGGAAAATCATCCAAAATGGAACAGTCGGTGTTAAGTTGAATAACACGGTGGGGCCGATTTCGAGAGCTTCAAAGGAGTGAGGCAAGGAGATTCTATCTCCCGCTCCTATTCAATATAGCAGCCAATGCCTGTGTAAAATGGTGTTTCAAGCACAAAACATGGGTTGATAACTTGCTTAGCACCTGAACTAGTGGAAAATAGTGTGGCTATCCTGCAGATGTAGATGATACGGTGCTATGCATCGAGCATGACCCGGAAAAAGCCCTGAATCTGAAATTACTGCTATATATGTTTGAGCTAATGTCTGGGTTGAAAATTAATTTCCGAAAAGTGAGATTTTGTGTGTTGGGCAACATATACGGCTATGTTTAATTGCCAGATTGGGCACTTCCCATGAAATATCTAGGTGTCCCAAAGAAGTTACTCTTCTTGAGAGGGGTGGATTGGGAATTTCTGAAGAGAAATATATAAAAGATGTGAATCTGGTTTAGGAAGCAATGCTTCTTCAAGAGGGAGATTGACCCTACTTAATGCTAACATTTCAAGCATTGCTTTCTACTACCTGTCCATGTTCCTGCTCTCAAAAACCCTAATAGCAAGATTGGATAAGCATAGGAGAAGATTCTTCTGGCAAGTTACTAAGAATAGAAAAAGATACTATTTGGTTAAATGGACTAGAATCTGCCGATCCAAAATTAAAGGGGGTTTGGGAGTTAAGGACCTCCATAAGAAGAATTTGAGTTTACTTACTAAATGGTGGTGGAAACTTGAGACAAAAAGTGGGTTGTGGCAAGATATTGTTAAGGCCAAGTACTTTCGTAGAGATAATATTGCTTCGATAAAAGGGAAGATCAATGACTTCCCATGTTGGAAAGCAATAATGGAAGTTAAAAAGCTGTATATGGCTGGTAGGCGAGTGTCGATCCAATCTGGTAATATTGTCAGACTTTGGATGGATCCTATAGGGGACCAATCACTAGTAGAAAAAGGGTCATACGTGAAGCACATTAGTGCCGTTTTGAATTTGAGCCGGTACTAATGTATACATTAGTGCCGGTTCGTGGGGCCGATCAATAGCACCGGTTCGTGGCGAACCTTTAGTACCGGTTCATGCCACGAACCGGTACTAAAGAGGCTGTGTTAGCTCATGTCAGCTATGGCCCCACCATCACCATTTAGTACCGGTTCATGCCACGAACCGTACTAATGACGCTAGGCAGGATGTTTTAATTAGTCCCACCTCGCTCCCCTAACAAGCCTTTTACCACCTTAAATATGTTATTTCTCAAACTATCATAAGCACTTGGTCTTCATTGAACTCTATGTGTAGAATTTAGGCCTCAATATGAGTCTTCATCGGTTTATAAATCGTTGATGACTCATATTGACAATTCAGATTGTACACACAAAGATCATTGATGATCAAAGTATTTTTTGATGTTATATGATCATATTGACAATTTAGACTGTAAAGAAATATAAGATCATGATGTAAATGCTCTTATATTTTTTATGCTCAGTATGCACCATTCAAAGCGACGCTTATCAACTTTCAACTATTTCTGCCTTCATTTGCTATTTTTCATGCATTCAATGATTTGTTTTGAGAACTAAATGACCTGGAAATTGAAAAGCACTA
>CM038682.1:691689288-692044478 GCA_021605205.1 Aegilops longissima
GATCTTTGAGGCTGCTCTGCTATCGCCGCCGCGTTGGCACAGCCAACCGGAGGGTATGACTCGTTCATCCCTATTTGCTTGTTCATGTGCTAGCCGTATATATGCTGTTCATAGATGTTTTGGTTCTATGTACTGTACGTGCTCACATGCTTAGGTATCGGTATGAGATGCATACCGTATTTGCCATGCTTACTGTTTACTCGTGGATGAGATTAGTCGGAAAAGTGCTAATATTTCCAACAATCCAAAAAGTATTTGCCATGCTTACCATATTGCTTACTGTTTACTGCTTACCGTATTTGCCATGCTTACTATTTGCTTATTTTAGGTACTTTTCGACTCATGGCTTCGCCGCCACTCTGAAACCAGAAAAGTTTACTGGAACGCATTTTAAGCGTTGGCAGACGAGGACTACCTTGTGGCTCACAGCAATGAACATGTTCCGGGTTGGCGGTGTGTCTCCCACGGTAACAATTGCTCCTGAACAGGAGAATGCGTTTAGGGAGGAAACCACCATCTTTGTTGGAGCCGTTCTTACTGTGATCGGAGACAAGCTAGTCGACGCATATCTCCATATGCGCGTTGCCAAGAATTTGTGGGATGCACTCGAAGCTAAGTTCGGCACAACCGATGCTGGAAGCGAGTTGTATGCTATGGAGCAGTTCCATGATTACAAAATGGTTGATAACCGTTCTGTATTGGACCAGGCCCATGAGATATAATGCATCGCTAAGGAGCTGGAGCTCCTGAAGTGTGAGTTACCGGACAAGTTTGTCGCGGGTTGCATTATTGCAAAACTCCCTCCTGGATGGAGGAACTTTGCTACTTCTCTCAAGCACTTGAGACGTGAATTCTCTGTTGAGGATGTCATCGGTCATCTAAGTGTTAAGCAGAACTCGAGAGCGAAGGACTCACATGTGAAAGGGGCAGAGGGTTCTTCTAGCGCCAATGTGGTGCAGAAGAACTTCCACAAGTTCAAGGGAAAGAACTCTATCCAGCAGAATACTACCTTTAAGAAGAAGGGTAAGAAGAAAGACAAAAAGAGAGATGGCTGCTTTACTTGTGGTTCAGATGAACATTGGGCAAACAAGTGCCCAAACAAGTATAAGAAGCCAGCACAGGACTCCAAGTCTGTGAATGTCACTCTGAGCAACAATGATGCGGCATCTGGGTATGGTAATCTGTTTACCATACTTTCAGTTTGTCAGTCCACCGATTGGTGGGTTGACACTGGGGCCAATATTCATGTGTGTGCTGATGTGTCTTTGTTTTCTTCCTACCAGGTCACACGACATTGTTCCGTCCTGATGGGGAATGGCTCGCGTGCTTCTGTTCATGGTGTTGGCACGGTAGATCTGAAGTTTACTTCAGGAAAGATCATGCAACTGAAGAACGTGCAGCATGTCCCCGCCATCAAGAAGAATCTCGTTAGTGGCTCCCTTCTATGTAAAGAAGGGTTTAAGTTAGTATTTGAGTCTAAAAAAGTATTCGTATCTCGGTATGGACTATTTGTTGGAAAAGGATATGATTGTGGTGGTTTGTTCCGCCTTTCCCTGGAGGATTTCTGTAATAAAGTTGTGAACCAAATTCATTCTAATGTGAACGAATGTGAGGTTTGGCATTCACATCTTTATCACATAAATTTCGGTTGTATGAGGCGGCTGGCTAAGATGAATCTAATTCCGAGTTTCACTTTAGCCAAAGGCTCTAATGCCATGCGTGTGTGCAAGCAAAGCAACCTCGTAAGCCTCACAAGCCTGCGAAGGAGAGACACCTGGCACCACTAGAGCTCATACATTCAGATCTCTGTGAGATGAATGGTGTGTTGACTAAAGGTGGAAAGAAATATTTCATGACTTTGACTGATGATTCCACTAGATTCTGTTATGTGTATTTGTTAAACACAAAGGATGAGGCTCTACACTACTTTAAAATCTATAAGGCTGAAGTTGAGAACCAACTTGACAAGAAAATTAAACGAGTCCGGTCTGATCGTGGTGGAGAGTACTTTTCTAGTGAGTTTGATTTATTCTGTGCGGAACATGGTATTATTCATGAGAGGACGCCTCCCTATTCACCCCAATCAAATGGGGTGGCCGAACGGCAAAATCGTACTCTAAAAGATTTGGCTAACACCATGTTAGATACATCGAGTTTATCTAAGGCATGGTGGGGGGAGGATGTATTGACATCATGTCATGTCCTGAATAAAGTTCCCGCGAAGGATAATGAGACTACTCCCTATGAGCAATGGGAAAAGAAAAGAACTACATTCTCTTACTTGCGCACTTGGGGCTGTTTGGCGAAAGTCAATGTGCCGATCCCCAAAAAGCGTAAGCTTGGACCAAAGACCGTGGACGGCGTTAATTTGGGCTACGCTAAGAATAGCGTTGGCTATAGATTTCTAGTGGTGAAATCTGAGGTACCTGACCAGAAGGTCGGTACAATTATAGAGTCTAAGGATGCTACATTCTTTGAGGATATTTTCCCCATGAGAGATATGCAAAGCAGTTCTAGATGGAACCCGATGAGACTCTGAACCTGCCATTACGATGGAATATTATGAACACAAAAGTGATGAAAGTTCATCGAGGAGGATGACGAGAAGCTCCTGTTAGGAGCAAGAGAGAAAGGACTGCAAAGTCTTTTGGTGATGATTTCCTCGTGTACCTCGTGGATGATGACACTCCCAGTTTCATTTGAAGCTTATGCATCTCGAGATCTTGACTCTTTGGAAGGACGCGGTCCGTAGCGAGATGGATTCCATCATGGCTAATGGGACATGTGAGATCACCGATCGTCCTTATGGTTGCCAACCATTGGGATGTAAGTGGGTGTTCAAGAGTAAGCTTAGGCCCGATGGTACTGTTGAGAAGTACAAGGCTAGGCTTGTGGCCAAGGGTTATACCCAAAAGGAAGAAGATGATTTCTTCGGTACTTACTCACGTGTAGCTAGGCTGACAACCATTCGAGTGTTACTCGCTTTGGCTGCCTCGCGTGGTCTTCTCATTCATCAGATGGACGTTAAGAGGACTTTCCTTAATGGAGAGCTAGACGGCTTTGTATTAAATGGTCAGGAAATAAAGGTGTGTAAGTTAGTGAAATCTTTGTATGGCCTGAAACAAGCGCCTAAGCAATGGCATGAGAAGTTTAATACTACTCTGACATCTGCTGGCTTTGTTGTGAACGAAGCTGACAAATGTGTATACTATCGCCATGGTGGGGGCGAATGAGTTATACTGTGGCTGTATGTCGATGACATACTGATATTTGGGACCCACCTCAAGGTAATTGAGGAGGTCAAGGCTTTTCTATCTCATAACTTTGAGATGAAGGACCTGGGTGTGGCTGATGTTATCTTGAACATCAAGCTACTGAGAAATTCTGAGGGTGAAATTACACTTTTGCAATCCCACTATGTTGAGAAGATTTTGAGCTGTTTTGGATATTCGGACTGCAAACCTTCTGCAACACCATATGATCCTAGCGTGCGGATTCTAAAGTTCGAAGGCACGGCTATAGATCAATTGAGATATTCTCAAGTGGTTGGTTCACTGATGTACCTATCATGTGCTACTCGTCCTGACATCTCATTTGTTGTGTGCAAAATAAGCCGGTTTGTTTCCAATCTGGGAGATGTGCATTAGCATGCTGTTGAGCGAGTGATGCGTTACTTGCAAGGTACTGGGATTCACTATTCTGGGTACCCGACGGTACTTGAGGGGTATAGTGATTCAAATTGGATATCTGATGCTGATGAGATGAAAGCCACAAGTGGACATGTCTTCACACTTGGTTGTGGTGCTGTTTCCTGGAAGTCTTGCAAACAGACGATCTTAACCAGATCGACTATAGAAGCAGAACTCACAGCATTAGACACATCATGCGTCGAAGCAGAATGGCTTTGAGAGCTTTTGATGGATTTGCCGGTGGTTGATAAACCAGTGCCGGCTGTCCTTATGAATTGTGACAATCAAACAGTGATTCCCAAGGCTAAGAGTTTAAAGGACAACATGAAATCCACAAAGCACATAAGAAGAAGATTGAAATCTGTCAGAAAATCAAGAAACTCTGGAGTAATAGCGTTGGATTATATCCAGACGGCTAAGAATCTGGCAGACCCTTTTACGAAAGGGCTATCACGGATTGTGATAGAAAATGCATCGAGGGAGATGGGTATGAGACCCACATAAGTTGCCATGGGGTTAACCCAACCTATGTGATCGGAGATCCCGTGAATTAGGACCTGGGAAAACAATCCAGCGGTCAACTGAGGAGAGTATCCTTAATTAACCCACTCCGTCGGAGATGCAATAATACTCTCAATTCTATAAGGCAGGCTGACTTTTATCTTAATGTGTTCCAAAGCTTATGTAAGCAAGATGCTAACCTACAGAGCATTCTTTGGAGGAACACACCTATGTGAGCCCGACTGCTGGTCACAGTCTATGAGATTGGGTGATCTCTAGGAAGCTCATGAGAAGGTACAGATTATGACTAATAAGCTACACACGTGGGGTTTAGCTTTCGGCAGCCACGTATCAGCGACAATAGGCGAAACTTCTACACGCCAAACTGACAATTCAAGGCATAGTCCATTGTTCATTTGTGAAGAAGTCTAATCCTATTGCTCTAGGTGGAAGTTCAACTTAACAGTCTCCACTGAAAATTCTGGTTTATCAAACATTGTTTGGAACAGTTGACAAACTTATGTGCCTCGAGATCTGGTGGGGGATTGATGGATTATGGATGGGCTTAGGCCCATATAAGACAATAATCCCTAGTTAATCTCTAAGGCCCATGCATGTGTACGGCAAGTGGTGGGAAGTGTGGGAAGTTTAGTCCCATACTGCTACAGTAAGAAGAGTGAGACCTCTTTATAAGGGCTGCTCTACCACTTGCTATTGGGAGCTTGGGAATAGGAGCTGTACACGCGCGCTCCTCCTCCTCCGCCGCCCGCCTCGCCTCGTCTCGTCACGGCAGCAGGCCTGCTGATTCTTGAGGAATGAGCCGAGCCGAAGCTTATTTTTGCCGCTCAGGAATGGTTAATTAATTGTTAATTAATTAACGAGTCGCTTACGGAAGCGCCACTGTCGGAGACGTTGGACCGTGGGCTGTTCGCGGACTCGGTCGTGGGCCTGGCCCAGGCCCATCTACCCGATGGCCTATATAAGAAGGCGCTGGCCAGTGGAGTGAACCCTAACTCAGTTCACTCACTCCCTCTCGTACAACCCTAGCCGTCATCTACTGTTCCTCTCCTTGTGCTGCTTCCGGCGATCCCATCCCGACGACCGCGTGCACGGTTGGTCGGGAGAGCAGGTGCCTCCGGAACCCTGTCGTTCGAGATCCTGCCCGGGAGAACGGCAATAAGGTTTTTGGGGAGCATCTCGACGCGACTGCTCCCGATCCGTCCCCGTCTTCATCCGCCTCTGCTTCCACTACTTCCTCTACATCGATTCCATGGCTGACGACGAAGTCGCCAAGAAGAAGGCCTTGGCTGATGCCGAGGCTGCTGCTACCGCCGCCGCGTTGGCCTGGCCAACCGGAGGGTATGACTCATTCATCCCCTATTTGCTTGTTCATGTGCTAGCCGTATATATGCTGTTCATAGATGTTTCTGTTCTATGTACTGTACGTGCTCACATGCTTAGGTATCGGTATGAGATGCATACCGTATTTGCCATGCTTGCTGTTTACTCGTGGATTAGATTAATCGGAAAAGTGCTAATATTTCCAACATTGAATAGTGCCGAACACTAAACATCTCTATTCATTACTGAATGTGTTCTTTTCATAGCTCGTAAATAGTAATGTGTCTGTACTTCAAAAAATTTCATGGCAATCGAACATCACCCTTTTAAAATCCTATAATTTCCTCGTATTTTTTAAAAACTTTCAGATGTGGTTTCCAGGAAGTTTTCTTTGAAACTTAGTTTTCATAGGATATTCCCTCGGGGAGTGGATGGGTTGTGTGTGTTGTTTTCCTCCAGAAATCGGTTTACGTTTTCTTTCTTTCGAGAAAAGAAATCGATTTACTAGTTCTGCCTTTTTTTTGCGTGTAAGTTCTGCCTTCGCCTTGATATGGTAGTGATATAAGACCAGCATACCGGGACAAAAGTAAAAATAACAGTAATCCGTTTGCTATGCTATTTTTGAAATCGCGAGTTGCCAATCCAATGGCGGCCCGACACATCAACCGTGGTGACCATGCGAGCGACGTCGGCTCAGAAATAATTTATCCGCTGACTGCTTTGCTACTGGGCCGCCTATAAAAATGAAATTTTGTCACGGCGATTGGCGTCTTCCCCTTGTACATGGCATCGTCGTTGGCTCTTCTAGCGAATGACAGTATCTAGTTACAAGAATATGGAGCTGAGGACGGCTATAAAAGTCCAAAGTTGCTCATTCTTACAAAAACTTACTTATAAAAGTCGATCCAAAGCGCAATAAACTAGCAGCACTGTGCGGTTAGTAGACACCTACGTAGGAATAGATCGTAGTGGCACCCGTCACATCCTCCGTTGGATCACGCGCGCTTGCCATTGTAAATTGGCGTGGGATCGCACGCGACGGTCCAGATCAAGCGCGCCGTCTCTTTCTTTTTACACCTGCTCCACACCCCGAGCTAATTAAGCATGCTCCGTGTCTACGTGCAACGAGTACGTACGTAGCTCATTTTGTCTAGCGTGATCCACTGTAAATCGCGTGTACTCTAGACCGCTTTCTCGGAGAAAGTTTGCAGCCGGGCCGGCGAGCATTCCGATCGATCCGACGACTAGGTAAATATAAACATTCGCCGTGCAGATCGATCCGGATCGTGGGGTGGTGCGCCGAGGACTCCTCCGGCTTCCAGTTCCGAAGCCACGCCTCGGCACGAGCGCAGCAGGTCTACGTCTACCGCCACCACCACGTCCTCCACACTATCCTCCGAGGTGCGCACATGGTTGCATGCTGCATAAACATTCTCCACCGCGTTGGTCGACGGTATGTACTACAGCTTATATATGGGCTCATTGCAGCGTGCCATCAGCGGCGGCGACATGGCGACGGAGCTGGAGAAGCAAGGCAGCGATCAGGGCGAGACGTCGTCGTCGTCGGCGCGGGTGCGGCTTCTGGAGCGAGAGGTGGCGGTGGCGAAGCAGACGGAGGCGAGGATGCTGGAGTCCCTGATCCACCGGACCAAGGAGCTGGAGCAAGCCAAGGTCGCGCTCGAGGAGGCCAGGCTCGAGGCCGCCACGCTGCGGCAGGGCGCGGCCGGGCCCGCGCAGGGGCAGTGGAGCGTCATGGACCTCATGTTCGGCGGCGTCGACGAGGAGATCAACGGGCTGAGGGCCAGGCTCCGGTCGGCGCTGGTCGCCGACGAGAGGAGCCGGACGGCCGCGGACGACCTCGCCGCCGCGCTCTCCGCGGTCACCTCGGAGGCCAAGCAGGTGAAGGCGTGGCTGTCCGACGCGCAGGCCGAGCTCGAGCGCGCCAACGCCGAGGTCGGCCGCCTCGAGGGCCTGCTGCGCACCGCCGAGGCGGACCTGTGGTCGACGACCGAGCAGCTCGACGGCGTCATGTCGGAGTGGAAGGAAGCCGCGGCCGCGTGGCGCGCCAGGGAGAAGGCGCTGCTCGGACGCGCCCACGCGGCCGAGGTGGACGTCGACGGCGCCCGGCGTGAGAAAGCCGAGCTCGCCGAGCTGCACCGGGCGGCCGACCGCGAGAACGGCGGCCTGCGGCGCGCGCTGGAGCGAGCGGTGGAGGAGGCCAACGCGGCCAACGAGTCGCTCGAGTTCGCGGGCGGCGAGAACTCGAAGCTCCGCGACGCCATGGCCGAGAAAGAGCGCGCCATGAAGTCCCTGAGGCTGGAGAACGAGTCGCTCAAGGCCAGCGAGGCTGCCGCGCAGGGGCGTGCCATGGAACTAAGCAACCAGCTCACGGCGGCAACCCAAAAGGCGGCCACTGCCGCCGATGGAGGCGCCGGCGGCGGAGAGAAGGCAGCAGCGGGGCTGCTACTGGAGAAGTGGAAAGCCGACGCGCAGGGGAAGCTCAGTGCAGCCGCGTTCCTGGACTCCGGCAGGGTGATGGCCGCGGGCCGGAAGGATCGGATGTTCGCGTCCATCAGCAACATCGCGGAGCTGAGGTCCGCGGCGGCGGCGGCGGCCATGGACGACTACGACTACGAGTTCGACCACTTCGATGGCGGAAGACAGTATGGTGGCTTGGAGCATGCCATGAAGCACAGGAACAGGAGGTCCGTTCTACGCAAGTTCGGCGATTTTTTTAGGAGGAGAAGCCTGCACAAGTCAGACTTTGCGCCGGTTCTAGCTAGGTAGATAGTATTTGTGTGATGCTTGCATTGTGTGTTTACCCATACTATGAAATACACGCATAATAAATGGTACTGTACTCTGTTCATAAATAGTACAAGTTGTTATAATTATTTTGTGAATCAAACGTATGTAGACATGTTTTAGTGTGTTTATACACTCATTTCAATCCATATATAGTTCATATAAAAATATCCAGATTATATACTCTCACTATTCCGTAATATAGTACATACAAATTATTTAAAAAGTGAAACCTCACAAACTTACATATGGAATGTCAGACATATATCATTAGATTTATCATAAGACATACTTTGATATTTTATATATTTGGTATTGTAGATATAAATAGTTTTCTTCATAAACTTGGTCAAAGTTTGCAAATTTTAACTGGCATTATGAGACGGAGGGAGTATTTGTGAATGAAGGGAGTAGCAAATATGACACGTAGGAAAATTAGGCCCCTAGGCCCTAGCCCAACAGCTCAAGACTCCCCCTTCCCATATTTGTCGGCATCAACAAGCTCTTATAATCCTTCACACTGCCACACGAGGAACAACATGATTAGTGGTATTGCGCACAACATAAAACATGGCACGATTTCATTAGTGTACCAAAAGTGTGTGTAATTTGAACCATAGAAATATTTATCTGGTTGTGAATATCTCTTCATGCAATTGTCAGCATTCCTCATGGATGACCACCTATTATCACATTAGACTGAAAGTATGAAAGTCCATTTTAGTACAATGTTTGTGCTGCAGGCAACATTGATGCCATTAATCGGCGTTGGCCGGGTTGAGGGACTGGGTCGCGGACCGTTGTTCGTGTCCAACGGGATTAGGAGGGATGTAGAAGGATCCTCCATCCCCCAACTAATATAACAGAGAAAAACAGGAATTAGTGTCGCATGTACAACATGGACTTCGAGTCTGACTATTTGTGCGTTGGTGACAAGCACTAGCAGATCGAGCAGAAAAAGAGCAGCAAATATTTGCTTTGTTCTCGGAAAGAAATACATGACTAAAAAACAATTTTCAGTGTGATTTATACATACTATATATTTTACTCTTGTGTTAAAGAATGTAGATTGGTAAAATATTTGCATTACATGTTATGCACAATGTAATATCTTAGTTCTTGACGTCAACAATTCAAATGCAAAGAAGTAGTTCACATGTGACATGTGCATCTATACACCTATAATAGTTCAACTACAAAAAAGTAGTCACATGTGACCGTAGGACAGCTTGTCGACATAAAAAGTCAGTAACCAGTAGAAAGGTTTTCATAGCGAGCAAGCCATGCTAACCCCTCCCTCTCTCCACCCCTCCCATGTTAACCAGTACAGACGACAAAAGCAAGGGAGAAGGTTGTAGGCACAACAAGCGATCAACCAGCTACTGAAAGTGCGTTATATCGACTAGAGGGGGTGAATAGGCGATTTTTATGAATTCTTCACTGAGGAATTTGCTGGTGAGGAAATTCCTAAGCGAAGAACTACTTGCAGCGGAATAAGTACTCAGAAGTAAGCATAACAGAATACATGCATGGTCATCATGATGAAATGAAGACACGCACGGAGTACAGAAAGCGTAAACACAGGATAACACAAGATGAAGACAAGCAGACTGAAGAAATTGAACTGAGGAAAATGAGAAAGTCTTCAGTCAAAGTCTTCAAACACAGATATAAACAAACAGTCAACACAGTAATGAGGAAATGAAAGAGTTGAGGAAATAGAACCAGTAAGGTTGGTGAAGACAATGATTTGGTAAACCAGTTCCAACTGTTGTCTCAGTTGTACGTCTGGTTGGAGCGGCTGAGTATTTAAACTCGAGGACACACAGTCCCGGACACCCAGTCGCTGAGCACGCAGCTCAGGACACCAAGTCCTCACCGTATTCTCCTTGAACTAAGGTCACACAGACCTCGTCCAATCACTCGTGGTAAGTCTTCAGGCGACTTCCAAACCTTCACAGACTCGGTCACTCGGTGATCCACAATTCCTCTTGGATGCTCTAGACCATGACGCCTAACCGTCTAGAAGAAGCACAGTCTTCAAAGGTAACAAGCGTCGGATCCACGCATGATCAATCTCTTCAGTGATGCTCAATCACTTTGGGTTTGTAGGTGTTTGGGTTTGGGTTTTCCTCACTCGATGATTTTTGCTCAAAGTCCTCGAAGGATGGGATGCTCTCAAATGACAAGTGTCAGTTTCTCTCGGAGCAGCCAACCAGCTAGTGGTTGTAGGGGGCGGCTATTTATAGCCTAGGGAGCAGCCCGACATGATAAGACATAAATGCCCTTCAATGATATGACCGTTAGGTAGATAAGATATTTTGGGACAGTGGCGCACAACACAGAACGGTCGGAAATTTGACTCTCAACTTCCTCGGGGCAATCATGTTCCTCTTTGTGTAGGCAATCCGCCTTTGGCGAATTCCTAACTCCTCGGTCGAACAAATTCCTCGGTGACCGAAGAACTTTGTCTCATCCTTTGAAGAAATTGACTGAACTGTGCTGAGATTTCAAAGGCTTCACTCGAAGGTATTGGTAGGTGTAGGATTTTGAGTTGAGCATCACATGGAAATTTTTCCTTAGTATTTCCTCGACCCCTTTAACGAGACGGTGTTTCCTATGACTCAAGAAAGAAAGCGAAACTACGAAAACAAAAGTCTTCACGCTTCATGTTCCTCAAATGAATACCAAGTCTTCAAGGTCACACCAATTTCTTCACTTTCAAAGTCTTGAGAAAGTCTTCAAAATATCAAAGTCTTGATCGAAGAACTTCATTTTAGAAATTCGACTTTCTCTGTAAATATCAAACTCCTCATAGACTTATAGACCTGTGTACACTCATAAACACATTATTCCTTAACCTATAAGTCTTCAATACACCAAAATCACTAAGGGGCACTAGATGCACTTACAATCTCCCCCTTTTTGGTGATTGATGACAATATAGGTTAAGTTTTCAACGGGGATATACATATGAAGTGTAAATATTGATATTTAGGAATTTGATTGCAAGATATAGAAGAACTCCCCCTGAAGATGTGCATAGTGAGGAATTTGCTTTTGAGGCAATGCACATTTGAAGAGTTGAATCATGGAGATCTCCCCCTATATCTTGTAATTCATACACGCATTTGACATATAATATGAAGAATTTGAAATGCATGATGAAATATGGTGGTGATGTAATTCAGCATCGTGTATTAACATATAACGAAGAATAAGCATGTAGAGGAACACATCAAAAGTATCAGAGCACCATCGGGTTTAAGATTACAACTCGATCCAATAAAAGTTTCAGAAGAGCGAGAGTTGTAACTTAGCAAAAAAAATGCCCATATAATAGACCCGCTTGAAGACTAACTCAAATCTCTCCCCCTTTGTCATCGAATGACCAAAAGGATCGGCGAGGACTAACATACGAAGAATATCAAGTTGATGGAGGAGCACCAGCGTTGTCGGGGTCGGTTGTCGTAGTAGGGCCTGCCGTAGTGTCGTCCAAGTCTTCATTTTCATCAGTGTCGCGCGATGAAGAATAGGAGCTGGCCACCAAGGAAGGAACCTTGACCTTCTTGAATTTCTTTGGTAGAGGTGCAGACCAGTCAAATTCTTCCTTGAGACCCATTTTCTTCAGATCTTCTGCGCTGTAGACATGAGATAGAATAGCCCAGGTACGGTTGAAGGTTTCATGGAGGTAGTATTGGTTTTCTTCACTGCATTGTGTGTTGAGGTCATGTTGTGAAGAATTGAACCAAAGCGACGCTTGACCCATTTATGATTGCGATCAACCTCGATGAAGATTGAGGAGTAACTCACGATCGATCATCACCACAGGTCTTTGTAGCTTGAGGATTTTGCTTCGTAGAGTTGTTGGCGGCAGAGTCATGTGTGGCAGAGTCATCATTGGTGGAGTAGGATGCAACCTTGCAAAATTGACCATCCAATGGACAAATGCCTTCATCTATCACAGCAGTTGCCTTGCCTTTGTCATCAGCTGAGGAAAATTTCCATTTGAGGACTTCAATTGGAGGCAAGTAGCTACAGTGGTTCAGAGTATCAGCCTTGTAATTGAGTGAAGACCTTGTCCTGATGACCTCATAATCCATGGTGCATAAGGCTTCAGCTCAAAAGGTGACATAGCAATGTTTGCCAGAGTCCTCATGAAGAAATCATGGAAGTTGACGGGAACGCCATGAATGATATTGAAAAGCATATTCTTCATGAAGCCAACGACTTCTTCATCATTTGAGTCGTGGCCTTTGATAGGACTCATTGTCTTCGTCAGAATGTGATAGACAGTCTGAGGCACATATAGTAATTCCTTGACGAGGAATTTGGTTCGTGGGGCCTGCCCTGGCTTCAAAGGCTTCATTAGCACTTGCATGTAATGATTTGTAAGCTCAGGTTCATTGAAGATGCAACGAGCACCATCAAGGGGAGGACTGAGTGGGAGGGCACGAAGCAATTCAGTTTCTGGTGCCTTGTAGTGAGTATTTTCTGTCATCCAGTCCAGCACCCATGAGTTCACATCTTCAGAATTTCCTGTGATGTGCAGCGTCGCATAGAATTGAAGAATGAGTTCTTCATTCCAATCACATATGTCAGTGAAGAAATTAAGCAACCCAGCATCATGAAGAACACAGAGGACTGGCTCGAAGCCTGGCAGAGATTCCATGTCCACGTGAGGAATGTGTGCATGATCGAAGACTTTGTCTTTGTTGAATAGCACTGAGGAATAAAAGTTGGCTTGACTAGCAGTCCAGAAATGCCTCTTCCTTATGCGAGCAGAATCATAAGGATTGTAACCAGTGAAGAAAACATGCTCGCCAAAGAAGTCTTCAGCCTTGAACTTTTGCTTGCGCGAGAATGGATCCTTTGGTTTTGGAAGAGGAGTGTCAGTGAATTGCATCACCACCTCAGGAATCACAATCTCAGGTTCTTCAGGCTGAGGATTTTCTGGTTCCTCTTCATATCCAGTCTGCGTGTTCAAAGGAGTAGCAGCAGCAGGTTCTTCAACACTAGGGGTTGGAATTTCTTCATGCACAGACGAGGTGGGATGAGTTTCTTCAGAGCCCATTTGAACTGTTGGTGCAGGGGACTGACGAATTTGTTGTATTGGGGTGAAGAGTGGAGAATTTGGATGTTGACTGTCCCAAAAGTCATCGTTCATCGCTGGCGTTGTGCTTCTAATGTCCACATCTTCTTCAATTTCTTCAATGCCAGCCTCTTCAGCTGTGAACTAAGGCATTGGCGAGGAAATGATTGGTGTTGAAGGGATCGCATCCACTTCAATTTCTTCATCAATCTGCTTTGACGAAGCAGCATAATGATTTTCTTCATCAGATCCGCTAGGGATCACATATTCTTCACCAAAAGGAACAAGGTCCTTTGATGGTATGGAGGAAATCGGAACAACATCAATCGGATTTTCAAAAGAGCTTGTCATAGGCTTCATCTTCTTTGGGCTGAAGATTACAAGCGATTGATGCTTTCCTTTTCTTCACTGCAGCTCGCTCTGCAGCCTTGGTCTTCTTCACATCGATGCAGATGGAAGGATAGGAGTTGGTGTAAGGCGCGGGAGGAGCTGAGGAATCTGTTTGAATTTCCTCGGTATGGCCGATCAGATTGCCTGACTTCTTCTTGATTTCTTGAGCGCACCACTAGTGGATGCCCAGCAATTTCTTCAATGGCGGAATGGAGTCATCAGCCCTGGAACTAGCATTGTCTTGGCAGGCTGAAAATCATCGTGGTCTTGGCATGTTCTTGAGAGGCTGGCGAGGCTCCGGCTGAGGAACTTCTTGTTGCGTTGGAGCTGCAACATTTGTGAACTTCTTGGTCAGGTTGACAAATCTGACTTTGGCTCCTTGCCAATCAGCATAATAAGCATCGAAGTCATCGCTGAGGGCTTTGATTTCAGACTGGATCTTGAGGAGATCATCAGGTGTCATTCTGACAACATTTTTCCTCAGGAACTTCTCTTTCCTGAACTGAGCCTTCTTGATCTGCCTAGCCTTCTCAAATTTCCATTTCTCTTCAGAGATGAAATGGGTCAGCATGTGACTTTGGCCAGGAGTCAAATGAAAATCAGGCATAGGGGTGTCTGGATCCTTGTGCCAGAGATCAATGTACTCGAGGATCGCCCTTGGATCCAAAAGCAGTGGCACAGGTGTGCCTTTGGCTCTAGCGGCCCTTTCTTGTCTGTCTCTGATGATTTCTGCAAGTTCATCATCATCAGCTTCATCATCAGATGGCACTTGGAAGGCAACCTGTTTCTTCTTCGGACTTGGCGAGGACCTCGACCAACCGTTGCCTTTTTCTTTGAGTGGGGCCTGATTAAGAATTTGGTGCAGCTGAGGAACTTGCTGAGACACCAGAGGCAATGGAGATGCCTGCAGTCCTTTGGCACGTGATCATCTGTGAAGGTCAGAAAATAACAATACCCACCGCGAGCCTCAACACTCATCGAATCGCATACATCAGTATGTATTATTTCCAATAAGCCAGTTGATTGCTCCATTGTTCCGGAGAATGGAGTTTTAGTCATCTTGCCCATAAGGCATGGTTCGCAAGCATCAAGTGATTCATAATCAAGTGATTCCAAAATCCCATCAGCATGGAGTTTCTTCATGCGCTTTACATAATATGACCTAAGCGGCGAGTGCCACAAATAAGTTGCACTATCATTATTAACTTTGCATCTTTTGGCTTCAATATTATGAAAATGTGTATCACCACGATCGAGATCCAACAAACCATTTTCATTGGGTGTATGACCATAGAAGGTTTTATTCATGTAAATAGAACAATAATTATTCTCTAACTTACATGATTAACCGTATTGCAATAAACATGATCCAATCATATTCATGCTCAACGCAAACACTAAATAACATTTATTTTAGATTTAACACTAATCCCGAAAGTATAGGGAGTGTGCGATGATGATCATATCAATCTTGGAACCATTTCCAATACACATCATCACTTCACCCTTAACTAGTCTCTGTTCATTCTGCAACTCCCGTTTTGAGTTACTATTCTTAGCAACTGAACTAGTATCAAATACTGAGGGGTTGCTATAAACACTAGTAAAGTACACATCAATAACATGTATATCAAATATACCTATGTTCACTTTGCCATCCTTCTTATCCGCCAATTACTTGGGGTAGTTCCGCTTCCAGTGACCAGTCCCTTTGCAGTAGAAGCACTCAGTTTCAGGCTTAGGTCCAGACTTGGTTTTTTTTCACTTGAGCAGCAACTTGCTTGCCGTTCTTCTTGAAGTTCCCCTTCTTCCCTTTGCCCTTTCTCTTGAAACTAGTGGTCTTGTCAACCATCAACACTTGATGTTTTTCTTGATTTATACCTTCGCCGATTTTAGCATAGCGAAGAGCTTGGGAATTGCTTTCGTCATCCCTTGCATATTATAGTTCATCACGAAGTTCTACTAACTTGGTGATGGTGACTAGAGAATTCTGTCAATCACTATTTTATCTGGGAGATTAACTCCCACTTGATTAAAGTGATTGTAGTACCCAGACAATCTGAGCACATGCTCACTGCTTGAGCTATTCTCCTCCATCTTTTAGCTATAGAACTTGTTAGAGACTTCATATCTCTCAACTCGGGTATTTGCTTGAAATATTAACTTCAACTCCTAGAACATCTTATATGGTCCATGACGTTCAAAACGTCTTTGAAGTCCCGATTCTAAGCTGTTAAGCATGGTGCACTAAACTATCAAGTAGTCATCAAATTGAGCTAGTCAAACGTTCATAACGTCTGCATCTGCTCCTGCAATAGTTCTGTCACCTAGCGGTGCATCAAGGACATAATTCTTCTGTGCAGCAATGAGGATAATCCTCAGATCACGGATCCAATCCGCATCATTGCTACTAACATCTTTCAACTCAGTTTTCTCTAGGAACATATCAAAATAAAACAGGGGAGACAAACGCAAGCTATTGATCTACAACATAGATATGCTAATACTACCAGGACTAAGTTCATGATAAATTAAAGTTCAATTAATCATATTACTTAAGAACTCCCACTTAGATAGACATCCCTCTAATCCTCTAAGTGATCACGTGATCCAAATCAACTAAACCATGTCCGATCATCACATGAGATGGAGTAGTTTCAATGGTGAACATCATTATGTTGATCATATCTACTATATGATTCACGCTCGACCTTTCGGTCTCAGTGTTCTGAGGCCATATCTGTTATATGCTAGGCTCGTCAAGTTTAACCTGAGTATTCCGCGTGTGCAACTGTTTTGCACCCGTTGTATTTGAACGTAGAGCCTATCACACCCGATCATCACGTGGTGTCTCAGCACGAAGAACTTTCGCAACGGTGCATACTCAGGGAGAACACTTATACCTTGATAATTTAGTGAGAGATCATCTTATAATGCTACCATCAATCAAAGCAAGATAAGATGCATAAAAGATAAACATCACATGCAATCAAAATATGTGACATGATATGGCCATCATCATCTTGTGCCTTTGATCTCCATCTCCAAAGTATTGTCATGATTTCCATCGTCACCGGCATGACACCATGATCTCTATCATCTTGATCTATATAAATGTGTCGTCACATGGTCGTCTCGCCAACTATTGCTCTTGCAACTATTGCTATCACATAGCGATAAAGTAAAGCAATTATTTGGTGCTTGCATCTTATGTAATAAAGAGACAACCATAAGGCTTCTGCCAGTTGCCGATAACTTCAACAAAACATGATCATCTTATACAACAACTTATATCTCATCACGTCTTGACCATATCACATCACAACATGCCTTGCAAAAACAAGTTAGACGTCCTCTACTTTGTTGTTGCAAGTTTTACGTGGCTGCTACGGGCTTAGCAAGAACCATTCTTACCTACGCATCAAAACCACAACGATAATTTGTCAAGTTGATGTTGTTTTAACCTTCGCAAGGACCGGGCGTAGCCACACTCGGTTCAACTAAAGTTAGAGAAACTGACACCCGTCAGCCACCTGTGTGCAAAGCACGTCGGTAGAACCAGTCTCGCGTAAGCGTACGCATAATGTCGGTCCGGGCGCTTCATCCAACAATACCGCCAGAACAAAGTATGACATCTTTGGTGCGCAGTATGACTTATATCGCCCACAACTCACTTGTGTTCTACTCGTGCATATGACATCTACGCATAAAACCAGGATCGGATGCCTTTGTTGGGGGCGTGGTAATTTCAAAAAATTCCTACGCACACGCAAGATCATGGTGATGCATAGCAACGAGAGGAGAGTGTGTTCACGCCCTCGTGAGACCGAAAGTGGGCGTTAGCTGCTTAGCGGTTGATGTAGTCGTCGTCTTCACGATCCGACCGATCAAGTACCGAGCGTCACGACACCTCCGAGTTCAGCACACGTTCAGCCCGATGACATCCCTCGAACTCCGATCCAGCCGAGTGTTGAGGGAGAGTTTCGTTACCTGACGGTGTGGTGGCGATGTTGATGTTCTACCGATGCAGGGCTTCGCTTAAGCACCGCTTCTGATGATATCGAGGTGGACTATGGTGGAGGGGGCACGCACATGGCTAAAAGATCAAACGATCAATTGTTGTGTCTCTAGGGTGCCCCCCTGCCCCCGTATATAAAGGAGAAAGGGGGTGGGGGGTGCGGCCGGCCAGGGAGAGGGCACGCCGGGAGGATTCCTACTCCCACCAGGAGTAGGACTCTCCCCCTTTCCTAGTTGGATTAGGACTTGGGAGGGGGAAAGAGTGGAGGAGAAGAAGGAAGGGGGGCCGCCTCTCCTGTCCTATTCGGACTGGGGGGGAGGTGCACGGCCCAGCCCTAGCCGCCTCTCCTCTCTTCCACCTAGGCCCACTAAGGCCCATTAAGTTGCCGGGGGGTTCCGGTAACCTCCTGGTACTCCGGTAAAATCCGATTTCACCGGAACACTTCGATATCCAAACATAGGCTTCAATATATCAATCTTCATGTCTCGACCATTTGAGACTCCTCGTCATGTCCGTGATCACATCCGGGACTCCGAACAACCTTCGGTACATCAAAACATATAAACTCATAATAAAACTGTCATCGAAATGTTAAGCGTGCGGACCCTACGGGTTCGAGAACTATATAGACATAACCGAGACATGTCTCCGGTCAATAAACAATAGCAGAACCTGGATGCTCCTATTGGCTCCCACATATTCTTTCAAGATCTTTATCGGTCAGACCACATAACAACATACGTTGTTCCCTTTATCATCGGTATGTTACTTGCCCAAGATTCGATCGTCGGTATCTCAATACCTAGTTCAATCTCGTTACCGGCAAGTCTCTTTACTCGTTTCGTAATACATCATCCCGTAACTAACTCATTAGTTACAATGCTTGCAAGGCTTAAGTGATGTGTATTACCAAGAGGGCCCAGAGATACCTCTCCGACAATTGGAGTGACAAATCCTAATCTCGAAATATGCCAACCCAACATGTACCTTCGAAGACACCTGTAGAGCACCTTTATAATCACCCAGTTACGTTGTGATGTTTGGTAGCACACAAAGTGTTCCTCCGGTAAACGGGAGTTGCATAATCTCATAGTCATAGGAACATGTATAAGTCATGAAGAAAGCAATAACAACATACTAAACGATCAAGTGCTAAGCTAACAGAATGGGTCAAGTCAATCACATCATTCTCCTAATGATGTGATCCCATTAATCGAATGACAACCCATGTCAATGGCTAGGAAACTTAACCATCTTTGATCAACGAGCTAGTCAAGTAGAGGCATACTAGTGACACTCTGTTTGTCTATGTATTCACACATGAATCATGTTTCCAGTTAATACAATTCTAGCATGAATAATAAACATTTATCATGATATAAGGAAATAAATAATAACTTTATTATTGCCTCTAGGGCATATTTCCTTCAAGAAGAAGGGTCGCCGGCGAGGAGGCGGTGCTACAAGAAGAAGGTTAGCCGGCGAGGAGGCGGCGCTGCAAGAACAAGGGTCGTCGGCGAGGAGGCTGAGCTGCCAGTAAGCAGCAATGAAGGTTTGAACTTAGAAAGCAAGGAGGAACAATGGAAATGTGGCTTTTGGTAGGAGGGAGGGGCGGGGAGATAGATATTTCCGTGGTGGAAATTTTTTTGCTCGGTGCCGCGAGAAACTGGCGCGCAAGTGTGGTTCAAGCGGGGGCGGTGGACTCAGATGTGAGGCTTCTGCGTAAGCCAGACAAGACGATGCGCCAAGATATTTTATATCGCATCCCACACGATTCTTTCTAGTAAACTGTTTGTGGTATACCTAATTTTTTCATTATGTTTTGAAAGACAAAATGGTGTTACAGAGGGAAAGGATGGTGTTTGAATTGCTAGAACATTTACGTACAGTGAACATGCAACTAGTACATGAGTGTCATGTTTAAATTTGGAATTATTCCGGGTTTGTTTGGCATTTTTATGCATTAGTTGAGTTTCTGGGCATTTAATGTGCATAATTCAAATTTGAACTACAAGCACATACTCGAATGCACCAGAGTTTGTTGAAAAATCACATGTGTGTCTTTGGGTGAATTTATAGGTCCCATGCAAGAAATGGGAATGAAATTCAAACATCTGGTCGTCGTGGCTCGGCCAGAAAGTTTGAGAAACTTGGTTTTTAAATTCCTGTAAATCCTAAACACGCCTGAAAATCATGAAACTTGGCATGGTGTCATGACATGGCACCAACATGCTGTGGCAAATTTTTTGGCCGAATTAGGACAAGCTTTGGTGTAAGCTTCTTGCAAACCGGAGCTTCCCTAAAAAAGGCTCGTGGTTCCAAGAGGGAACGTGTCATCTCCGCGTGCGAAATGAGATACGTACACTGCCTTCTCCCGCCTTAATTTTTTTACACGGGCAGATTAGACCAAATAGAAGGATCGTGCTCAATTTTGGAATTATTCCGGGTTCGTTTGGCCTTTTTTATACATTAATAATGTGTCTGCGCATTTAATGTGCATAATTCAAATTTGAACTACAAGCACATGCTCCAGTGCACCAAAGTTGGTTGAAAAATCACATGTGTGTCCTTGGTTGTATTTATAGGTCCCATGCAAAAAATGAGAATGAAATTCAAACATCTGGGTATCGTGGCTCGGCCGGAAAGATTGAGAAACTTGGTTTTTTAATTCATGTAAATCCAAAACACGCTTGAAAATCATAAAAAACTTGGCATGGTGTCATGACATGGCACCAACATGTTGTGATAATTTTTCTGTCCAATTTGCGAAGGCGCACACATTAACAATCAACAAAGTCATTTTGGAACAAGTGCTGTCACATTAAAAATCATAAACACAAGTATTATTGAAACCGTGGGCATTCTACTTACCATTTACGTGCTGCCACGCGTCCCTTTTTTATTGGCTAGGAGGTGCCGTGCGAGGTAGCTATTTGAGTACGGGAGGCGTGCGATCAGACCCCTGCGCGTGCTCATCGGGAGGAGAGCCCTTTGACCACTACGCGCCGCGCACCTCGCTCCCAATGTCTCCATTAATGGCGCCCGAGCCCCTGTTCTACGGCGTGGCTATGTGTCTCACTGGACTGAGATTTAAGAGAGAAAAATGAAAATATGAAAAAAAAAATTGCACGGATCTTGATGTAAGATCTGACGGACCTATATAGCATGGACTGCGACTTATAGCAAGCATGATGGATATAAGGACGATGACAGTGTATAATAATTGTCTTACATATTTAGGAACATAATAAAAAAAGCCACATGCGGCAACGCCCGAAATACACAAGGGCAAAAGAAGAAGGAAGACAACGATCTGCCTCGCTGATCTCTACGTTGCTGGAGGCCGCGGGAACTAGTCTCCGCAGCGAGCGGCGATGAGCTCTTTCTTGTCCTCAAGATGCTGCTTGAGAGCATCCATGGATTCCTCCACCAGCCTTTTGCGCTCGGTGCGTAGCATGACCCTCTCGTCCATAAGTTTCTCGATGATGATGCCAGTCCTCTTCAACAAGGCAGCGGTCTCCTCCTGCTACTCCGCACTTCCGACGATCTTCGCCCTCAGCAGGTCGCGCTCGGCCCGGAGCTTCGCATTGCTCTCATTTAGTTGCCGGATGACGCCGGCAAAAGAGGCTTTCATGTCGTCCTGCAACCTCGCCCAGCCGGAGATCTGATCCATCTGGCTATAGACGATCGCATGCATGCGCCTGTAAGAGTCCTCGCCTGCCCACGAGACATTTTCCCAGGCTGCCGCGGTGCGGGAGGATGTAAGTGCATATTTATCCCTTAGGTGTTTTGGTGATTGATGACAATGCTTTTGCGGACTAATCGTGTGCCTTTGAGTTTTTCAGACATTTCTTCACCAGGTACAAGACGGTTTGGTGCCCCTCGAAGACTGTTGAAGACGGCGATTCTCTATGTTTCTTTTTGGTGGATTTGAGTCGTAGGAAAGCCGTACTATTAAGAGGGGGTCCGCGTCAGAAAAGTTTGGGTGGAATCTTCACGTACACGATCCCTTCCTTGTCTCCACTCCTCCCTTGCACTTTGGAGCATCCCCCGTTTATCCTCGTTGTGATTGCCTTGGCTGCTGTTGATGTGCTTGTGGTAGTCTGCTCCTCGAGGCGGTAGTACCATGAGCACCAGCATGATAGTACCGTGGCTCAGCGGTGTAGTACTGCTGAGCCCACGGTAGTACCGCTCCTCTGAGCCGTATACGTGGCCTCCGGCCAAGTACCGCTGCGTTATGTAGTAGGGCGGATGTAATTTTTACATCCGCGCCTCCATGATAATACCGTCTGTGATCGATCCAGCAACCACACAGAGTATCTTGCTCTCCGGTAGTACCGCGTCGGGTTTTTGCACCATTTGTTTTCCAGTGGAAGTAGGCGCGGATGTATTTTTATTCATCCGCGCCTTTCGAACTAGGGCCTTCCTGCATTGCGGTAGTACCGCAAGGAGGGAGCGTGTACCGGCGCTTCGTAGTAATCTGCCCCGTCGAGCTCGCTGTAGCCCCGCTGCTGCAGCGGTAGTACCGTGGTATTACGGTAGTACCCAGATGGCCTTATGGTAGTACCGCACCCCTGGAGCGGTAGTACCGCGTGTCACGGGCTGGTTAGTGGATAACGGTTGGATTTCGTCCACCACTATAAAAGGGTCGTCTCCTACCTTTAGTGGACCACCTCTTCCAACCCTAAGCTCCATTGTTGCTCCTAAGCTCCATTTTTGCCCGATCTCACTCCCTAGCCAATCAAACTTGTTGATTTGCTCGGGAGTGGTTGAGAAGGCCCCGATCTACACTTCCACCAAGAGAAATTTGATTCCCCCACTAATCCTTTGCGGATCTTGTTACTCTTGGGTGTTTGAGCACCCTAGAAGGTTGAGGTCACCGTGGAGCCATAGTCCATTGTGGTGAAGCTTCGTGGTGTCGTTGGGAGCATCCAATTAAGTTGTGGAGTTGCCCCAACCTTGTTTGTAAAGGTTCGGTCGCCGCCTTCAAGGGCACCAATAGTGGAATCATGACATCTCGCATTGTGTGAGGGCGTGAGGAGAATACGGTGGACCTAGTGGCTTCTTGGGGAGCATTGTGCCTCCACACCGCTCTAACAGAGACGTACTTCCGTTCAAAAGGAAGGAACTTCGATATCCTCGTCTCCACCGGCTCCACTCTTGGTTATCTCATCCCTTTACTTGTGCAAGCTTATTTGTGTTACATTCTTTGCGTGCTTGTGTGCTTGTGTTTGTTGCATCATATAGGTTGTTCACCTAGTTGCATATCTAGACAACTTACTTTGAAGCAAAGTTTAATTTTGGTAAAGAAAAGCTAAAAATTGTTAGTTGCCTATTCACCCCCCCCCCTCTAGTCAACTATATCGATCCTTTCAGAGGACATCTCTGATGCATTCGCGGTGCGGCAGGTCATCTCTTCTGCTTCCGCTGCGCGGCCGGACCAGTCTGCCACATCGACGGCGCGGCGGGATCTGTGTGCTGCTTCGGCGGCGCAGCGGGACCTCTGTGCTGCTACGGCCGCACGGCAGGACATGCCGGTTGTGTTCGCGGCAAGGCGGAACATCACTCGTGCTTCCGCTTCCATGCTCGCATCTCCCTGGTGGCAATCTCTCGACCCAGAACTCACGTTGGCCATGGCAGACGCAAAGGGAACGATGATGAATGCCTTTGTTTTTGTGGATGAGGAGTTGAGGAGGAATGTGCAGTCATCTTGGAGTAGTAGTATTTATAACCGAGTAGTAATACGCTCCTAAGTGGGAAACCGTTTAGGTTTTGATCGGTGTGAACAGGTTTGCAATTTGGAATGTGACGGGACGCATGCTCAAAATTTACTGACGGTTATAAGTGCGGCACTATTCCCGGAAGGCGTAACGTGGGCACGTACGCCTTCTCGGCCGCGTACATGGCGTTTGCACCATAGGGTGCACCGCAATAGGCAATGTCAGCACACGTCTTGTTCCAACAACCGTGCGCGCTCGTTATTACCATCGCACACGCTTCTTTTAATTTGAATGCGTGTGCCCGTCTAGCGCACACACATTGATCTATCTAATTGTTTCAGTTTGTTGTGGCTAATCGCAAACAGTTCATCCATGTGAAGTGTATGCCATCAATCGCAGACACTTGATCTGGCTGACCCGTTTCTATTCTGTTGCCTAATCGCAAACAATTAATCCTTATGAAGCGTATGCCCTCAATCACACACACCTTGATCTGGCTGACCGTTTTTTTGTGTTGCCTAATCACAAACAGTTCATCCGAGTGAACCGTATGCTGTATATCGCACACGCCTTCATCAGGCTGCCCGTTTCTTTTGTTCCGCCTTATCGCAAACAGTTCATTGGACTGAACCGTATGCCCTGCATCGCACGCGCAACTAAAATCTGAACCGTGTTTGATGCATCCTCCATCGCAAACGTTTTATACATTTTTGACAGTTTTCATACACCACCGTTTGCGATTATTGCACCGTGCACAGTTTCTCGAAGGGTCTCTGATCGTAGTGTCGCGTTAGCAGATCCTTCTTATAATGTTGTATGTGAAAAGAACATATGCACATTTATTTTGAAGGACTGATGGTGAAAGTGTTAAATGGTAGTAAAATCAGTGTTTGACTTTGTACATCTGAAATATTTGTCAATAGAATCTGCTTGGCCGTATGCTCTTTCTTATTGAAGATTATTTGTGCACTGATGAATAGTTAGATGTGACTGAGTTTTTGCCTCATTATGAAATGCATGCTGATGTATATTTTTAGATATTTGTCTCCTCTCTGTAGAAACATAATGTCAACTTATATATCCCAAGTTTTTGTTATTCTTAGCTCAAGGTGCACACAACTCCAGTTCATTTTAGTTACATCTGCATGTATATTGTAGCCTAAAAGTTATAGTTTTGATGAAGGTTTGATGTCTTAAATTCCAGCTGAAACATTAGTAAATTATAGATATACGGGGAGTAGCCCATAAGTAAGATCAATACAAAACGATGGTCATAGCATCAGATTGTCCGACACCTTTTTTTCCTGGTGAAAACAGATCGAACGGCTTACACATGCAAAGGGGGAGAGGTAAATCTCTACTCCTAATGTTTGAGTTGGTGAATAGCCTCCACGGTTTATTTTCGTCTGGCTTTTTTTGTCTGGTTTTTTCTTCATGCCACCTTACTCACCACCCCCTCCTACCGGTTTTCCTCTTTTTTCTCGCCTAGCCGGCAATACCCAACATATTTATGGTAATCAATCACAATTAATCCACATATGGTAAGGCTATAAATCTCAAATATGATAATTATAGTAATAAATCAATCCAGGTATGGTAAGACCATAACTAAAAAATTTCGAATATGATAATTATATGATAATAAATTTAAATTATTCCAAAGATTACTCCGAGGAGTACATTGACGTTTCGTTTCCCCTCCCCTCGATTGAAGGAGAGTCTCCCCACCAATTTTTATTGTAACCATCGCGGGTATCCCCCACCATTTTTTCTAGTGAGCCAGCCTCCCCAACCGATTTTCCTATTCGACACTTTCCTCTAATCAGGATACAATCAGCCACAATCAGCCAACAAATCAGCCAGCGATCAAATATCTAAATTATCCATATATACAACATTACTCAGCCAAGCGGACGACCAAAGATCTAAAGTATCCATATATACAACACCACTTTCCTTGTAATAGCTTGCACGGGGCGAATCAGGATACAATCTTTCTAATAAGCGTCCGTGCATCAAACTTTCCATATTGTTAAAAATCTTCTCCTTAGCGGGGCAGCGAGCTTTCATTCTCCGTGTCCCCTGGGCGGTGCTGCAAGCCTTGATTCTCGGCGATGGTTAAAACTCCCCAGCGATCCCTGCCACAAACACTTCGTTTGCAGCAGATAGGGAGGCACATGTCAGCTGTTTTATTTTGAAGCATTTCCTGTTCATCCAATAGTTTGTTAGTGGTTGTCTATGGTAAGGTTTACCTGAAGGTTTCTTATACTACTCATCAATTTGACAGGTTCATCTTTGATCCTTGCGCACGAACGCTTCTTTCCTACAAGTAAGTAGAAGGTGTTTTCATCTCGCCTCATTGGTGCGCCCAGGCGGATCTTTGGTCAATCAGGTTCATCTTCACGACACAGATCAGGGGACTCATTTTCCTTTTGGTTGATCATCCTGTAGCAACATAAACTAGATGGTTCAACTTGTAGTTACCGATGTTATTGCTTGTAAAATATAACCTGTACTTTTTAGACATAGTACTTACAGAGGGTATAAGCAATCATGAAACTGATATCAATGCAAATGAGATTACAATTCTAGATGGTTTACAAGCATTTAATCATTCAACACCATCAGCGGAATATTGGTCATTTTCAGATTATAGTCCAAGCCACTTCTTCAGAATATAGTACCTGCAAGTACCGTAGTTGGTCGAAATACTCAGTCGGCTAAGATTTTCAATTTCCATCTGGTTAGAATAAAATGATATCTAGGTCACATACATGAATCAGTTAGGTTGTTTCCATAAGATGGCAATTGTTGATACCAGATTTTGGCATGGTCGAAAACATAATTAAGAAGGCCTTAAATGGACAAGTGCTCAAAGTGACAAAGTTCCGTATCGTCAAAAGGAGAAACTTTCATATTTGGGACATAGTCATCCAGTCTCATCTCTAAGACGAAGTTGTGTTTGAAGTACTCAAATTTTATATTAAGAACACTATTCGGCCTATTACGCCCCCAAGATGGCCTCATATGAGAAAAGTTTCTACATGCATTCTCTTCGTCTCGTCGAAACGATCGATTTTGATATAAAAACGTCTAAATCGGAGTTTGTATGCAAAAGTTAGAGCCAAAACGATGTGCTACATAAGTTTGCCCTGGAAGTTCCGGGCAAAACTTCCGGGGAGGTTCCGGCCTAAACAGAAAGTTCGCACACGGTTCGCCCCGAAAACTGGAATTTCAACATTATTTGCAGATTTGCGGGCCATAATTCAATCTCAAGATGACCTCGTCTGAAAAAGTGATGAACTGAAGAGTTTTTCTCCATTGCAAGATCTACAACTTTGCTTTTTGGACCATCGCGATCCGAGGCCATGTGCGACCTGCAGGAGCTGTACAAGTGCTCTTATGTAATTTTAGCCCGGAAGTTCCGGGCTGATCGGAAGTTCCGGCCCTCGTAGTCCGAGTTAGGTTAACTTTTGATGTTTTGGACGGGATTTGAGTCTTTTTCTTGTACGGGAAGTCCAAGCGCCTCATATATTTGTAAGGGGTGACGACCGATTGAACAACACACAATCGAACAAATCAATCTACATCTTTTTACCTTTACCTTTATCTCTCTCCCTTGTTCTTCTTCTTCCTCGTTCTTCGTTCATTCTTCATTTGCAGGGCGGCGAACCTCGAGGCCCTAGGGGCAATCAGGTCGACCTAGGGCAGCCCATAGATGCCACGCGCCCTGACGGGGTCCCTCCCGGGCGTGTGGGGTTTCGGGGTCCTCAAAAGCGCCCGCCGGATTGTCTTGCGTACCGCGCTTTTGGCCGGTCTCCTTCGACGTGAGCTACGGTGCATCACCCCCGGCATCGAGGGTACACGGTGACGTGTTCGTGTGCGACACACTTTTTGGCGACTCCGCTGGGGAAGAAGCTTTGAACGGTCTCCAGCCCGTTCTTGCTACGAAGATATCGTCATCAATTTGCTGCAATCTACAAAGGTAATATGAATACCCAATTACCCTTTGTAGATGCAAATAATCCATATGTTGTTGCTGGATCACCTAATGAGCATAATGTATCGGCTAGCCCTAGTTTTATCAATCATGCATCTAATTATGCGCAAGGGACGACGCAAAGAAATCTTCATGCTTCAAATTCTTATGATTTTAGCAACGTACAACATATGTATCCAAACTCTCATGCATCGGCAACCCCACAAATCCACATGCCGATGAACAACATGATGAGTTTGGTTAATCAATTTGGAACACCTCATGTTAAAATTTCCAATAGCATACAAGAAAGTGTTTCACCTTTTTATTAATCGGCAACTAATCTGCAATATGTGAATCCAACCTTGCCGATGGATGGGAGAATTGGCCATGCTACTACTAGCTATTCGGCCAGTTACTCTCAACCATCATATGCTACACCTCATGTTAGTAATTTTTCAGCACCGTATGCTGAAGGAAATATGCCCTAGAGGCAATAATAAAGTTATTATTTATTTCCTTATTTCATGATAAATGTTTATTATTCATGCTAGAATTGTATTAACCGGAAACATGATACATGTGTTAATACATAGACAAACATATAGTCACTAGTATGCCTCTACTTGACTAGCTCATTAATCAAAGATGGTTATGTTTCCTAACCATAGACATGTGTTGTTATTTGATTAATGGGATCACATCATTAGGAGAATGATGTGATTGACATGACCCATTCCGTTAGCCTAGCACTTGATCGCTTAGTATATTGCTATTGCTTTCTTCATGACTTATACATGTTCTTGTAACTATGAGATTATGCAACTCCGTTTACGGAGGAACACTTTGGTGCTACCAAACGTCACAACGTAATCGGGTGATTATAAAGGAGTACTACAGGTGTCTCCAAAGGTACATGTTGGGTTGGCGATTTCGAGATTAGGTTTTGTCACTCCGATTGTCGGAGAGGTATCTCTAGGCCTTCTCGGTAATACACATCACATAAGCCTTGCAAGCATTGCAACTAATAAGTTACTTGTGAGATGATGTATTACGGAACGAGTAAAGAGACTTGCCGTAACGAGATTGAACTAGGTATTGATACCGACGATCGAATCTCGGGTAAGTAACACACCGATGACAAAGGGAACAACGTATGTCGTTATGCGGTTTGACCGATAAAGATCTTCGAAGAATATGTAGGAACCAATATGGGCATCCAGGTTCCGCTATTGGTTATTGACCGAGAATAGTTCTAGGTCATGTCTACATAGTTCTCGAACCCGTAGGGTCCGCACGCTTAACGTTACGATGACAGTTTATTATGAGTTTATAAGTTTTGATGTACCGAAGTTTGTTCGGAGTCCCGGATGTGATCACGGACATGACGAGGAGTCTCGAAATGGTCGAGACATAAAGATCGATATATTGGAAGCCTATGTTTGTGTTGGAAATATGCCCTAGAGGCAATAATAAATTAGTTATTATTATATTTTCTTGTTCATGATAATCGTTTATTATCCATGCTATAATTGTATTGACCGGAAACAGCAATACATGTGTGGATACATAGACAACACCATGTCCCTAGTAAGCCTCTAGTTGACTAGCTCGTTGATCAATAGATGGTTACGGTTTCCTGACCATGGACATTGGATGTCATTGATAACGGGATCACATCATTAGGAGAATGATGTGATGGACAAGACCCAATCCTAAGCCTAGCACAAGATCATGTAGTTCGTATGCTAAAGCTTTTCTAATGTCAAGTATCGTTTCCTTAGACCATGAGATTGTGCAACTCCCGGATACCGTAGGAATGCTTTGGGTGTGCCAAACGTCACAACGTGACTGGGTGGCTATAAAGGTACACTACGGGTATCTCCGAAAGTGTCTGTTGGGTTGGTACGAATCGAGACTGGATTTGTCACTCCGTAAACGGAGAGGTATCTCTGGGCCCACTCGGTAGGACATCATCATAATGTGCACAATGTGACCAAGGGGTTGATCACGGGATGATGTGTTACGGAACGAGTAAAGAGACTTGCGGTAACGAGATTGAACAAGGTATCGGGATACCGACGATCGAATCTCGGGCAAGTATCGCACCGATAGACAAAGGGAATTGTATCTGGATTGATTAAAGTCCTTGACATCGTGGTTCATCCGATGAGATCATCGTGGAACATGTGGGAGCCAACATGGGTATCCAGATCCGCTGTTGGTTATTGACCGGAGAACGTCTCGGTCATGTCGCAGATGGTTCCCGAACCCGTAGGGTCTACACACTTAAGGTTCGATGGCGCTAGGGTTATAAAGGAAGCTTGTATGTGGTTACCGAATGTTGTTCGAGTCCCGGATGAGATCCCGGACGTCACGAGGAGTTCGGAATGGTCCGGAGGTAAAGATTTATATATGGGAAGTGCTGTTTCGCCATCGGGACAAGTTTCGGGTTATCGGTATTGTACGGGACCACCGGAGGGGTCCGGGGCCCACCGGTGGGGCCACCTGCCCGGGGGCCACATGGGCCCTAGGTGGTGCGCTTAGGCCTGCATGGGCCAAGGGAACCAGCCCCAAGAGGCCCATGCGCATGAAACACTTGGAGAGGAAGAGTCCATAGAGGGGAAGGCACCTCCGAGGTGCCTTGGGGAGGATGGACTCCTCCCCCCCTCTTGGCCGCACCCCTCCCTTGGAGGAGGGGGCAAGGCTGCGCCTCCCCCCTCTCCCTTGCTCATATATATAGTGGGGGGAGGGAGGGCAGCAATACCTGAGCCCTGGCGCCTCCCTCTCCCTCTCCAACACCTCCTTCTCCTCCGTAGTGCTTGGCGAAGCCCTGCAGGATTACCACGCTCCTCCACCACCACCATGCCGTTGTGCTGCTGCTGGATGGAGTCTTCCTCAACCTCTCCTCTCTCCTTGCTGGATCAAGGCGTGGGAGACGCCACCGGCTGTACGTGTGTTGAACGCGGAGGTGCCGTCCGTTCGGCACTAGGATCATCGGTGATTTGAATCACGACAGTACGACTCCTTCAACCCCGTTCTCTTGAACGCTTCCGCTTAGCGATCTACAAGGGTATGTAGATGCACTCTCCTTCCCTCGTTGCTGGTTTCTCCATAGATAGATCTTGGTGACACGAGGAAAATTTTGAATTTCTGCACGTTCCCCAACAAATGGCATCATGAGCTAGGTCTATTGCGTAGATTCTTTGCACGAGTAGAACACAAAGTAGTTGTGGGCGTTGATGTTGTTCAATATGCTTACCGTTACTAGTCCAATCTTGTTTCGACGGTATTGTGGGATGAAGCGGCCGGACCGACCTTACACGCACTCTCCACGTGAGACAGGTTCCACCGATCGACATGCACTTGGTGCATAAGGTGGCTAGCGGTGCCGCCTCCCACTTTAGTCGGAACGGATTCGATGAAAAGGGTCCTTATGAAGGGTAAATAGCAATTGGCATATCACGTTGTGGTTATGCGTAGGTAAGAAACGTTCTTGCTAGAAACCCATAGCAGTCACGTAAAACATGCAAACAACAATTAGAGGACGTCTAACTTGTTTTTGCAGGGTATGCTATGTGATGTGATATGGCCAAGAAGAATGTGATGAATGATATGTGATGTATGAGATTGATCATGTTCTTGTAATAGGATTCACGACTTGCATGTCGATGAGTATGACAACGGCAGGAGCCATAGGAGTTGTCTTTATTTATTGTATGACCTGCGTGTCATTAAACAACGCCATGTAATTACTTTACTTTATTGCTAACCGGTAGCCATAGTAGTAGAAGTAATAGTTGGCGAGACAACTTCATGAAGACAGATGATGGAGATCATGATGATGGAGATCATGGTGTCATGCCGGTGACGATTATGATCATGGAGCCCCGAAGATGGAGATCAATGGAGCTATATGATATTGGCCATATCATGTCACTACTATATAATTGCATGTGATGTTTATTATGTTTATGCATCTTGTTTACTTAGAACGACGGTAGTAAATAAGATGATCCTTACACAAATTTCAAGAAGTGTTCTCCCCGATCGTGCACCGTTGCTACAGTTCGTCGCTTCTAAGCACCACGTGATGATCGGGTGTGATGGATTCTTACGTTCACATACAACGGGTGTAAGACAGATTTACACAGCAAAAACACTTGGGGTTAACTTGACGAGCCTAGCATGTGCAGACATGGCCTCGAACACGGAGACCGAAAGGTCGAGCATGAGTCGATAGTAGATACGATCAACATGAAGATGTTCACCGATGTTGACTAGTCCGTCTCACGTGATGATCGGACACGGCCTAGTTGACTCGGATCATGTAATCACTTAGATGACCAGAGGGATGTCTATCGAGTGGGAGTTCATAAGATGAACTTAATTATCTTGAACATAGTCAAAAGACCTTTTGCAAATTATGTCGAAGCTCGCGCTTTAGTTCCACTGTTTAGATATGTTCCTAGAGAAAATATAGTTGAAAGTTGAAAGTAGCGATTATGCGGACAGTAGAAAGCTTATGTCCTTAATGCACCGCTCAGTGTGCTGAACCCCAAACGTCGTCTGTGGATGTTGCGAACATCGTACATACACGTTTGATAACTACGTGATAGTTCAGTTAAACGGTTTAGAGTTGAGGCACCAAAGACGTTTTCGAAATGTCGCGGAACATATGAGATGTTTCGAGGGCTGAAATTGGGATTTCAAGCTCGTGCCCACGTCAAGAGGTATAAGACCTCCGACGATTTTCTTAGCCTGCAAACTAAGGGAGAAAAGCTCAATCGTTGAGCTTGTGCTCAGATTGTCTGAGTGCAACAATCACTTGAATCGAGTGGGAGTTGATCTTCCTGATGAGATAGTGATGTTTCTCCAAAGTCATTGCCACCAAGCTGCTAGAGCTTCGTGATGAACTATAACATATCAAGGATAGAGATGATGATCCTTGAGGTATTCGCGTTGTTTGACATCGCGAAAGTAGAAATCAAGAAGGAGCATCAATTGTTGATGGTTGGTGAAACCACTAGTTTCAATAAGGGCAAGGGCAAGAAGGATACTTCATGAAACGGCAAATCAGCTGCTGCTCCAGTGAAGAAACCCAAGGTTGAACCCAAACCCGAGACTAAGTGCTTCGTAATAAGGGAACAACCATCGGAGCAGAATTACCCTAGATACTTGGTAGATAAGAAGGCTGGCAAGGTCGATAGAAGTATATTGGATATACATTATGTTAATGTGTACTTTACTAGTACTCCTAGTAGCACCAGGGTATTAAGATACCGGTTCGGTTGCTAAGTGTTAGTAACTCGAAATAAAAGGCTACGGAATAAATGGAGACTAGCTAAAGGTGAGCTGACGATATGTGTTGGAAGTGTTTCCAAGTTTGATATGATCAAACATCGCACGCTCCCTCTACCATCAAGATTAGTATTAAACCTGAATAATTGTCATTTGGTGTTTGCGTTGAGCATAGACATGATTGGATTATGTCTATCGCAATACGGTTATTCATCTAAGGAGAATAATGGTTACTCTGTTTATTTGAATAATACCTTCGATGGTCTTGCACCTAAATTAATGGTTTATTGAATCTCGATCGTAGTGATACACATTTTCATGCCAAAAGTATAAGATAGTAATGATAGTACCACTTACTTGTGGCAATCGCCATGTAAGTCATATTGGTATAAACACATGAAGAAGCTCCATGTGGATGGATCTTTGGACTCACTCGTTTTTGAAAAGTTTGAGACATGTGAACCATGTCTATTGGTGTATACGCATGAAGAAACTCCATGCAGATGGATCGTTTGGACTCACTTGATTTTGAATCACTTGAGATATGCAAATCATACCACATGGACAAGATGGTGAAAAGCCTCGGTTTTGAGAAGATGGAACAAGATAGCAACTTGTTGGAAGTAACACATTTTGATGTGTGCAGTCCAATGAGTGCTGAGGCATGCAGTGAATATCGTTATGTTCTTACTTCACAGATGATTCGAGTAGATGTTGAGTATATTTACTTGATGAAACACAAGTCTGAATTATTGAATGGTTCAAGTAATTTCAGAGTGAAGTTTAAGATCATTGTGACAAGAGGATAAAATGTCTATGATATGATCATAGAGATAAGTATCTGAGTTACGAGTTTTGGCACACAATTAAGACATTGTGCAAATTGTTTCACAATTAATACCGCCTGGAACACCATAGTGTGATGGTGTGTCCGAACATCATAGTTGCACTCTATTGGATATGGTGCGTACCATGATGTCTCTTATCGAATTACCACTATCGTTCATGGGTTAGGCATTAGAGACAACCACACTCACTTAAATAGGGCACCACGTAATTCCGTTGAGATGACACCGTATGAACTATGGTTTAGAGAAACCTAAGCTGTCATTTCTTAAAGGTTTGGGGCTGCGACGCTTATGTGGAAAAGTTTCAGGTTGATAAGCTCGAACCCAAAGCGGACAAAATGCATCTTCATAGGACACCCAAAACGGTTGGGTATACCTCCTAATTCAGATCCGAAAGCAATAGGGATTGTTTCTTGAATCGGGTCCTTTCTCGAGGAAAAGTTCGTCTCGAAAAGTTGAGTGGGAGGATGGTGGAGACTTGATAAGGTTATTGAACCGTCACTTCAACTAGTGTGTAGCAGGGCACAGGAAGTTGTTCCCGTGGCACCTACACCAATTGAAGTAGAAGCTTATGACAGTGATCATGAAGTTTCCGACCAAGTCACTACCGTACATCGTAGGTTGACAAGGATGCGTACTACTTTAGAGTGGTACAGTAATCCTGTCTTGAAGGTCATGTTGCTAGGCAACAATGAACCTACGAGCCATGGAGAAGCGATGGTGGGCCCAGATTCCGACAAATGGTTAGAAACCATGAAATCTGAGATAGGATCCATGTATCAAAACAAAGCATGGACTTTGGTGGACTTGCCCGATGATCGGCAAGCCATTGAGATGAATGGATCTTTAAGAAGAAGACGGACGTGGACGGTAATATCACCGTCTATGAAGCTCGACTTGTGGCGAAGAGTTTTTCACAAGTTCAAGGAGTTGACTACAATGAGATTCTCTCATTCGTAGAGATGCTTAAGTCCGTCGGAATCATGTTAGCATAAGCTGCATTTATGAAATCTGGCAGATGGATGTCAAAATGAGTTTCCTTACCAGTTTTCGTAAGGAAAGGTTGTATGTGATACAATCAGAAAAGTTTTGTCGATCCTAAGGATGCTAAAAGGTATGCTAGCTCCAGCGATCCTTCTAAGGACTGGAGTAAGCATCTCGGAGTTGGAATGTGTGCTTTGATGAGATGATCAAAGATTTTGGGTGTATACAAAGTTTATGAGAAACTTGTATTTTCAAAGAAGTGAGTGGGAGCACTATAGAATTTCTGATGAGTATATGTTGTTGACATATTGATGATCAGAAATGATGTAGAATTTTCTGTAAAGCATATAGGGTTATTTGAAAGATGTTTTTCAATAGAAAACCTGGATTAAGCTACTTGAACATTGAGCATCAAGATCTATGAGGATAGATCAAAAACGCTCAATAGTACTTTCAAATGAGCACATACCTTGACATGATCTTGAAGGTGTTCAAGATAGATCAGTCAAAGAAGGAGTTCTTGCCTGAGTAGTAAGGTATGAAGTTAAGACTTAAAGCTCGACCACGGCAGAAAAGAGAGATAGGACGAAGGTCGTCCCCTATGCTTCAGACGTATGCTCTATAGTATGCTATGCTGTGTACCGCACCGGAAGTGTGCCTTGCCATGAGTCAGTCAAGGGGTATAAGAATGATCCAGGAATGGATCATTGGACAGCGGTCAAAATTGTCCTTGGAGTAAATAAGGACATGTTTCTCGATTATGGAGGTGATAATGAGTTCGGCGTAAAGGGTTACGTCGATGCAAGCTTTAACACCTATCCGAGTGACTCTGAGTAGCAAACCGGATACGTATAGTGGAGCAACCATTAGGAATAGATCCAAGTGGAGCGTGAAAGCAGCATTTACAATATGACATAGAGAATTGCGAAGTACACACGGATCTGAAAGGTTCAGACCCGTTGACTAAAACCTCTCTCACAAGCAAAACATGATCAAACCCCAGAACTCATTGAGACTTAATCACATGGTGATGTGAACTAGTTTAAGACACTAGTAAACTCTTTGGATGTTGATCACATGGCGATGTGACCTATCAGTGTTAATCACATGGCGATGTGAACTAGATTATTGACTCTAGTGCAAGTGGGAGACTGTTGGAAATATGCCCTAGAGGCAATAATAAATTAGTTATTATTATATTTCCTTGTTCATGATAATCGTTTATTATCCATGCTATAATTGTATTGACCGGAAACAACAATACATGTGTGGATACATAGACAACACCATGTCCCTAGTAAGCCTCTAGTTGACTAGCTCGTTGATCAATAGATGGTTACGGTTTCCTGACCATGGACATTGGATGTCATTGATAACGGGATCACATCATTAGGAGAATGATGTGATGGACAAGACCCAATCCTAAGCCTAGCACAAGATCATGTAGTTCGTATGCTAAAGCTTTTCTAATGTCAAGTATCGTTTCCTTAGACCATGAGATTGTGCAACTCCCGGATACCGTAGGAATGCTTTGGGTGTACCAAACGTCACAACGTAACTGGGTGGCTATAAAGGTACACTACGGGTATCTCCGAAAGTGTCTGTTGGGTTGGTACGAATCGAGATGGATTTGTCACTCCGTGTAAACGGAGAGGTATCTCTGGCCCACTCGGTAGGACATCATCATAATGTGCACAATGTGACCAAGGGGTTGATCACGGATGATGTGTTACGAACGAGTAAAGAGACTTGCCGTAACGAGATTGAACAAGGTATCGGGATACCGACGATCGAATCTCGGGCAAGTATCGTACCGATAGACAAAGGGAATTGTATACTGGATTGATTAAAGTCCTTGACATCGTGGTTCATCCGATGAGATCATCGTGGAACATGTGGGAGCCAACATGGGTATCCAGATCCCGCTGTTGGTTATTGACCGGAGAACGTCTCGGTCATGTGCAGATGGTTCCCGAACCCGTAGGGTCTACACACTTAAGGTTCGATGACGCTAGGGTTATAAAGGAAGCTTGTATGTGGTTACCGAATGTTGTTCGGAGTCCCGGATGAGATCCCGGACGTCACGAGGAGTTCCGGAATGGTCCGGAGGTAAAGATTTATATATGGGAAGTGCTGTTTCGCCATCGGGACAAGTTTCGGGTTATCGGTATTGTCTGGGACCACGGAGGGGTCCGGGGCCCACCGGTGGGGCCACCTGCCCGGGGGCCACATGGGCCCTAGGTGGTGCGCTTAGGCCTGCATGGGCCAAGGGAACCAGCCCCAAGAGGCCCATGCGCATGAAACACTTGGAGAGGAAGAGTCCATAGAGGGAAGGCACCTCCGAGGTGCCTTGGGAGGATGGACTCCTCCCCTCTTGGCCGCACCCTCCCTTGGAGGAGGGGCAAGGCTGCGCCCCCCTCCCTTGCTCATATATATAGTGGGGGAGGGAGGGCAGCAATACCTGAGCCCCGGCGCCTCCTCTCCCTCTCCAACACCTCCTTCTCCTCCGTAGTGCTTGGCGAAGCCTCGCAGGATTACCACGCCTCCACCACCACCATGCCGTTGTGCTGCTGCTGGATGGAGTCTTCTCAACCTCTCCCTCTCTCCTTGCTGGATCAAGGCGTGGGACGCCACCGGGCTGTACGTGTGTTGAACGCGGAGGTGCCGTCTGCTCGCACTAGGATCATCGGTGATTTGAATCACGACGAGCACGACTCCTTCAACCCCGTTCTCTTGAACGCTTCCGCTTAGCGATCTACAAGGGTATGTAGATGCACTCTCCTTCCCTCGTTGCTGGTTTCTCCATAGATAGATCTTGGTGACACGAGGAAAATTTTGAATTTCTGCCTCGTTCCCCAACAGTTTGACTTCGAAAGGTTCGGGTGAAATCAGGATTTTACCGGAACACCGGGGGGTTACCGGAACCCTCCCGGGGGGGGGTCAATGGGCCTTAATGGGCCATAAGGGAGAAGAGGAGGGCCGGTCAGGGCAGGCCGCACGCCCCCTCCCCCCTAGTCCGAATAGGACAAGGAGAGGCGGCGCCTCTTCCTCTTCCCTCCCCCAAGTCCTAATCCAACTAGGAAGGGGGGTGTCCTACTCGGTGGGAGTAGGACTCCTCGGCGCCTCCTCCTAGGGCTGGCCGCACCCCTTGCTCCTTTATATACGGGGCAGGGGGCACCCCATGACACACAAGTTGATCTACGGATCATTCCTTAGCCGTGCAGCGGTGCCCCCTCCACCATATTCCACTTCGTCGATCGTCATGAGCTTAGGCGAAGCCCCGCGCCGGTAGAGTCATATCGTCATGAGCTTAGGCGAAGCCCTGCGTCGGTGGAGCATCATCATCGTCACCACGCCGTCGCGGTTGACGGAACTCATCCCCGACGCTTTGCTGGATCGGAGCCGGGGATCGCCATCGAGCTGAACGTGTCTGAACTCGGAGGTGCCGTGCGCTCGGTACTTGGATCGGTCGGATTGTGAAGACGCACGACTACATCAACCGCGTTGTTATAACGCTTCGCCACGTCTCACGAGGGTACGTGGACATACATCTCTCCCTCTCGTTGCTATGCCATCACCATGATCTTGCATGTGCGTAGGAATTTTTTTGAAATTACTACGTTCCCCAACAGTGGTATCAGAGCCTGGTTTTATGCGTTGATGTCATATGCACGAGTAGAACACAAGTGAGTTGTGGGCTATATAAGTTATACTGCTTACCAGCATGTCATACTTTGGTTCAGCGGTATTGTGAGATGAAGCGGCCCGGACCGACATTACGCGTACGCTGACGCGAGACTGGTTTCACCGCTTCGAGCACTCGTTGCTTAAAGGTGACCGGCGGGTGTCTGTTTCTCTCACTTTAGTTGAACCGAGTGTGGCTACGCCCAGTCCTTGCGAAGGTTAAAACAGCACCAACTTGACAAACTATCGTTGTGGTTTTGATGCGTAGGTAAGAACGGTTCTTGCCCAGCCCGTAGCAGCCACGTAAAACTTGCAACAACAAAGTAGAGGACGTCTAACTTGTTTTTGCAGGGCATGTTGTGATGTGATATGGTCAAGACGTGATGCTATATTTTATTGTATGAGATGATCATGTTTTGTAACCGAGTTATCGGCAACCTGGCAGGAGCCATATGGTTGTCGCTTTATTGTATGAAATGCAACGCCATGTAATTGCTTTACTTTATCACTAAGCGGTAGCGATAGTCGAGAAGCAATAGTTGGCGAGGCGACAACGATGCTACGATGGAGATCAAGGTGTCGCGCCGGTGACGATGGTGATCACGACGGTGCTTCGGAGATGGAGATCACAAGCACAAGATGATGATGGCCATATCATATCACTTATATTGATTGCATGTGATGTTTATCCTTTATGCATCTTATCTTGCTTTGATTGACGGTAGCATTTTAAGATGATCTCTCACTAAAATTATCAAGAAGTGTTCTCCCGAGTATGCACCGCTGCGAAAGTTCTTCGTCTTTGAGACACCACGTGATGATCGGGTGTGATAGGCTCTACGTTCAAATACAACGGGTGCAAAACAGTTGCACAAGCGGAATACTCAGGTTAAACTTGACGAGCCTAGCATATAACAGATATGGCCTCGGAACACGGAGACCGAAAGGTCGAGCGTGAATCATATAGTAGATATGATCAACATATTGATGTTCACCGTTGAAACTACTCCATCTCACGTGACGATCGGACATGGTGTAGTTGATATGGATCATGTAATCACTTAGAAGTATAGAGGGATGTCTATCTAAGTGGGAGTTCTTAAGTAATATGATTAATTGAACTTTAATTTATCATGAACTTAGTCCTGGTAGTATTTTGCAAATTATGTTGTAGATCAATAGCTCGCATTGTTGCTTCCCTATGTTTTTGCTTCCGTATGTTTTTATATGTGTTCCTAGAGAAAATTGTATTGAAAAATGTTAGTAGCAATGATGCGGATTGGATCCGTGATCTGAGGTTTATCCTCATTGCTGCCTGTAAGAATTATGTCCTTAAATGCACCGCTAGGTGACAGATCTATTGCAGGAGCAGAATGCGACGTTATGAACGTTTGGCTAGCTCAATATGATGACTACTTGATAGTTTAGTGCACCATGCTTAACGGCTTAGAATCGGGACTTCAAAGATGTTTTGAACGTCATGGACCATATAAGATGTTCCAGGAATTGAAGTTAATATTTCAAGCAAATACCCGAGTTGAGAGATATGAAGTCTCCAACAAGTTCTATAGCTAAAAGATGGAGGAGAATCGCTCAACTAGTGAGCATGTGCTCAGATTGTCTGAGTACTTCAATCGCTTGAATCAAGTGGGAGTTAATCTTCCAGATAAGATAGTGATTGACAAAATTCTCTAGTCACCATCACTAAGTTACTAGAACTTCGTGATGAACTATAGTATGCAAGGGATGACGAAAAAGATTCCCGAGCTCTTCGTGATGTTGAAATCGACGAGGGTAGAAATCAAGAAAGAGCATCAAGTGTTGATGATTGACAAGACCACTAGTTTCAAGAAAAGGGCAAAGGGAAAGAAAGGGAAACTTCAAGTAGAATGGAAAACAAGTTGTCACTCCCGCGAAGAAGCCCAAAGCTGGACCAAAGCCTGAAACTAAGTGCTTCTACTGCAAAGGAAATGGTCACTGGAAGCGGAAATGCCCTGAATATTTGGTGGATAAGAAGGATGGCAAAGTGAACAAGAGTATATTTGATATACAGGTTATTGATGTGTGCTTTACTAGTGTTTATAGTAGCCCCTGAGTATTTGATACTTGTTCGGTTGCTAAGATTAGTAACTCGAAACAGGAGTTACAGAATAAACAGAGACTAGTTGAAGGGGAAGTGACGATGAGTGTTGGAAGTAGTTCCAAGATTGATATGATCATCATCGCACACTCCCTATACTTTCGGGATTAGTGTTAAACCTAAATAAATGTTATTTGGCGTTTGCGTTGAGCATGAATATGATTTGATCATGTTTATTGCAATACGGGTATTCATTTAAAGTCAGAGAATAATTGTTATTCTGTTTACATGAATAAAACCTTCAAATGGTCATACACCCAATGAAAATAGTTTGTTGGATCTCGATCGTAGTGATACACATATTCATAATATTGATGCCAAAAGATGCAAAGTTAATAATGATAGTGCAAATTATTTGTGGCACTGCCGTTTGGGTCATATCGGTGTAAAGCGCATGAAGAAACTCCATAAAGATGGATCTTCGGAATCACTTGGTTATGAATCATTTCATGCTTGCGAACCGTGCCTTTTTGGCAAGATGACTAAAACTCCGTTCTTCGGAACAATGGAACGAGCAACAAACATGTTGGAAATAACACATATATACCGATGTATGCGATCCAATGAGTGTTGATGCTCGTGGCAAGTATCGTTATTTTTCTGACCTTCACAAGATGATTTGAGTAGATATGGGTATATCTACTTGATGAAACATAAGTCTGAAATAGTTGAAAGGTTCAAAGAATTTCAGAGTGAAGTGGAAAATCATCGTAACAAGAAAATAAAGTTTCTGCTATCTGATCGTGGAGACGAATATTTGAGTTACGAGTTTGGTCTTCATTTAATACAATGTGAAATAGTTTCGCAACTCACGCCACCTGGAACACCACAATGTAATGGTGTGTCCGAACGTCGTAACCGCACTTTATTGGATATGGTGCGATCTATGATGTCTCTTATTAATTTACCATTATCGTTTTGGGGTTATGCATTAGAGACAGCTGCATTCACGTTAAAAAGGGCACCATCTAAATCCGTTGAGACGACACTATATGAACCGTGGTTTAGCAAGAAACCCAAGTTGTCGTTTCTTAAAAGTTTGGAGTTGTGATGCTTATGTGAAAAAGTTTTCACCTGATAAGCTCGAACCCAAATCGGAGAAGTGCGTCTTCATAGAATACCCAAAGGTAACTATTGGGTACACCTTCTATCACAGATCCGAAGGCAAGTTTTTCGTTGCTAAGATGGATCCTTTCTAGAGAAGAACTTTCTCTCGAAAGAAGTGAGTGGGAGGAAAGTAGAACTTGATGAGGTAATTGTACCTTCTCCCTTATTGGAAAGTAGTTCATCACAGAAATAAGTTCCAGTGATTCCTACACCAATTAGTGAGGAAGTTAATGATGATGATCATGAAACTTCATATCAAGTTGCTACCAAACCTCGTAGGTCTTCCAGAGTAAGATCCGCACCAGAGTGGTACGGTAATCATGTTCTGGAAGTCATGTTACTAGACCATGATGAACCTACGAACTATGAGGAAGCGATGATGAGCCCAGATTCCGCGAAATGGCTTGAGGCCATGAAATCTGAGATAGGATCCATGTATGAGAAGAAAGTATGGACTTTGATTGACTTGCTCGATGATCAGCAAGCCATGTTAAATAAATGGATCTTCAAGAGGAAGACGGACACTGATAGTAGTGTTACTATCTACAAAGCTCGACTTGTCACAAAAAGGTTTTCGACAAGTTCAAGGTGTTGACTACAATGAGATTTTCTCAACTGTAGCGATGCTTAAGTTTGTCCGAATCATGTTAGCAATTGCCACATTTTATGAAATCTGGCAAATGGATGTCAAAACTACATTCTTTAATGGATTTATTAAAGAAGAGTTGTATATGATGCAACCAGAAGGTTTTGTCAATCCTAAAGTAGCTAACAAAATGTGCAAGCTTCAGCGATCCATCTATGGACTGGTGCAAGCATCTTGGAGTTGGAATAAACGCTTTGATAGTCTGATCAAAGCATATGGTTTTATCTGAGACTTTTGGAGAAGCCTGTATTTACAAGAAAGTGAGTGGGAGCACTACAACATTTCTGATAAGTATATGTGAATGACATATTGTTGATCGGAAATAATGTAGAATTATTCTGCAAAGCATAAAGGAGTATTTGAAAAGAGTTTTTCAAAGAAAGACCTCAGTAAAACTACTTACATATTGAGCATCAAGATCTATTGAGATCAAGACGCTTGATAATTTTTTTCAATAAGTACATACCTTGTCAAGATTTTGAAGTAGTTCAAAATGGAACAGTCAAAGAAAAGTTTTTGTCTGTGTTACAAAGGTGTGAAATTGAGTAAAGACTCAAATCCTGACCACGGCAGAAAATAGAAAAGAGAATGAAAGTCATTCCCTATACCTCAGACATAGGTTCTATAAAGTATGCTATGCCGTGTACAATACCTATTGTATACCTTGCTCTGAATTTGGAAAGGAGTACAATAGTGATCTAGGAGTAGATCACTGGACATTGGTCAAGAACATCCTTAGTGAGGACTAAGGAAATATTTCTCGATTATGGAGGTGATAAAAGAGCCCGTCGTAAAGAGTTACATCGATACAAGCTTTTTACACTGATCCAGATGACTCTAAGTCTCAATCTGGATACATATTGAAAGTGGGAGCAATTAGCTAGAGTAGCTCCGTGCAGAGCATTGTAGACATAGAATATTTGCAAAATACATACGGCTCTGAGTGTGACAGACCCGTTGACTAAACTTCTCTCACGAGCAAAACTAGATTATTGACTCTAGTAAACCCTTTGGGTGTTGGTCACATGACGATGTGAACTATGGGTGTTAATCACATACAGATGTGAATATTAGTGTTGAATCACATGATGATGTGAACTAGATTATTGACTCTAGTGCAAGTGGGAGACTGAAGGAAATATGCCCTAGAGTCAATAATAAAGTTATTATTTATTTCCTTATTTCATGATAAATGTTTATTATTCATGCTAGAATTGTATTAACCGGAAACATGATACATGTGTGAATACATAGACAAACATATAGTCACTAGTATGCCTCTACTTGACTAGCTCATTAATAAAAGATGGTTATGTTTCCTAACCATAGACATGTGTTGTTATTTGATTAATGGGATCACATCATTAGGAGAATGATGTGATTGACATGACCCATTCCGTTAGCCTAGCACTTGATCGCTTAGTATATTGTTATTGCTTTCTTCATGACTTATACATGTTCCTGTAACTATGAGATTATGCAACTCCTGTTTACGGAGGAACACTTTGGTGCTACCAAACGTCACAACGTAATCGGGTGATTATAAAGGAGTACTACATGTGTCTCCAAAGGTACATGTTGGGTTGGCGATTTCGAGATTAGGTTTTGTCACTCCGATTGTCGGAGAGGTATCTCTAGGCCTTCTCGGTAATACACATCACATAAGCCTTGCAAGCATTGCAACTAATAAGTTAGTTGTGAGATGATGTATTACGGAACGAGTAAAGAGACTTGCGGTAATGAGATTGAACTAGGTATTGGATACCGACGATCAAATCTCGGGTAAGTAACATACCGATGACAAAGGGAACAACGATGTCGTTATGCGGTTTGACCGATAAAGATCTTGAAGAATATGTAGGAACCAATATGGGCATCCAGGTTCCGCTATTGGTTATTGACCGAGAATAGTTCTAGGTCATGTCTACATAGTTCTCGAACCCGTAGGGTCCGCACGCTTAACGTTACGATGACAGTTTATTATGAGTTTATAAGTTTTGATGTACCGAAGTTTGTTCGGAGTCCCGGATGTGATCACGGACATGACGAGGAGTCTCAAATGGTCGAGACATAAAGATCGATATATTGGAAGCCTATGTTTGGACTTCGAAAGGTTCGGGTGAAATCAGGATTTTACCGAACACCGGGGTTACGGAACCCTCCGGGGGTCAATGGGCCTTAATGGGCCATAAGGGAGAAGAGGAGGGCGGCCAGGGCAGGCGCGCACACCCTCCCCTAGTCCGAATAGGACAAGGAGAGGGGGCGGCGCCCTTCCTCTTCCCTCCCCCAAGTCCTAATCCAACTAGGAAAGGGGGGGAGTCCCACTCGGTGGGAGTAGGACTCCTCCGCGCCTCCTCCTAGGGCTGGCCGCACCCCCTTGCTCCTTTATATACGGGCAGGGGGCACCCCATGACACACAAGTTGATCTACGAATCGTTCCTTAGCTGCAGGCGCCTCCACCATATTCCACTTCGTCATATCGTCATGAGCTTAGGCGAAGCCCGCGCCGTAGAGTCATATCGTCATGAGCTTAGGCGAAGCCCGTGTCGGTGGAGCATCATCATCGCCACCACGCCGTCGGTTGACGGAACTCATCCCCGACGCTTTGCTGGATCGAGCCCGGGATCGCCATCGAGCTGAACGTGTGCTGAACTTGGAGGTGCCGTGCGTTCGGTACTTGGATCGGTCGGATCGTGAAGACGTACGACTACATCAACCGCGTTGTTATAACGTTTCCGCTTACGGTCTACGAGGGTACGTGGACATACACTCTCCCCTCTCGTTGCTATGCCATCACCATGATCTTGCGTGTGCGTAGGAATTTTTTTGAAATTACTACGTTCCCCAACATATGCAACTGTAGATGTCCATAATTCGGCCCCGCATCTTCATGGTCATAGCAATAAGTGAAAATTTTACAGGAACACATGTGCCGTCATCAAATATTGTAGGATATAATGCATGCTCTAAACAATTCAAGAATTTCGGCAACACTCATGAATCATTGCCGAAAGAATCTGAAAGTATTGCGGAGCAATCTGTTCCAGAAGCGGTTGTGGCTGCATTAAAAAAGAGCTTGGCACAAAACAAGAGAATTAGTGCTCTTTGCCTTGAACAATATGAAAAGGGGTTGTTTCCTGATTATGCTGCAATAAAGGCTAGAGTTTTGCAGGAAGATGAAACTTCATCAATTGATAGTATTGTTGAGAGAGCATATGGTTATACAGTAGTGCATACACCTCCACCTAGTACCGCAGCATATTATACACCCCCTACACAATTGCAAAATTTCGGCAACACTAACACTTAATTGCCGAAAGATCCTAAAAGCATTGGGGGGCAAACTGATCTGGAGCGGGCTGAAATTGGGAGGGGAGTTAAAGCTTTGCGCGATAGGGTGCAAGTACTTCGCCAAGAGAGAATTGATAGGGAGTTGGCTCAAAGAAAAGAAGCCTTGCCAATTGATATAACCGGCAAAAAGAATGATGATTCGGAAACTAAAAGTGCTTCGGTTGAAAAAGTCGAATCAAGTAGCATATATTCTGAATCCATCAAATCCAAAGATGCAAGCATTATTGAGAAAGGGCATGGCAAGCATAGCAAAAAAACCATGTTTGATTTTTCTGAAGTTAATGGAACGTACTTCCTGCCCTATGAGTTTTGTGCCATAGAAATTGACAAGCTTCAAGGACAAGAGCAAGTAGCCGAACAAAGTTGGGTTGACGAAGATCTTCAAATTTATGATGCACGAAATCAAGAAGAAAATTGTGACACGGTGTTGGGAAGTCATCCAGAAGCAAAGCACAATATTATTCATCATATGCAATCGTCATGCTCTCCCAACATATTTGAAGAGGTATGTCTAGCAAGTAATTTACCTATTTTCAGATTTGGTCACAACTTTATTGTTGATGCATCTATTAGAAAAATTCTAATAAGTAATTTTCAAAGACCAATGAAGAAGGGCAATTTACTTGTTAGCAATAAAATTGTTACTAAGCATGTCGTCCAATATATTGTACCATTCAAAGAGACCGATAGTGACTTATTACTGCAGCCAAAGCGTTTCCCGTTGATTTATTTAAAGTTCATATCTAATTGGGTAGCTTTGCTTGCTTCATACTTGGCCTACGCATGGTCTCAATTGAGACGTGTATGTTCTAACTACTTTGATTTCAGAAATTTAAAGCCAAGGTTTAAATCTTTTGGGAAAACCGATGCTAGTATAGTTTCTTATTTAAGAACATCGGAAAAAGAATGTGAAAGAGAATTCATAGCCGAATGGAAAGAAGCCAAATCTGAACCATTCGTTTGCTTAACTCCAAAGCCGTTCTCACAAAAAGATCGGTTAGAAAACAAAAGGTATACCTTCAATTCAAACATGTGTGACCAAATCTTTGCTTTGTTGTTGAAAAATAATTACTTTAGAATTCTTGATCACCATGTGAAGCCATCTATCCAAGGACGAATGTATTGTAAGTTGCATGATTCATCCAAGCATAATTTTGAGGACTGCCACATGTTTCGTCAAATAGTTAAATCATCCATTGAAAAAGGACGATTAAAATTTGTTGAAACACTAAAGGATGACCAGTCTATTCCGATTGGTCTTGATGGCAAAAAGTTTTTGCATCGGCTACTTCAAGCCGATCCGTCTAAAGAGAAGGGAAAAACTGCAGGTGATGGGATCAAGCTTTCAAGTGAAGAAGTAGTTGAAGATCACAATGAACATGAACTTGAGGGTGAGAATTCCATCGAAGCTACAATGAAGACGCTAAGGACTGGGGGGCAACAAGGAAATCCAATGATCGATGAAAGCAAACCAAAAGAAAACAAAGGCCGAAATAAGCGCAAGTGTAAGAGATCAAAAATCACCTTCGCTGAACTGTTGGATAAATATCAAAAGAAGAGTGAAGAGAAGAATGCTTATCAGCCAAATCATGCAAAGAAACCAAGATCACCCCCAAGGCGCAAATATGAGGATCGGTATTGGCAAAGTGAGCATTTTAATGCAACATATTCATATTCTTATTTTGGGCCGCCAGTGCCAATGCCGTGGATGCATCCCTATGCTATGTAGATCCATATCCATCATGGGACAGGTATGATACAAGGGCACACTCTCCATCTTATTTTAGACCATCTAACCAATATTATGCATCTCCGAGAAGATCAACATTTGAACAATCATATGTTAAAGACCGTTTCAATCATAAGGAATCGGTCCGGAGGTCAAAGAAGAAGAAAGAGGTGGTCAAACAAGTGTACCATGTTAAGAGAGATGGTCGTAAGAGTGCTACTTCACAATTGATCTCAAATGAAAAAGAGCCAATTAAAGTGTTGACATTAGCTACTAAAGACAATGAGACGAAGCAACTAATTATCGAGAGTCAAAGTGCCAAATCTGAAGAAAAGAAGTTGAGAGTGCACAAGGTAAAACAAGAATTGCCATTGCTTCAAACAAAATCACAGCCGGAGTGCCCACTCGGCTTATCGTATTGGCGAAAGAAGGAATTGCAAAAACTTAGTGCGCAAGAGCTGAAAAAGAAGAACATGGCATAGGTTCCCAAGAGGAGCAGTCAAAATAAAAATGATGTGCAACCTTCTATTGCAACAAGTGTTACAAAAGTGAAGAAAGAGAAGAATGAAAGCAACAAACAATTAAGCCGAAGGTGCGCATCACAACATCAAAATCTTCGGTTAGCACATCATCCATATTCTTCAGCCATACCATTCATGCCTTTGCCATGGAATTCATCCATAGGTATAATCAATTACCCTCCATGGATTTATTTTGATCCATGGATGCAACATAATTTTCTATATCATGATAGGGTATTACCAAATCACTATACATTTGGTTAGTTACATTTTTGTTGCTAATACAAAGGGGCCGAAATATTTTATTGCTATTTCATTTGTTTATTTCGGCTATACATACTTTGGTGGGTGAATTCTACATGGACCTCATGGTAATGGCCGATATTTATCTATCACCCTAAGAATATGTCAAAGCTTGGCCGATGTAGTATCCTAACATTGTCCTTAGTTCAATTGGAGACCAAAACAAAGTACATGTTCATTGATATTGTCCTAGTATTTCTAGTACCATGGAGGTTATTTTTGATGGTTAAAATTGTAGCAATGGCCAAGGTGTTGGTATTGTTTATATATCTCCTTATGGTGCTATTTTGTGAAGCCTCATGCCGCTTAAAATATTTATGCACATCAAAGCCTAATATGCATTGTTATTCGGATTGGAGCTTTTCCTTTATATAGGTGCTATACATATTGATGCTTTCGATGATTCGTTATTAGTAGTGCAACAAATATCCAAGGGTTATCAATGTTTTGATGAATCACTTATAGTTTATCTTTTGGTATGTCTAGATGCAAGATTTACCTTGAGTTGCTTTAAATTTGTTCATATATCTAGACATGACAATTCGGAAGAGTTGGCACAGCAAGCATCCGGCTACTATGTTAACCATGGTGTATTGCATTTCTATCAATAGCCGATGCTAGGTTTTGTCAACATAGGTAAGGCCGAGTTGAAACCCACCGCTTCGGCCACTAATGAAACTTTTATGCAGGCAAAGCAAGTATTGGAGGAAGTTCATTCTTGATTATCTGTAAAATCCTCGCGAAAAGGTGAACAATATGGTTCGGAGGATGGTTTTGATCTATGGAACCTTATCACCGGATTGTTATAAAAGTTGAGAAGTTTTCACCCAAGTTTGCATTGAAATGTTCAAACAAGCAATGGCCGATATATACTTATCACCCTAAGTACATGAAAATGGCCGATGGAGTGTTGACATCGTCCTTAAAACAAGCTATGCAGAAGTTATTTTTCGGCACACAAGCTTTGCCGAAAAACAGGGGGGCATGTGTTGACACCAGATTTTGGTATGGTCGAAAACATAATTAAGAAGGCCTCAAATGGACAAGTGCTCAAAGTGACAAAGTTCCGTATCGTCAAAAGGAGAAACATTCATATTTGGGACATAGCCATCCGGTCTCATCTCTAAGGCCGAAGTTGTGTTTGAAGTACTCAAATTTTATATTCAGAACACTATTCGGCCTATTACGACCCCAAGATAGCCTCATATGAGAAAAGTTTCTACACATATTGTCTTCATCTCGTCGAAACGATCGATTTTGATATAAATAACGTCTAAATCGGAGTTTATTTGCAAAAGTTAAAGCCAAAACGGTGTGCTGCATAAGTTTGCCCCGGAAGTTCGGGGCAAAACTTCTGGGGAGGTTCCGGCCTAAACAGAAAGTTCGCACGCGGTTCGCCCCGAAAACTGAAATTTCAATATTATTTGCAGATTTTCGGGCCATAATTCAATCTCGAGATGACCTTGGCTGAAAAAGTGATGAACTGAAGAGTTTTTCTCCATTGCAAGATCTACAACTTTGCTTTTTGGACCATTGCGATCCGAGGCCATGTGCGACCTGCAGGAGCTGTACAAGTGAGCTACTTGATGTAATTTTAGCCCAGAAGTTCCGGGCTGACCGGAAGTTCCGGCCCTCGTAGTCCGAGTTAGGTTAACTTTTGATGTTTTGGACGGGATTTGAGTCTTTTTCTTCTACAGGAAGTCCAGCCGCCTCATATATATGTAAGGGGTGACGGCCGATTGAACAACACAGAATCGAACAAATCAATCTACATCATTTTACCTTTACCTTTATCTCTCTCCCTTGTTCTTCTTCTTCCTCGTTCTTCGTTCGTTCTTCGTTTGCAGGGCGGCGAACCTCGAGGCCCTAGGGGCGATCAGGTCGACCTAGGGCAGCCCATAGCCGCCGCGCGCCCTGACGGGGTCCTTCCCGGGCGTGTGGGGTTTCGGGTCCTCAAAAGCGCCCGCCGGATTGTCTTGCGTACCGCACTTCCGGCGGGTCTCCTTCGACTTGAGCTGCGGTGCATCACCCCCGGCGTCGAGGATATACGGTGACGTGTTCGTGTGCAAACAGCAATAACTGTAGGTTTCTTATACTACTTTGAATTCTGACAGTGAAAACTTAGAATCAAATACAGGTTGTGGTGAAAACTCGGATCCACCTAAAAATGCACCTAGAATACAAACCCACCTAAATTTCATGATTAGCTACAGTAGTTCAGTCATGCATGAGAAGATGCCCAATATGTTCCAATAGCATCACTAGAGTATGTTTGCGCATCATTGAACGTATCGAAGTACCTTACTAATTCAAACACTGGACTAACAAAAAAGGTTAATAATTAGACGTGGGACATTTTTCAGAATACATCAAGAGTAATAAGACCTCACACTTTGCTTCTGTGGTGGAGCAGTAGCCACTGTTAGATAATAACGAGAAATAAACGAGACAAAGAGACACAGGGATTTAACGTGGAAACCCTTGCGGGAGAAAACCACGGACGCACGAAGGCGCAATCACTATGAGGAGGAGTATTACAAGCACGAGACGACAGACCGTCTGAGGTGCGACTACATGGAGTATATAAGAGGGCAATACATGAGAGTCCTTGAGGACAAGTAAACGAGTTGTACTCAGATGCGCGACGCCAACGCATAAAGGCCCACACCGTTGTACTACGCCTAGTCCAACATATTATAATTTGGATCACAATTTAACAATCTCCACCTTGATCCAAATTCCCTCAAGTAGTCGAAGAAAGTAGATAACTCCATCCAAATCAGCATAAACACCTTGTAAAGCGCCAAAGTCCATAGGACTAGTGAGAAATACCAACTAAGCTCGAGCAAAGCTCAAACTTATTGGTCGGAACTGACTTTGTCATCATATCGCAGGATTATCATGAGTACTTATCTTGCATACCTTCAAATCACCTTCAATAACAACATCTCGAATATAGTGAAATCTGACATCAATGTGCTTTGTCCTCTCATGATACATTGGATTCTTTGTAAGATATATGGCACTTTGACTGTCACTAAATACGGTAGGGTAAGATGAATCTCCACAAAGCTCGGTGTATAAACCTCTCAACCAGATAGCTTCTTTGCATGCCTCGTAAATAGCCATATACTCGGCATCAGAGTGGAACAAGCCACAATAGACGCAAAGTTGCTCTCCAACTCACAAGACAACCACCAATGGTGAAAACATAACCTGTGAGTGATCTTTCTTATCCAAATCACCAGCAAAATCAGAATCAACAAAACCAACAAGTCCATCTCCAGTTTTCCCAAACTGTAAGTAAGCATTAGAAGTACCACGCAGTATCGAAAATCCACCGAACTGCTTTCCAATGCTCTTTTCCGGATTAGCCATGTATCTACCGACAACACTCAATGCATAAGATAAATCCGGACGAGAACAAACCATGGCATACATAAGTGAACCAACTGCACTTGAATAGGGAACTCTAGACATGTACTCAATATCTGCATCGACTTAGGACATAAAGCTGATGACAATTTGAAGTGTGCAGCTAACGGAGTACTCACCGCTTGGCATTATGCATATTAAAACGACGAAGAACTTTATCAATATATCCCTTCCGACTGAGATACACTTTTCCGCAGACGGTCTATCTCGGATATTTCCATGCCAAGTATTTTCTTTGCTGCACCCAAATCCTTCATCTCAAATTCATTACTCAATTGCTTCTTTAGTTCATCAATCTCTGACATACTCTTTGCAGCAATTAGCATATCATCAACATAAAGGAGCAAATAAATAGTTGAACTGTTGACAGTTTTCAAATAAACACAACTATCATAATTAGACCTTTTGAAACCTTGAGAGAGCATAAAGGTGTCAAATCTCTTGTACCATTGTCTAGGGGATTGCTTCAATCCATAAAGAGATTTCTTTAACTTACAGACAAGCTTTTCTTTTCCAGGAATAACAAAACCTTCAGGTTGTTCCATATAAATATCCTCTTCTAATTCTCCATGTAAAATGCAGTTTTAACATCCAATTGTTCAAGCTCAAGATCATGCATGGCAACAATATCGAGTAAAGTGCTAATAGAGCTATGCTTCACAACAGGAGAAAAACTTCGTTATAGTCAATACCGGAATCTGGCTATAACCTTTAGCAACTAACCTTGCTTTATATCTTGTCTCATCATTAGGAGAAACACCTTCTTTCCTCTTGAAAACCCACTTGCAACGAATAGGTTTCTTCTCTCTAGGCAATTTTACTAAATCCCAAGTGCCATTCTTTTCAAGTGATTCCATCTCATCATGCATAGCGGTCATCCACTTATTACTATCACCAGAAATAATAGCCTCGGAATATGAAGAAGGCTCAAGATTACCTTCAATTTCTTCTCGCAGCAGATAAAGCAAAAGAAACAATATTGCACTCTTCAATTAACTGTCAGTTTATTAATACCCCGCCTAACTCATCACGCAAGAGATTCCAACTGGATGGAACAATATGCTGATTTGGAGTAGGAGTGACATGATCATCATCAACGACGGGTTCATCATGTGCAACAATTTCATTACCAGATATATCACTGAATCAATAACATGCTCCACCGAACAGTGGTCGCTGAATAGTAGGCTGCTGTTCACTCAATAGGAACATTAGTAGATGAAACATCATGTAACATAGCAGATTCATTAAAGATAACATTTCGCTAATAACAACCTTACGGGTTTCAGGATTCCACAATTTAAAACCTTTAACACCGGACTTATAACCAAGAAAGATGCACTTAACAGCCCTAGGCTCCAACTTTCCATTATCAACATGAGCATAAGAAGTGCAACCAAAAACTCTCAACTGTGAATAATCAGCGGTGAACCAGACCATACCTCAATTGGAGTTTTCTTATTAAGAGCAATAGATGGTGAACGATTAATGAGATAACAAGCGGTGGAAGCGGCCTCAGCCCAAAAACGCCTATGCAAACCTGCATTGGACAACATGCAACGGACTCTGGAAATAATGGTCCTGTTCATACGCTCAAGCAACACCGTTTTGTTGAGGAGTATAAGGAACAGTGTAATGTCTGACAATGCCTTCAGACTTGCAATAATTCTTAAATTGCTTAGAACAGAATTCCATACCATTATCAGTGCGAAGTATCTTTACCTTCCTTTCAGTTTGTCTCTCAATCATAATCTTCCACTCCTTAAATGCTGAAAATGCTTCATATTTATGCTTCAAGAAATAAGGCCAAACTTTTCTCGAATAATCATCAATAATAGTCAGCATGTAACTTGCACCACCTAATGACTTCTTGAGATGGTCCCCATAAATCAGAATGCACATAATCAAGAATACCTTCAGTTGTATGGGTCAAGTATTGAACTTCACCCTCTTGTGCTTGCCAAGATACAATGCTCACAAAATTTCAATTTACCAGGTTCATATCCATCAAGAAGACCTCTCTTATTTAACTCGCTAAACCAAGTTCACTCATATGTCCAAGACGATATGCCAAAGGTTAGCAAGATCACAATCAGAATTCTTTGAAACAACTGGAGAAGCGCATTCAAACAAGAGAACCTCGAAGGTAATAAAGACCATTGGTCGAACTTAAATCACCTTTCATCACAATAAGGGAACCTTTGGTGACTTTCAAAACACTATCTCCACCTGAATACTTGTATCCCTTGCATCAAGGGCACTAACAGAGATAAGATTTCTCTTCATCTTCGAATATACCGAACATCTGTCAAAGTTCTGATTATGCCATCAAACATCTTGATTCAATAGAACCTATGCCTTCAATCTTGCATGGTGATTTATCAAAACCCAAAACGGAACCAGCAGAAGTAGTGGAATCAAAAGTATTAAACCAATCTCTATGTGGACACATATGAAAAGTGCATGCAGTGTCAAGTACCCACTCATCATTGGTCTCAAGACATCCAGCAATAACGACAAGAGCATCATCGAACTATCATCACGAGCAACGTTAGCAGAATTTTCACCTTGTTTGTTACCTTTCCTCTTTTCCTTGTTCGCAACTTGAAACACTCGGAGATGTCATGCCCGCCTCTTGCAATACCTGCAATACTTCTTGTCTTCGATTGCGACCGCCCCGTGGCCGTTCTTACTTTTGCCTCTGTTTCCATTATTGGAGTTCTTCTCCTTTGTCCTGCCACGAACAGATAATCCCTCGGCTTGGGATGAACTTGAACCATCATGAGGCACCATTAATTTCATCTTCTCCTTGGAGTTCAAAGCTTCATAAACTTCATTAAGTGTGAGAGTATCACGACTGTATAATATGGTGTCTCTAAAATTGGTATAAGAACTTGGCAGTGAACAAAGTAACATTAAAGCAGTATCTTCCTCTTCATACTTAACCTCCATTGCAGCTAGATCAGATATGATCTCTTTAAATTCTGAAATATGATTCAAAACATTACCTCCCTCGGGTAACCTGTGCAGGAATAACTTTTGCTTCAGATGCATCTTGCTGGTGAGATCTTTAGTCATGCAAATCCCTTCCAGCTTTAACCATAGAGCGGCGGCAGTTTTCTCGCTCAAAACTTCCTGCAAAATATTATTATGCAGATGGAGTTGAATTTGTGACAAAGCCTTACAATCAATTCTTTTCTCCTCATCAGTCCAATCCTGAATTCGGTTCTTCCCAAAACTATCCAGTGCTACATCATAGTCGGCCTGTGCCAACAACGCCCGCATCTTGACTTGCCATAGGGTAAACCTTGTGTCACGGTCCAGCAGCGGAAAATCGTACTTCATGGTAGCCATGAGCAGATAAATCTGCGTACACAAAGTAGTACAGGCCAATAGGAAAAATTCTCAAAGGAATTAATTTGCAGTGCAAAGAATCAGAAAAGTAGCACCTGATAATAGTCGCTCGGTGGACGTAGCAGTTGATGGGAAAACCAATCTGATCAAGTACTAACTAGTAGTACCAGCTTTGAGCACTCCACGTGACCAGTAGTATATGGTGGCTGCCTCGGGACTTGAATCCAGTACGTGGAGAAGCAAGGACGGCTCGGTGGATTTCACGTGATGCGAAGCAACGATAGCAGCGTAGCAGTCTCGGGACTTACGAGCAGCAGCAACACAGATCGCCCTGGACCAGCAGCAGTCAAATCGTACCTGCTGCCCGGTACTTGAACCTCGTGCAGAACACCTCGTCTCCGACTCCGCGGGAGACTCGGCGGCTTTGTAGGCGATGCAGCAGCGGAAATCGATTTGCTGTCGGCTCGTGTGCGGCGGCGCACCCGACGAAACCCTAACTCTCTTGTCTCTAATCTCGTATCTGAAACTTGGCTCTGTATACCACTTGTTAGATAATAACGAGAAATAAACGAGACAAAGAGACACAGGGATTTAACGTGGAAACCCTTGCGGGAGAAAACCACGGACGCACGAAGGCGCAATCACTATGAGGAGGAGTATTACAAGCACGAGACGACAGACCGTCTGAGGTGCGACTACATGGAGTATATAAGAGGGCAATACATGAGAGTCCTTGGAGGACAAGTAAACGAGTTGTACTCGTACGCGTCGACGTCAACGCAAAGGCCCACACCGGTTGTACTACGTCTAGTCCAACATATTATAATTTGGATCACAATTTAACAGCCACTACCTCCGCTTGACCGACAAGATGACGATGGTCATGGCATGTGGGTGCCGTGTACGGTTTGGTGACTGTAAGGATGTGCATCACCTCTGGCTTGACCTGCCACCAGTAAGATATATCATTTAGACATTAGATGATAAAAACAGAATTGGAGGCAATATCATGTTCATCCAGTGCACAATTACTAGCTTTCAATACAAAAAGTGACCTACCACAATATGTTACGATGTGCCGATGTATCCATGTGCATAGGAAGAACACATCAAAAATGACAATAGGGCACAGTGCTTGACATTACACTTGAATGCAACAATATGCCACGCTGTACTAAACAAGACTTGTTTCATCTGCATGATTGTTAATGACCACATGATGACTTCATACACAGAAAATGTCAGGTTAAATGCCGCTAAAACTCAAAAACAATTGAGTCAAGTTTTTAGGAAACATGATAGCTTGAAGGGATTATGCAAAATTTCTGCATTTTTATAACCTCGTGCACAAAAGAAACATATTCCAGGTGACTGCATACACACGCACACAAGCAACAGATTCCAACCTCTTCCCTGCCGACCCAACAAGACATCCATGGCAGCACTGTCAATGAACATGCCCTTCTGCACCTGTATGCACCCGAGCACAAGCAGCGCCTTCACGGCTGCTGCATCGCCTCCGACTGAAGCAGATAGTAAAGATAAAATTTTGATTCTCAACTGAAGCAAATAGCAGAACTAATGAGTTGATAAATGGCAAAATGAAAGATATATTATCTCTATTATTAAAGGTTCATACTTCTAGATTCCACAACCATACAAAGCATCCGAAGAAGTTGGAAAAATAAAACTGAGGAATACCTTACTCCTAGAAATCCTAATTGTGTAACAATCTTAACAGGGTTAGTTACGATTCTATCCCATTAGCTTCACAATATAAGCATGGGTGAGTTCTACTCGATCTCAAATCAGATATGACATGTTTCCTTCGTGATGTCGGAGTTGAACAGGTTTTACAAAAACTAGCAAGTCTTCCTTCGTTGCCATGCAAGTACTTCTCTTACATTCCCTGAGATATAGAGTATATACTATATCTACTTCCTAATCAATTTAAAAGATTAATTCAAAGTGTATAATTACAAGTATGCATGCTCATGAGAAGGAGAAGTTCTTTATTATCTTGCATGTACTTTAATTCACCAAAATGATTATTTTTGTTATACCTCACTCACTAATGATAAAATATATTGAACATTGCAATATTGTATTTTCCTTCTCCCTTTTATTAGGTTATAATATGTTCATGGACATAATATGACTAAAGTGAATGTCTGATCGATCGTGATCGTGTTTCGCATCATATACTTCTTCGTATCGTACAACCCCATCCTAGAAATGATATTTACAGTACATCAAACGACAAGATTAGCTGCTTCAAAATTCCAATTTGAAGCTTTCTGTATCTTCACCTGAAACTTTGATTAATGTTTCGACGCTTATAGTAGTTGTATAGGTGCTCAAAGGTATTGTCTTTGTACCATCTAGATTACTTGCGTAGGTGCTCAAAGGTATTGTCTTTATTTTATATATTTGAAGATGCTGGATAAAATCATGGTCATGTTGCTGCCTAAAGGAGCTAATAGAATAAAAGGATATGTAAGAAGCCCATTCTACAAATGCACTGTGGTGTTCATGCATGTGGATTAGGTTGCACCTTGATGTGACTCATGTATTGTATGGTTAACATGGTTTGTCCACACTGTGATAACCTTATAACCTTTTTTTCATTCCACGATGCAGATATTTTTTCTTGTACATCGCACAATCACACAACAATCCATTTGTGCATCAAGGTAATTTATCAGGACAACATGTTCAATTAAGAGGAGATCTGTTAGATTATTTTATAAACTTAATAGGTTCTGAAATAGTTTAGTATTTTTTATGTGCTTAAAATGTGCTTTGAACTAATATGCAATACACTTGTTCGCTTCTACAGGCAGAACTAATATGCTTTGAAGCCAGCAAGAATGTTATTCGGTCTCTAGATAATATGTGATACACTTGTTCGCTGCTAAGGGCAGAACCACTATGCTTTGCACGTCGATAGATCTTCCGTGTGTACAGCAAGATTGTTATTGATAACAAATTATGGCATATGGCTAAATAATAAATATGTTTGATACAAAAGCAACTAAAATGTTATGACGAGCAGGATGCATGTACTGGACTTTGCCACTTATCCGAAGTGGCAAGGGACGCAGGTAAGATGTTACAGCAAGATACACACACATAGGGAAGCTCCGTCTAGACACGCATTTAAATATCTAGCGTGCTGATCCACTGATCGATCTGCTATATTAGATGACACCGGAATTGATTTCTGGTGACCTGCTTATTATCTTTCTTTGTTTATTTCTTTTTTATAATAAAACAAGCCAGGGGTATGATAAGGTTTTGTAGGAAATATAAGCAATTTACCAAATAATTTTATTAACAGAAATATTAAATAAAGCATGACTAATATAACAGTGATAAAACTAGTCATGTGATCTGACAGAGAGAAGGTAAGTAACATCTGCATATATGAACTGTAACCAAGTTTATCTAGAGCAGATAGTAGGACAAGTTTCATATATGAAGTAGAACCTAACATATCTAGGGCAAACAACAGAACAAGGAACTGTGGCAGGACCTCGAACAGAAAGGAGAAGAACACATACGGGACAGCAACAGTAGTTGCACTGGACTTGGGGTCGGTGTCCTCGCCGGCCATGTCATCGAGGAGGTTGTCGACGTCGGGGAAGAAGTCGTCGTCGGGGAACTAGTCGTCGGACTCCGGGGCGTCCGTGACGAAGAAGTCAGTAGTCGCGCTGAGCGCTTCCCAAAAACCTTATCACCCTTCTCCCGTACAGGACTCAAAGAGGTGCGGTTTCGGAGGCCTATTATCCCGACTCACGGTGCATGCCGCAAGCCGGGATGAGGAAGACAGCAGCAGCTCAGAGATTGGAACCGGTGGCAAGAGGAAGAAGTTCTGGTGCGTCTCTCTGAGAGGAGCGACCTCCCTTTCATAGGCGCAAGAGAAGGAGGCGAGAGGCTGCGCCGGGAGCTGAAGGGAACGCGGGAGATAAAACGAACATACAGCAACCGAAGGGTGCAACATTCGTATTCAATATCCACTACAGCAAAAACTTTCCAGCTCCCGAGTGGCCTTTCGTATACCCGTAGTGCGTGGCAAAAATTTAGACATCGGCTCGTCCCCGCAACCCGCGGAGCGTCGTGACGAGGCGGGCGGAGGAGGAGGAGCGCGCATGGATGTCCCTCTTGTTCTCATCCTCATACATGTGGAGAAAAGAGCCTCCCTTATAAAGAGGTTCAACTCCCTCTAAACTAGCAATGTGGGACTAAACTTTAGTTCCACCTCTTGCCTTGCACGAATGGGCTGCGTTGGCCTCTAGGATTTATTAGGTTTTTCTGAAACTGCTATTGGGCTAGGCCCAAAATAGAAAAAATTCCAACAGGTTTTTGGCGGCGGAGTGGAGCATACATATGTGTACGTATATGTGTAAAGCTAGCTGTCCTACTTTATGATCACTTTCATTCCTATTCGAAATGCTCGTGTAGCACATGCAGATTATCTAACATGATGGATTTCAGTTTCAGTTAAAACCAATCAAGCTAAAATCAGCACAAAGGTTGATTTCCTAGTTCAAAGCAATAGTTGGTTGATTTCCCCTTAAATTATACTCCTTGATTGGAAAACTGAAACTATGATTATCCTAAATCCTACTTCTAGAGTTGTTGCAGATCAACAGCTGCTCTGAGTACAAGAGCTCTCCCCCTATCCGCAAGATCAACAGTACATTTTCCGAGTACTTCAAGCAAGATTACTGAAGTTACTAAAATTTAACTAAAACTATGCCTACGACTACATCTCCTACTCATAATTTGTACCAATACTCATACAAATAAGCTGTATCCTACTCCTAATATGTACCCAAGTAGTAGTCTAAATCTGAACCAAATCCTGCAGCCAGGGGTAAAGGGAGGAGATAAGGGAATCTCACGACGCGTTGGAGATGCTGGCGAAGAGGAGCATCGCCGAGCAGGATGTCCTCGAGCCGATGTTCATCGTAAAGCATCGTTCGCCTTCCGGTCCTGGTCGTAGTAGGTGTAGGCGGGGACGCCAGCGTAGGCACGCCCGAAGGGCTCGGCGCCGGAGGGGTCGAGCATGGCCTTCTGGAGCCGTGGCCACACCCGCACAAGCGTGTGCCGCCTCCAGCCTCCGTCCTCCGTCGACTGTGTTGTGACGCCCGGATAATCAAGCTACAGTAACCTCTGCTAATGATGCCACGTCACCTTGGTTACTGTTGATAAATTTGCGTTAGTTCAAAAGTATTCAAATTCAAATTTAAAATATAGGCAAATAACAAAAGTTTTAAACAATAAAACTTAAATGTTCGGGTTGTGCCAAATAATGCGTAAGTAATTATGGTGGATAAATCACATTGTTATAAAATATTTAAATACTACAAGATGAATAAAACTGTAGATAAAACAATTAATTAACTTCCTTTTGTATTATATAAAATACTAAACTGTTTTGTTTAGGGTAAAACTTTTTATGTCAGTGGTTTGAGTGGCAATGCTAAATTTAGGAGTTGAAATTATATTTTTTGAAATTAAAATAAATTGTAAAGTCAAAAGAAAGCAGAAAAGAAAATAAAAAAAGGGAAAAGATCAAAATACAAAAAAAGGAGAACCCCCCCTCCCACTGGGCTCTGGCCCAGCAAGCCACCGGCCCAACTGGGCCATCTCCCAGCCAGGCCGGCCCACCTCGGCCTACACATACCCCTCCCATCGAACCGAAACCCTAGCGTACCCATCACCGGTCGCCCCACTCCCTCACGATCCCCACTTCTCCCTCGTCTCCCTCCCAGCGCCGCCACTCGCAACACACATACATACGCATTGGCACAGGGAGAGGAGCGCCCCTGTTCGATCACCTCCCCCCGCACGCCCGTGCCCGATGCGAACCGCCGCCGGCGCCGCCCCTCCCGGACTCCTCCGGGCCCCTCCTCTCCCTCGCACGACGCTCGCTTGAAGCTGCGTCCTCGCCTAAATCACCGACCCGATGTAAATCGCCCGTCGTCGCACCACCACCGCCCGGAGACCTCGCCGCCTCGACCTCATCTCCGTCGCCGACCGACCCCGACCTCGTCGTCCCTGTCCTCCCCGAGCCCATTGCCATGACCGTGCAACCCCTTGTGAGGACCCCTCCTTCTCCTCTTCCCAGGCTCCAAGGCAGACACCTGACGCCTGCGTCGTCAGCGCGCGGCGATGGCCATGCTGCTCGACCCGTCTCTCCCCTCGAGCTTCTTTGTTGGCCGCTCTGCCCCACCGCTGGGCGCCTGGTCTGCCGTTGCGGCTCACACTGCTCGCCATCGATCATTGCTGCGCTGCCAGGCCGCGGCCGCCTCCCCCGCCCCGCCCCGCCCGTGTTGACCCGCCCGAGACCGTGCACCTCGCCCTCCTTCTCCTTCCGCGCGCCGCTTCGCCCTGCCCCATGATCGCCGTTCGGCTCGCCTCGGCTACTACCAGACGGCCTCCGACGGTCGCCCATGCACCACCGCTGCCTCACCTCGCTTCATGCCTAGCTAGCCCAGGCGCCTGTCGGCGCCAGGTTCAACCGCCCGTTTATTCGGGGCCACTAACAAATGCCCCCATGGAAACATTTAATTTTCGAGAAAAAAAGATAAAAAAATAATAATATAAAAAAAATAAAAGTATTAATTAATTAATTAATTAAAGAAATAATTAACTTAATTAACCTAATCATTTAGCTAAACTAATTAAACCAGTTTAATCAATCTCAGACAATGACACAGGGGACCCACTGGTCAATTTGACCAGTCAACGGTCAATACTGACTGGGCTGTTGACTTTGACTGGCCCCATCAGTCAGCCTCTGCTGACTGGGCAGTTGACCAAGTCAACTGGGCCTACTGGTCAACCACACAAGCCCATCTGTGGGTACACTTCTGTGTACCCATAGCAATTTAACATTTAATTTTCGAATTAAAAATAATTTAAAAAATGTTAAAAACTTTGAAAATACATATAAAATAAACCGTAACTCGGATGAAAATACTTTATACATGAAAGTTGCTCAGAACGACGAGACGAACTCGGATGCGCAGCCCGTTTGTTCGCCACGCGTCCTGACCTATCAAACTCGCAACTTTCCCCTCGGCTCTCTGCCTGAAACGCGAAACAGGGATACTTTCCGGATGTTTCCCCTTCACGGTACCACCTCATACTGCGTTAGGGCACCCCTAGCACCGATACTTATCATATCATGCATCGCTATGCATCTGTTTGCTTAAATATTTATTGTTTCTTCCCCCTCTTCTCTCGCTAGACACCGAGACCGACGCCGCTGCTACCCAGTACGACCACGACGTCTGAAGTGCTTCAGTTGATACCACGACGCCGGGATACCAACTCAGATCAAATACCAAGACCTCGTTAAGCGTGTTAAGTATCCGCGAACGCCGAACAGGCCAGCCCACTCTCTCCTAGGCGGTTTCAACCTGCCTGCCGCGCTCCGCCACAAAGATCCATCCAGAGGGCCGTCGGGACAAAGGTCCTTTCAGCCCCAATCCGTGAATCATTCGCGGGTGCTCCACCAACCGACCGACTTTAGCCTCCACATGTATCATGTATAAAGTATATAGTATATACCGTGATCACCTCCCGAGTGATCACGGCCCGATAGTATAGCACGCAGACGGACAAGAATGTAGGGCCACAGATGAAAGTACTAGCATCCTATACTAAGCATATAGGATTGCGGTAAAGGTAACAACATGAGTAACAAGGACGGGCTATGCATCAGGATAGGTATAATGAAGCGGTAACATGCTACACTACTCTAATGCAAGCAGTATAGAGAAGAGTAGGCGATATCCGTGATCAAGAGGGGGGGGGCTTGCCTGGTTGCTCGGCAAGAGAGAGGGGTCGTCAACTCCGTAGTCGAATCTGGGCAGCAGCAGCGTCGGTCTCGTAGTCTACCGAGAGAAGAGGGGAAGAAACAATGAATAACATGTAAACAGATGCATATCGATGCATGATATGACAAGTAACGATGCTAGGGGTGCCCTAACGTGGTATGAGGTGGTACTGTTTGGGGAAACATCCGGAAAATATCCCGGTGTTTCGTGGTTTGAGCGAGGAGCCGGAGGGGAAAGTTGGGTTCGATAGGTTAGGGGTGTGTGGCGGACGAACGGACTGCGATCCGGATTCGCCTCGTCGCTCGAGCAACTTTCATGTAGAAAACATTTTCATCTGAGTTACGGTTTATTTTCTATGAATTTTCAAACTTTATACAATTTTCTGAAATTTCAGCATTTATTTAAACCGAATTGACCAAGTCAACTTGACTGGTCAAAAGGGCATGGCGTGGCCAACATGTCACAGGAAGCAACTAAACTATCCTAGTTAAATAGATTAAGTAGCCTGAGAGTCCACTTGTCATTGACTTACACATTTTTATGTTTGTTTTATTTTCTTAAACTAACAATGGGTCCTGCATGTCATTGGCATATATTAGACTAATTAACCTAACCACTAATTGCTACTTGTTCCTAGTTAACAAGGGCTGCCTACTCACACGCACACACATCACGCACACACTCAACACACTCAGGCGCTCAGCCATGGCTGGCTGTAGTAGCAACGGCAACAGAAGCACGAGCAGCAGCAGGAGCTAAGTAGCAGCAATAGCAAGCAAAGCAGTAGCAGGTAGCAACGATGCGCAGCAGCAACAGAGCAAGGGCGCGGCCGCCGCACGCAGAGGCGCGAACGGGCGTGGGCGGCGCTTGGGGAGGCACGGCCACAACGCAGCAGGGGAACCCAGAGCACGCACGGAGCGGGCGGGTCACGGGGCCAGAGCGGCGCGGGCGCGCAAGGTCGCGTGAGCGCCGTGCAGTGAGATGGGGCGTTTAGCTCTGACGCCGACGGCGGTGGATTGAGCGGGAACAGGGGAATCGGCGCAGCTCACCGAGAGGGAGGTCGGGACGTGCTTGTGACGGCCGGGTGGTGCGGTGGTGTAGATCGACGGCGAGATGCCGCGCCATGGCGGAGAAACCGCTCGATCCCGAGCATACGGTGCGGCTTGGCTCGGGTTCTTCGGTGGGGACAAAGGAGACGAGCGGGAGGCTTCTGGACACCTTGGTGCAGCAAGGGAGGCCGGCAGCCGCGATGGCGACTATGGCGCGGCGCCGAAGCTTGACTCCTCTTCGGATCGAAAGTAGGGGAAACGAGGGAACTGGGCGTCTAGGGTTTGTCCTGGGGCTTGGGGATGGTCTTGTACATCGCGGGGACTCGCCGGATGGTCGACACGGCGGTCATGGAGGCGTGGATGTGCGCCACGCACAGGTCTCTGCCTCCTGTACAGAGAAGAGGAAGAAGGCCCTGGTTGGCTTGGGCCGTGCTACTGTAGTACTAGGCTTCTAGTGCACAGTGTGCACTTGGCCCATTTTCTTTTATAAGTTTTCTGCTTTATTAATTTCGTACTGTTTTCTACTTAATTGCCAAAGTAATTAAATTTAGTTCAACTTGAAATTTGGCACATAATTAGTAGGCAATATTTTGAGACCACACACAATGTTTCACATCATTTGGAAAATTATAAATAGTTGCTTATTTTGAAAAATGCCAAGTTAAATGAGTTTGGACCACTTATTAATTTCCTAGGAATTTATTTGTGAGTCAAACCAAGTTGGTTTCACATGACATTGAACAGGGAAATTGTATAGAACTATTCGAACATTTCAGTTTTCATGGTTAAGAAATTTGAATTTTGGACTTTAGTTTAGATTTGAAATATGAACGGTGTTTGAAAGCCAATGAGGATTAGTAACAGTAAGAGTGATGACATGGCATCATTAGTAGAGGGTTACTGTAGCTTAAATATCCGGGCGTCACAATTCTCCTCCACTACAAGAAATCTCGTCCCGAGATTTAAGAGGGAGTAAGGGGAAAGTTCTGGTTACGATATTCTAACGGATCTTCTCGAAGAAGTTAATCCGTTTCGTTGATGTCTTCAATCCTTTATTCCGATGCATCATGATAAACTGGTCATCATTTCTTCGAACTCCATCGTATTTCACGAAAGATAAGGGGCAGCTCACTACGACATAATGCTTTTGAGGGAAACAATCTGGGGTTAACCCATGAATTAGTATAAGATTATCTCTCGAGTTGAACATATGAAATACCTCGAGAGTAAGGTACGAAGGTACCATAATAGGCTCCAAGCGGATAGATAGTTGCTCGAAGCCTGAACCAGAGTGAGAAAGGGGTTCAGAGTAGCGAGAGTAAGTATTGCGTCTGATACCAGAATAGATCACTAGGACAGTGGCCCGTGGATTACATATGGGTCCACGCGCGAGGAATAACTTTGGGAATAGGGGGTGTACAGGACAGTCAGGTTTCGATCATGTGGAACTGTGGGTTATGGGCCCACCATGTGGTTTTTTTTAAATAGGAGCAGTGACATCTTTCTCGGTCATGATAGCACGGCAAGTCAGAGAGTACCATGTCAGTTATGTCGGCATCAACGTTGGTACCAAGGGCGAGGGATGAAGAGAACCACTTTCCTGCTCGTTGACCGAGGCGGACCAATAGGCCAGGTTCTCGTCCATCGGTGGCTACCGGAATGTCATCAACAATAGTAATGAGGTCTTCTTGTGAGTTGTACCTCGAGGTGTTTGCACAAGCAGTGGATTATTACTGCTTATATCATATAGAACATAGAAAAGGTTCAAACAAACCAATGGAAGGGAATATGATCATCAGATTAAACAGAACAATGGAAAGGAAAATATGTTTAAACACCTATTTCAAGGGTGTATCCTTCCCAAGGACAAGCGAGCAAGATATCCATGACAGGATATTAAGTAGAAAACCATTTAGGTAAAGGGAAGGAATCTCATGATATTACCCATACAACGGTGTTAGGATAAGTGATAAATAAAATTTAGCATCGTGCTTCAAATGTTCTGGTGCAAATCGGAGTACCATTGACATGCTTCTAGATAGCATTGACATGGTCTTGGTGAAGATCGGACTTTGAACACGAAGGATCCATCAGAATAACTTGTAGAATAAGTCTTACAATTTCCTCATGGATGAATGGATAACCTTGCTGAAAAGGAATCTATAATGATAGGTCCTCCCGGAAGTGCTAGGCATGACATCATGCTACCGGGTCATCAAAGGATCAACATCATAACTCTTGGAAAGTTGTCCCAACCATCATATCTGACCGAGATTCAGATCCGATTGGTGTTAGGATACCTCAGACTTAGGATACCTGAGAAGAAAAGGTGCAACGCAAATTGACGAGATGACATTGTAAGATTCTCGGGGGAAAGGAACTATGAAGTGATTTCCGTTAACAAGAGTCCATCATTAACCCAAGGAGAGGACAAGGAGGTGTCTGGTGAACTCAACGGCAATTCACCGAGATTCCCAAAAGATGGATTTCCACAATTAAGTGAACAAGGAGATAACATTTGTCAGATCAAATGATATAAGAAAGTATGCTCGAGGAAAACATACACAATTAAACATTGGTTGAAAGGTGCGCCCGAAATATGGTTTGGGTTGCACGACCAATGTCAGAATGGTGATTCAATAATCAATAGCCTAAGAATGAACTTTCGACCGTTAACTTCAAAGAATAGGGTTGCTAGAAGGAAAGAATCCAAACAACACCGTTCACTTGTTGGAATTAACACGGGGACCAAGAAAGAATGGTGATGGTGAGAAGTATTTCTATGTCAAGAATTCTCAAGAGGTGGAACAAATCTCAGACATTCTTGACATAAAGGATGGTAATACTCCAAGGTAAAGAAGAACAATTGCTGGATAGCAAGGAACTCAAGGTATAACACCAAACATGAACAAGCTTGTGTTGGTGGGAAGGCAATAAAGTGGTCGATGATAATACAATTCATCGAGGGCAAGGATGGTATTTCTCATCATGGATTCAGTTGATATCCTGGATGAGCTCAGAATGTTGATGATCATGACACCTTTGTCACGAGAGTTCATGAAGATGTAATCGATCGGTGACGACATCAAGTCAAAGTAAATGATGAAGTGAAAGGTTATTGGAACCAAGGGTACGACACAAACTCGAAACCAAGCTTGTTGTTCAAGGCGAAATGATATGACGATGAGGATCGACGTAAGGTTAGTTCATCGTCGAAAATTGTGCTCCGAGAAGAAGGACCGGGTAGCACAGTTAAAATCATCACGACAATGATATAGCCAAACAGGCTAGGAAAGGCATGACCGGGTACAAACTCGTTCTTATAGAAGCTTACTGAAGAGTTGTTGAACCGTAGTGCGGACTCGGTACAGTTATTGGTGTCTTTGAGTGTTTAATAACTCAGAGCCCGTGAAAAATTGGAATCAGTGGGAATGTAGCACTTGATGAAGAACTCATAAGATGTTATGCAGTTCCATGATAATCTCGAGATACCAGGGGGGTAATACTCGATGACAGATCAAAGTAGAGGTTGGACTAGGGGTATTGTTCTACAGAAGACAAGTGCTTAAACTTGCACGAGAAATGGTATTTAAAAGAGAACATGGTCGGAACCACGATTGCAAAAGGCCAGATCCCAGATATAAGATGAACTTATACCAAAGGAATAATTAATTTAAAAGAAGCTTTAATGATAAGATCTACATCGTGTCCATGGGCATGAACACAAGTTCAAGGTCGACTCCCACTTCTCCAATACATAACCTTTCATTCACTTCTCACGTTCGATGAAGTTGCAATGTTGAAATTTTATCTGGTGAAGCACCAGAAGAGTATGACTCGTGAAAACTTTCGGGTTTACATGGTTTAGAGAAAGCATATGTTCAACCCATGGGGGCTTCTTAGAAACATATACCACAAGTTTCAAGAGTAAATAACACAAGCCCGAAAGCAGAGCATGGTTGGCCAAGCAGAGGATACAACTTAACAAAGGCATTATGTATCAAGGGAAGAACTCACAAAGTGATAAAATGTGAAGGACACTGTCGGATAACAATCCAACAAAGGACTTGATGGTCCACAAAGAATCCGATGTGAGTATCGATACTCAACCAGAAAAGGAAGGAATGCAAATGCAACAGGTTATGGATTCATCTGAATAATTCAAAGCTTAAGTGCAAAGGAATTATGATTTCCAAAACAAGGGATCAGAAGCAGACGTTCTGATCAAGGATGGATCACTCGAATATACCAGAGGCACAATCGACGACAGATAGTTTGGTCGAGAACCAACTCATGTTCAAAATGACGTCTGAGCCGGAAAGATAATCCTAGGACTCGACTGATGATTGTGAACATTCACAACGTATTGAATCAACGGACTCAAAAATGATGGTGACAAAGGATGCCAATATGATTACTATACTTATGGGATTAATCATAATGAAAGCAAACAAGAAATTCCAGAGCAATAGGTTGCTGAGGATTTTCGGAATATCGAATTGTATTTCGAAGACTTTTGTGTAACACATGAACAACTGGGGGAGGAGCGGATACTCGATAAGTGCGAGAATTAACCGTAGGGGTATTCAGGTGACAAAGAACAGCAAGGCAGTAAGCTCAAAGGATTATCAAAACAACGACGAGTGTTTCGGGGTATCTTGTAATAACAAGACCAACTGGGGATGAATGTAAGAATAACAACTGCAAGTAGTTATCCATAAGGGTTGACGGTGGAAGGGGAATTGCAAACGCGATTGGCACAAGGTCTCAAGTTAACAGCGGAGAGCATCTTCAGGGTCTTCTGGTGCAGCAGACGATCATCAGTAATAAGGGGCTCTCCGGGTGAAAGTGATAACGAGATCCTAATGTTAGATTTAGTAAAATTCATTTAACCCGAAAAGAGGAGAGATCAGAGCCCCAGAGTAAAGGTCAAGGAGTAAAAGATCTTAATACCACCAAATGGCGACGTGGGCCCGTAAGCCACACAGCCATGTTAGTAAAAGTTTTTCAACGACTAGACTCGACTTCGGCCAAGGAGTTGGAAAGGGGGATTCCTACAGGCAGTCGGCTCTGATACCAACTTGTGACGCCCCCAATTTAATCGTACACTAATCATGCACGCAAATGTGTACGATCAAGATCAGGGACTCACGGGAAGATATCACAACACACCTCTACAAATAAAATAAGTCATACAAGCATCATAATACAAGCCAGGGCCTCGAGGGCTCGAATACAAGTGCTCGATCATAGACGAGTCAGCGGAAGCAACAATATCTGAGTACAGACATAAGTTAAACAAGTTGCCATAAGATGGCGAGCACAAACTGGGATACAGATCGAAGAGGAGCAGGCCTCCCGCCGGGATCCTCCTAGCTACTCCCAGTCGTCGTCGCGGGCTGCACGTAGTAGTAGGCACCTCCGAGTAGTAGTCGCCATCGACGGTGGCGTCGCTCCGGCTCCATCGTCTGTTGCAGCAATCGAGTAGAGGTAGGGGGAAAAGGGGAACAAGGCAACCGTGAGTACTCATCTAAAGTACTGCAAGCAAGGAGCTACACTACATATGCATGGATATATGTGTAAAGGGCCATATCAGTGGACTGAACTGCAGAATGCCGTAATAAGAGGGGATAGCTAGTCTTATCGAAGACTACGCTTCGACACCTGTCTTGCAACAGGTAGAAGAGGACGATCCAAGTCCTCCAAGTAACATCACATAGCAATAATCCTACAGGCGATCCCTCCTCATATCCACGAGAGAGAGCGACCACCGGTTGTATCCGCACTTGGAAGGGTGTGTTTTATCAAGTATCCGGTTCTAGTTGTCATAAGCTCAAGGTACAACTCCAAGTCGCCCCTGTTATCAAGATCACGGCTATTCAATAGATTAACTTCCTGCAGGGTGCACCATCTTATCCAGACGCTTGATCCCATTTGGCGGACACACTTTCTGGGTCATGCCCGCCGCGGAAGATCAACACGCCGCAGCCCCACCTAGGCTGTGAGAGAGGCCAACACGCCGGTCTAAACCTAAGCGCGCAGGGTGCGGGCCCATCGCCTCGAAAGCACACTGCACGACGCGTCTGTGGCCGAAGCAGACCTAGCCTAGCAGCGTTCCAGTCCAATCCGGCGCGCCGCCCGTCGCCGACGTCTGAAGTGCTTCGGCTGATACCACGACGCGGGATACCCATAACTACTCCCGCGTAGATGGTTAGTGCGATAAGCTCGAGCCAACTCAGATCAAATACCAAGACCTCGTTAAGCGTGTTAAGTATCCACGTCGCCGAACAGGGCCAGGCCCACCTCTCTCCTAGGCGGTCTCAACCTGCCCTGCCGCTCCGCCACAAAGATCCATCCAGAGGGCCGTCGGGACAAAGGTCCTTTCAGCCCCAATCCGTGAATCACTCATGGTGCTCCACCACCGACCGACTTTAGCCTCCACATGTATCATGTATAAAGTATATAGTATATACCCGTGATCACCTCCCGAGTGATCACGGCCCGATAGTATAGCACGCCGACGGACAAGAATGTAGGGCCACAGATGAAAGTACTAGCATCCTATACTAAGCATATAGGATTGCGTAAAGGTAACTGTGATAGTAACAAGGACAGGCTATGCATCGGGATAGGTATAATGTAGCAATAATATGCTACACTACTCTAATGCAAGCAGTATAGAGAAGAGTAGGCGATATCCGTGATCAAGGGGGCTTGCCTGGTTGCTCTGGCAAGAGAGAGGGGTCGTCAACTCCGTAGTTGAACTGGGCAGCAGCAGCGTCGGTCTCGTAGTCTACCGGAGAGAAGAGGGGGAAAAAACAATGAATAACATGTAAACAGATGCATATCGATGCATGACATGACAAGTAACGATGCTAGGGGTGCCCTAACGTGGTATGAGGTGGTACCGGTTAAGGGGGGAAACATCCGGGAAAATATCCCCGGTGTTTCGTGGTTTTCGGGCAGAGGAGCCGGAGGGGGAAAGTTGCGGGTTCGATAGGTTAGGGGTGTGTGGCGGACGAACGGACTGCGTATCCGGATTCGTCTCGTCGTTCTGAGCAACTTTCATGTAGAAAACATTTTCATCTGAGTTACGGTTTATTTTCTATGAATTTTCAAACTTTATACAATTTTCTGAAATTTCAGCATTTATTTAAACCGAATTGACCAAGTCAACTTGACTGGTCAAAAGGGCATGGCGTGGCCAACATGTCACATGAAGCAACTAAACTATCCTAGTTAAATAGATTAAGTAGCCTGAGAGTCCACTTGTCATTGACTTACACATTTTTATGTTTGTTTTATTTTCTTAAACTAACAATGGGTCCTGCATGTCATTGGCATATATTAGACTAATTAACCTAACCACCAATTGCTACTTGTTCCTAGTTAACAAGGGCTGCCTACTCACACGCACACACATCATGCACACACTCAACACACTCAGCGCCAGCCATGGCTGGCTGTAGTAGCAACGGCAATGAAGCACGAGCAGCAGCAGCAGGAGCTAAGTAGCAGCAATAGCAAGCAAAGCGAAGCAGTGTAGCAACGCGCGCAGCAGCAACAGAGCAGGGCGCGGCCGCCGCACGCAGAGGCGCGAACGGGAGTGGGCGGCGCTTGGGGAGGCACGGCCACAACGCAGCAGGGGACCCGAACAGCACGCAGGAGCGGAGGGTCACGGGGCGAGCGGCGCGGCGCAGCAAGGTCGCGTGAGCGCGTCCGTGCAGTGAGATGGGGCGTTTAGCTACGACGCCGGCGGCGGTGGATTGAGCGGGAACAGGGGAATCGGCGCAGCTCACCGAGAGGGAGGTCGGGACGTGCTTGTGACGGCCGGGTGGTGCGGTGGTGTAGATCGACGGCGAGATGCCGCGCCATGGCGGAGAAACCGCTCGATCCCGAGCATACGGTGCGGCTTGGCTCGGGTTCTTCGGTGAGGAAGAAGGAGACAGAGCGGGAGGCTTGGACACCTTGGTGCAGCAAGGGAGGCCGGCAGCCGCGATGGCGACTATGGCGCGGCGCCGAAGCTTCGACTCCTCTTCCGGATCGAAAAGTAGGGGAAACGAGGAACCGGGCGTCTAGGGTTTGTCACTGGGCTTGGGGATGGTCTTGTACATCGCGGGACTCGCGGATGGTCGACACGGCGGTCATGGAGGCGTGGATGTGCGCCACGCACAGTCTCTGCCTCCTGCATGAGAGAAGAGGAAGAAGGCCCTGGTTGGCTTGGGCCGTGCTCTTTGTAGTACTAGGCTTCTAGTGCAGTGTGCACTTGGCCCATTTTCTTTTATAAGTTTTCTGCTTTATTAATTTCAGTACTGTTTTCTACTTAATTGCCAAAGTAATTAAATTTAGTTCAACTTGAAATTTGGCACATAATTAGTAGGCAATATTTTGAGACCACACACAATGTTTCACATCATTTGGAAAATTATAAATATTTGCTTATTTTGAAAAAGGCCAAGTTAAATGAGTTTGGACCACTTATTAATTTCCTAGGAATTTATTTGTGAGTCAAACCAAGTTGGTTTCACATGACATTGAACAGGGAAATTGTATAGAACTATTCGAACATTTCAGTTTTCATGGTTAAGAAATTTGAATTTTGGACTTTAGTTTAGATTTGAAATATGAACGGTGTTTGAAAGCCAATGAGGATTAGTAACAGTAAGAGTGATGACATGGCATCATTAGTAGAGGGTTACTGTAGCTTAAATATCCGGGCGTCACATGGGCCTGGCCATGGTCGGCGTTCGCGGATACTTAACACGCTTAACGAGATCTTGGTATTTGATCTGAGTCTGGCCATTTGGTCTATACGCACTAACCAACTACGCAGGAACAGCTTATGGGCACTCGACGTCGTGGTATCACCGAAGCACTTCATGACGTCGGCCGGCGAGCGGCCTTGGCGCGGATTGGACTGGAACGCCGCTAGGCTAGGTCTGCTTCCGGCCGCCCGCATAGCGTCAGGTGTGCTATGGGCGATGGGCCTGCACTTCGGCGCTTAGGTTTAGACCGGCGTGCTGACCTCTCTGTTGTGCCTAGGTGGGGCTGCGGCGTGTTGATCTTCCGCACTGGGCATGACCGAGAAAGTGTGTCCGCCAAATGGGATCAAGCGTGTTGGGTTATGTGGTGCACCCTGCAGGAAAGTTAATCTATTGAATAGCCGTGATCTTGATAACAGGAAGACTTGAGTTGTACCTTGACCTTATGACAACTAGAACCGGATACTTAATAAGACACACCCTTCCAAGTGCGGATACAACACGGTGGTCGCTCTCTCTCGTGGTTACGAGGAGGGATGGCGGGTAGGATTATGCTATGCGATGCCACTTGGAGGACTTCATCTACTCTCTTCTACATGTTGCAAGACGGAGGCTGCGAAGCGTAGTCTTGACGGATTAGCTATCCCCTCTTATTCGGCATTCTGCAGTTCAGTCCATCGATATGGCCCTTTACACATATATCCATGCATATGTAGTGTAGCTCCTTGCTTGCAGTACTTTGGATGAGTACTCACGGTTGCCTTGTTCCCCATTTCCCCTTTCTTTACCCGGTTGCTGCGACCGACGATGGAGCCCAGGCGACGCCACCATCGATGGCGACTACTACATCGGAGGTGCCTACTACTACGTGCAGCCCGCCGATGACGACCAGGAGTAGTTAGGAGGATCCGAGCAGGAGGCCTGCGCCTCTTCGATCTGTATCCAGTTTGTGCTAGCCTTCTTAAGGCAAACTTGTTTAACTAATGTCGTACTCAGATATTGTTGCTTCCGCTGACTCGTCTATGATCGAGCACTTGTATTCGAGCCCTCGAGGCCCCGGCTTGTATTATGATGCTTGTATGACTTATTTATGTTTTAGAGTTGTGTTGTGATATCTTCCGTGAGTCCTCGATCTTGATCGTACACATTTGCGTGCATGATTAGTGTACGATTGAATTGGGGGCGTCACATGTGTGCTCGGAGAAGACGCCGCGGGAGGCGAGCAGGCGACGGACGGGTCCGGGTGGCCCGGGGGGAGCAGCTCCGCGGCCGAGAGCAGCGCGTTGGCGCCGCCCGCCCACACCATGGTTGTTGCTGGATCTTCCACGAGAGGAGGGGATGAGAAAGGGGTGGCGGTGAGAGGCAAAGACGCCGGTTGTGGTGCCTGTGGGGGTGAGGCCGGCGGCGATGCGGGGAAGAGGGGGATGGGATCGACGCGGGGGAGAACAGTGGACTGGATGTAGTGAGGGAGAGTAGTGGAATGGACATAGAGAGTGGATTTTTGGAACCCTGGTGTATTGAAGGATCTTATTTTAAATACTTTGAAAATCACATTTAAGGTTTCAAAAAATTCTGAAAAAAAATTCTATGTGATTATATATTACACATGTGTAAAGTTTCGTGATGAAATAAGTAAATATGCGACCTATACAAAAATGACAAAATGGTGATTTGCAAAAAGCGAGTAATGCATGCACTGTTCATCTTTCCAAAATCATGATTTTGTCATTTTTGTGTAACTCACATGGGGAAGAAGTAAATATGCACTGTCGACATCGGGGAAGTAGTCGCCGGAGTCCGGGGCGTCCATGACGAAGAAGTCAGTAGTCGCGCTGAGCACCTTCCCAAAAACCTTATCACCCTTCTCCCGTACAGGACTCAAAGAGGTGCGGTTTTGGAGGCCTAATGTCCCGACTCGCCGTGCACGCCGCAAGCCGGGATGAGGAAGACAACAGCAGCTCAGAGATTGGAACCGGTGGCAAGAGGAATAAGTTCTGGTGCATCTCTCTGAGAGGAGCGACCTCCCTTTTATAGGCGCAAGAGAAGGAGGCGAGAGGCTGCGCTGGGAGCTGAAGGGAACACGGGAGACGAAACGAACAGGCAGCAGCCGAAGGGTGCAGCGTTCGTATTCAATATCCACTACAGCAAAAACTTTCCAGCTCCCGAGTGGCCTTTCGTATACCCGTTGTGCGTGGCAAAAATTTAGACATCGGCTCGTTCCCGCAACCCGCGGCGCGTCGTGACAAGGCATTGCGTGGCGAGGCGGGCGGCGGAGGAGGAGCGCGCGTGGATATCCCTCTTGTTCTCATCCTCATACATGTGGAGAAAGAGCCTCCCTTATAAAGAGGTCCAACTCCCTCTAAACTAGCAATGTGGGACTAAACTTTAGTTCCACCTCTTGCCTTTCACGAATGGCTGCGTGGGCCTCAAGGATTTATTAGGAATTTCTGAAACTGCTATTGGGCTAGGCCCAAAGTAGACAAAATTCCAGCAATCCCCCACTAGATCCCAGAGGCACACAAAATTAGCCTTTGGTTCCAAAATACTGTTTTATATACCGGTACAACAGTGGAGACTGTTAAGTTGAACTTCCACCTAGAACTCTATGCTACACTAGTAAGCAACTTGGACAGTGGACTGGGCCTTGAACTGCAAGTTTCTGCGAATCTAGCTTCACATAAAGCCTTGACCGATACGTGGCTACCGTGGGTCTTCCCCGCGGGTGGAGCTTATGCGTCATACTCCGAGACCTTTCATGAGTTTACTAGAGAGAAACCTACTCTCATAGATTGCGACGTTTGACAATCAGACTCATATAGGTGTGTTCTTCAAAAGATGTTCTGCATGACAACATCTCTGCTTAAATGAGCCACTTAGAACACATTAAGATATACATCAACCTGCCATGCAGTTTTAGGAGAGTATTGCATCTTCAGGGAGTGGTATTGTTAATAGTAAGGATACTCTCCTCTTAGTTGATCAACAGCTTGTCTTCCACATCTAATTAACGGGACCTCCGATCACAAAGAATAGGTTACCACTGCGAACAACTCATATTGTGGGTCTCATACCCATCTCCCTCGATGCATTATATATCACATTACGTGATAGACCCTTAGTAAAAGGATCTGCCAGATTTTTAGACGTTTGGATATAATCCAATGCAATAACTCCGGAGTTTCTCATTTTCCTGAGAGACTTTAACCTTCTCTGAACGTGTCTTGATGAATTCATGTTATCCTTTGAGATGCTCACTTTCGTGATCACAGTTTGATTGTCGCAGTTCATAAGGATACCCAGTACAGGTTTCTCAACAACCGGGAAGTCATTCAAGAGCCGACGAAGCCAATCTGCTTCGACTATAGCTGTATCTAGTGCTGTGAGTTCTGCTTCCATTATTGACCTCGTTAAGATGGTCTGCTTGCAAGACTTCCAAGAAACAGCGCCACCTCCATGAGTGACATATCCGCTCATGGCCTTTATCTCATCAACATCGAGATCCATTTGAGTCAATATACCCTTCAAGCACCTTTGGGTGCCGGTGTAGTGAATTCCATAATTGCGATGCCTTTCAAATAACACGCAAAACTCTCTAGAGCTTTCCAATGCACATCTCCTGGTTTTGAGACAAACCGACTTAGTTTGCTAACAGCAAAAGAGATGTCAGGTTGTAGCAAGCTAAGTACATAAGCGAGCCAATAACACGAGAATATTTAAATTGATCTCAAGCAATTCTTGATTCTTTCAAGTAACACACTCGCATCATATGGTGTTGGAGAGGGCTTGCGATCCTTTGTAGCCAAAGCGACTCAATATCTTTTCCACATAGTGAGATTGAAGCAATGTAATCCCACCATCATCATCTCTCAACAACTTGATGTTCAGAATGACATCAGCCACTCCTAAATCCTTCATCTCAAAACAACGAGATAGAAAATCCTTGACCTCCTTAATAACATTCAGATTTGTTCCGAAAATCAGTATGTCGTCAACATACAAGCAAAGGATAACTCCCTTACCCCCACCATGGCGATAGTACACACATTTGTCAGCTTCGTTTACAACAAAGCCTGCAGCTGTTAAAGTTCTTTCAAACTTCTCATGCCACTGTTTAGGTGCTTGCTTGAGTCCATATAAAGACTTCAGCAACTTGCACACTTTTCCTTCCTGACCATTTAGTACAAACCCATCTAGTTGTTCCATATAAATTTCCTCGGCCAGCTCTCCATTTAGGAAAGCAGTCTTAACATCCATTTGATGAACAAGAAGACCATGTGAGGCAACTAGTGAAAGTAGAACTCGAATAGTGGTCAGTCGAGACACACGTGAGTAAGTATCAAAGAAGTCTTCACCTTCCTTTTGGGTATAACCCCTAGCCACGAGCGGAGCCTTGTACTTTTCAATAGTACCATCAGGCCTAATCTTCTTCTTGAATACCCATTTGCATCCTATAGGTTTGCACCCATAAGTACGATCAGGTTTCTCCCAAGTTTCATTCGCCAAGATGGAATCCATCTCGCTACGAACCGCTTCCTTCTAGTAGTCAGCATCTTCAGATGCATAGGCCTCTGAAATAGAACTGGGAGTGTCATCTATGAGATACACAAGAAAATCATCACCAAAGGACTTTCCAGTCCTCTGTCTCTTGCTCCTAGTAGGAATTTCATTGTTCTCCTCCACAGAACTTTCAAAGTGTTCCATCAAAATGGCAGGTTCGGTAATTGTAACTGGTTCCTGATTCGATGAACTAGGCATCTCTTGATTAGACGAGGTAGGCATATCCTACATGGGAAAGATATCTTCAAAGAAAGTCGCATCATTCGACTCCATGATCGTACCGACATGTGTGTCAGGTACCTCACATTTTACAACCAAGAATCTATAGCCAATGCTATGAAAAGCATATCCCAGGAAAACACAATCCACAGTCTTTGGCCCAAGCTTCCGCTTCTTTGGAATTGGAACATTGACTTTCACCAAACAACCCCATGTTCGTAGATCAGAGAGTTTTAACCTTTTCTTCTCCCATTCCTCGAATGGAATTATTTCTTTGTTCTTTGTGGGAACTCGGTTTAGGACATGACATGCCACCAATATCTCCTCCCCCCACCATGCCTTGGAGAGACCCGATGTGTCTAACATGGTGTTAACCAAATCAGTTAGAATATGGTTAATTCTTTCGGCCACCCCATTTGACTGAGGTGAATAGGGAGGCGTCCTCTCATGGATTATACCATGTTCCACACAAAAAGCATCAAATTCATTAGAAAAATACTCTCCACCACGGTCGGACCTAAGCCTCTTGATTTTCCGATCAAGTTGGTTTTCCACTTCAACTTTATAGATCTTGAAAAAGTTCAAAGCCTCATCCTTAGATTTCAGAAGATACACACGACAGTATCTAGTGGAGTCATCAATTAATGTCATAAAATATTTCTTTCCACCTTTTGTCAAAACACCATTCATTTCACATAGATCTGAATGTATGAGCTCTAGTGGTGCAAGATTTTTCGTTTCCGCAGTCGTGTGAGACTTACGAGGTTGCTTAGCTTGCACACACACTTGACACTTAGATCCCTTGACAGTGGTGAAACTAGGGATTAAGTTCAACTTTGCTAGTCGCGACATGCAACCAAAGTTAACATGACAAAGACGTGAATGCCACACATTTGATTCACTATTGTTGCAGACATGATTAACAACTTTATTGCAAACGTCTGATAAGGATAAACGAAACAAGCCTCTTATAACCCACAAGTATAGGGGATCGCAACAGCTTTCGAGGGTAGAGTATTCAACCCAAATTTACTGATTCGACACAAGGGGAGCCAAAGAATATTCTCAATTATTAGCAGTTGAGTTGTCAATTCAACCACACCTGGATAACTTAGTATCTGCAGCAAAGTATTTAGTAGCAAAGTAGTATGGAAGTAACAGTAACGGTAGCAAAAGTAATATTTTTGGGTTTTGTAGTGATTATAATGAAGATAACGGTAAAGTAAATAAGCAAAGAGCAATATGTGAAAAGCTCGTAGGCATTGGATCGGTGATGAAGAATTATGCGGATGCGGTTCATCATGTAATGATCATAACATAGGGTGACACGGAACTAGCTCCAATTCATCAATGTAATGTAGGCATGTATTCGAATATAGTAAATGCGTGCTTATGGAAAAGAACTTGCATGACATCTTTTGTCCTACCCTCCTGTGGCAGCGGGGTCCTATTGGAAACTAAGGGATATTAAGGCCTCTGTTTAATAGAGTACCGGACCAAAGCATTAACACATATTGAATACATGAACTCCTCAAACTACGGTCATCACCGGGAGTAGTCCCGATGTCACTTCGGGGTTGCCGGATCATAACACATAGTAGGTGACTATAGACTTGCAAGATAGGATCAAGAAATCACATATATTCATGAAAACATAATAGGTTCAGATATGAAATCATGGCACTCGGGCCCTAGTGACAAGCATTAAGCATAGCAAAGTCATAGCAACATCAATCTCAGAACATAGTGGATACTAGGGATCAAACCTTAACAAAACTAACTCGATTACATGATAAATCTCATCCAACCCATCACCGTCCAGCAAGCCTACGATGGAATTACTCACGCACGGCGGTGAGCATCATGAAATTGGTGATGGAGGATGGTTGATGATGATGATGGCGATGGATTCCCCTCTCTGGAGCCCTGAACGGACTCCAGATCAGCCCTCCCAAGAGAGTTTAGGGCTTGACGGCGGCTCCGTATCGTAAAACGCGATGAATCTTTCTCTCTGATTTTTTCCTTCCCGAACACGAATATATGGAGTTGGAGTTGAGGTCGGTGGAGCTCCAGGGGGCCCACAAGGCAGGGGGCGCGCCCCCACCCTTGTGGAAAGGGTGTGGCCCCCCTGTCCTTAATTCTTTCGCCAGTATTTTGTATCATTTCCAAAAATAATCTCCGTGAAGTTTTAGGTCATTCTGAGAACTTTTGTTTCTGCACAAAGATAACACCATGGCAATTCTGCTGAAAACAACGTCAGTCCGGGTTAGTTCCATTCAAATCATGCAAGTTAGAGTCCAAAACAAGGGCAAAAGTGTTTGGAAAAGTAGATACGACGGAGACGTATCAACTCCCGCAAGCTTAAATCTTTGCTTGTCCTCAAGCAATTCAGTTGACAAACTTAAAGTGATAAAGAAAAACTTTTACAAACTCTGTTTGCTCTTGTTGTTGTAAATATGTAAAGCCAGCATTCAAGTTTTCAGCAAAGATTATGAACTAACCATATTCACAATAACTCTTAGGTCTCATGTTTACTCATATCAATGGCATAATCAACTAGCGAGCAATAATAATAAATCTCGGATGATGATACGTCTCCAATGTATCTATAATTTTTTATTGCTCCATGCTACTTTATCTACTGTTTTGGACCATATTGGGCTTTATTTTTCACTTTTATATTATTTTTGGGACTAACCTCCTAACCGGAGGCCTAGCCCAGAATTGTTGTTTTTTCCTATTTCAGTATTTCGAAGAAAAGGAATATCAAACGGAATGAAACCTTCGGAAACGTGATTTTCTCACTGAACGTGATCCAGAGAACTTGGAGTGCAAGTCAAGAAGCAACCGGAGCCTCCACGAGATAGGAGGGCCCCCTATAGCGCGCCCCTGTCTCGTGGGCCCCTCGGCGACCACCGGCGTACTTCTTCTTCCTATATATACCTCGTGCCCGAAAACATCCAGGGGCAGCACGAAACACAATTTCCACCACCGTAACCTTCTGTATCCGCGAGATCCCATCTTGGAGCCTTCACCGGCACTCTGCCAGAGGGGGAATCAAGCATGGAGGGCCTCTACATCAATATCCTTGCCCCTCCGATGAGTTGTGAGTAGTTTACCACACACCTACGGGTCCATAGTTATTAGCTAGATGGCTTCTTCTCTCTTTTTGGATCTCAATACAATGTTCTCCCCCTCTCTTGTGGAGATCTATTCGATGTAATCTCTTTTTGCGGTGTGTTTGTCAAGATCCGATGAATTGTGGGTTTATGATCAAGTTTATCTATGAATAATATTTGAATCTTCTCAGAATTCTTTTATGTGTGATTAAGTTATCTTTGCAAGTCTCTTCGAATTATCAGTTTGGTTTGGCCTACTAGATTGATCTTTCTTGCCATGGGAGAAGTGCTTAGCTTTGAGTTCAATCTTGCGGTGTCCTTACCCAGTGACAGAAAGGGTTGCAAGGCACGTATTTTATTGTTTCCATCAAGGATAACAAGATGGGGTTTATATCATATTTCATGAGTTTATCCCTCTACATCATGTCATCTTGCTTAATGCGTTACTCTGTTCTTATGAACTTAATACTCTAGATGCATGCTGGATAGCGGTCGATGTGTGGAGTAATAGTAGTAGATGCAGGCAGGAGTCGGTCTACTTGTTATGGACGTGATGCCTATATACATGATCATGCCTAGATAATCTCATAACTATGCGCTTTTCTATCAATTGCTCGACAGTAATTTGTTCACCCACCGTAATACTTATGCTATCTTGAGAGAAGCCACTAGTGAAAGCTATGGCCCCGGTCTATCTCTTATCATATTTTTTCCAATCTACTTTTATTTGCATCTTTACTTTTGCATCTATATTATAAAATACCAAAATATATTTATCTTATCATACTATCTTTATTAGATCTCACTTTACATGAAGTGGCCGTGAAGGATTGACAACCCCTTTATTGTGTTGGTTGCGAGTTCTCGGTTTGTTTGTGTAGGTGCGTGGGACTTTTGAGGAGCCTCCTACTGGATTGATACCTTGGTTCCCAAAACTGAGGGAAATACTTACGCTACACTTTGCTGCATCAGCCTCTCCTCTTCGAGGAAAACCAACGCAAGCTCAATATGTAGCAGATGACAACACTTTCTCAAGACAATCATGATATGATATAACAAGATGGTATCTCGCTAGCCCTTTTGAGACCGCAAAACATAAATGCAGAGCACCTTTAAAGATCGAGGACTGACTAGACATTGTAATTCATGGTAAAAGAGATCCAATCATATTCATACCCAATATAAATTAACAGTAATGGATGCAAATGACAGCAGTGCTCTCTGCTACGTCTTGAGCTTGCGTTGCTTTTCCCCGAAGAGGAGAGGATGATGCAGCACAGTAGCGTAAGTATTTCCCTCAGTTTTTGAGAACCAAGGTATCAATCCAGTAGGAGGCCACGCAAGTCCCTCGTACCTGCACAAAGCGATAGCTACTGCAACCAACGCGATTAGGGGTTGTCAATCCTTCACGGTCACTTACAAGAGTGAGATCTGATAGAGATAATATTTTGGTATTTTGGTATAAAGATGCAAAGTAAAAAGTAAAAGCAAAGCAAGTAAATAAAGTGATGGAGATTGATATGATGAAAATAGAACCGGGGCCATAGGTTTCACTAGTGGCTTCTCTCAAGAGCATAGATATTCTACGGTGGGTGAACAAATTACTGTTGAGCAATTGATGAATTGAGCATAGTTATGAGTATATCTAGGCAATGATCATGTATATAGGCATCACGTCCGAGACAAGTAGACCAAACGATTCTGCATCTACTACTATTACTCTACTCATCGACCGCTATCCAAGCATGCATCTAGAGTATTAAGTTAAAAATAGAGTAACGCCTTAAGCAAGATGACATGATGTAGAGGAATAAATTCATGCAATATGATAAATACCCCATCTTGTTATGCTCGATGGCAACAATACAATACGTGCCTTGCAACCCTTTACATCATCGGGTAAGGACACCGCAAGATTGAACCCAAAGCTAAGCACTTCTCCCATTGCAAGAACTACCAATCTAGTTGGCCAAACCAAACGGATAATTCGAAGAGACTTGCAAAGATAACTCAATCATACATAAAAGAATTCAGAAAAGAATCAAATATTTTCCATAGATAAGTTGGATCATAAACCCACAATTCATCGGTCTCAACAAACACACCACAAAAAGAAGATTATATCGAATAGATCTCCACGAGAGAGGGGGAGAACATTGTATTGAGATCCAAAAAGAGAGAAGAAGCCATCTAGCTACTAACTATGGACCCGAAGGTCTGAAGTGAACTACTCACACTTCATCGGAGGGGCTGTGGTGTTGATGTAGAAGCCCTCCGTGGTGGATGCCCTCCCGTGAGCTCGGAACAGGCCCCAAGATGGGATCTCGTGGATACAGGAAGTTGCGGCGGTGGAATTAGGTTTTGGCTCGTGATCTCGATCTGTTGAAGTGCGAGGTATATATAGGAGGAAGGAGTACGTCGGTGGAGCGCCATGGGGCCCACGAGGCAGGGGCACGCCCAGGGGGGGGGGGGGGGATGGCGCGCCCCCACCCTCGTGACCGGTTCTGGCACTTCTTGGAGTAGGGTCCAAGTCTCCTGGATCACATTCGGTGAGAAGATCACGTTCCCGAAGGTTTCATTCTGTTTGGACTCCGTTTGATTTCCGTTTCTTCGAAACACTGAAATAGGCAAAAAACAACAATTCTGGGCTGGGCCTCCGGTTAATAGGTTAGTCCCAAAAATAATATAAAAGTGGAAAATAAAGCCCATTATAGTCCAAAACAATGGATAAAGTAGCATGGAGTAATCAAAAATTATAGATACGTTGGAGATGTATCAGGCATCCCCAAGCTTAATTCCTGGTCGTCCTCGAGTAGGTAAATGATAAAAAGATAATTTTTGATGCGGAGTGATACTTTGGCATAATTTCAATGTAAATCTTCTTAATTGTGATATGAATATTCAGATCCGAAAGATTCAAGACAAAAGTTCATACTGACATCAAAATAATAATACTTCAAGCATACTAACTAAGCAATTATGTCTTCTCAAAATAACATGGCCAAAGAAAGTTATCCCTACAAAATCATATGGTCTGGCTATGCTCCATCTTCCCCACACAAAGTATTTAAATCATGCACAACCCCGATGACAAGCCAAGCAATTGTTTCATACTTTAACATTTTCAAAACTTTGTCAATCTTCACGCAATACATGAGTGTGAGCCATGGATATAGCACCATATGTGGAATAGAATGGTGGTTGTGGAGAAGACAAAAGGAAGGAAGATAGTCTCACATCAACTAGGCGTATCAATGGGCTATGGAGATGCCCATCAATAGATATCAATGTGAGTGAGTAGGGATTGCCATGCAACAGATGCACTAGAGCTATAAGTATATGAAAGCTCAACAAAAGAAACTAAGTGGGTGTGCATCCAACTCACTTGCTCACGAAGACCTAGGGCATTTGAGGAAGCCCATCATTGGAATATACAAGCCAAGTTCTATAATGAAAAATTCCCACTAGTATATGAAAATGACAAAATGAGAGACTCTCTATCATGAAGATCAAGGTGCTACTTTGAAGCACAAGTGTGGTAGAAGGATAGTAACATTGTCCCTTCTCTCTTTTTCTCCCATTTTTTTATTTGGGCCTTTTCTCCTTTTTTTTCTATGGCCTCTTTTTTTTTTGTTTTTTTGTTGTTGTCTGGAGTCTCATCCCGACTTGTGGGGGAATCATAGTCTCCATCATCCTTTCCTCACTTGGGACAATGTTCTAATAATGATGATCATCACACTTTTATTTTTCTTACAACTCAACAATTACAACTCGATTCTTAGAACAAAATATGACTCTATATGAATGCCTCCAGTGGTGTACCGGGATATGCAATGATTCATGAGTGACATGTATGAAAGAATTATGAATGGTGGCTTTGCCACAAATACAATGTCAACTACATGATCATGCTAAGCAATATGGCAATGATGGAGCGTGTCATAATAAACAGAACGGTGGGAAGTTGCATGGCAATATATCTCGGAATGGCTATGGAAATGCCATGATAGTTAGGTATGGTGGCTGTTTTGAGGAAGGTATATGGTGGGTGTATGATACCGGCGAAAAGTGTGCGGTATTAGAGAGGCTAGCAATGGTGGAAAGGTGGGAAAAAGTGTGTATGATCCATGGACTCAACATTAGTCATAAAGAACTCATATAGTTATTGAAAAAATCTAGAAGTTATCAAAGCAAAGTATTACGCGCATGCTCCTAGGGGGATAGATTGGTAGGAAAAGACCATCGCTCGTCCCCGACCACCACTCATAAGGAAGACAATCAATAAATAAATCATGCTCCGAGTTCATCACATAACGGTTCACCATACGTGCATGCTACGGGAATCACAAACTTCAACACAAGCATTCTTTAAATTCACAACTACTCAACTAGCATGACTCTAATATCACCATCTTCATATCTCAAAACAATTATCAAGCATCAAACTTATCTTAGTATTCAACGCACTCAAAAGAAAGTTTCACATATCTTGAATACCAAGTATATAAACATTAAGCAAATTACCATGCTATTAACGACTCTCAAAATAATCTAAGTGAAGCATGAGAGATCAAGTTTCTTTAAAAAAAATCCACCACCGTGCTCTAAAAGATCTAAGTGTAGAACTAGAGCAAAAATTATCACACTCAAAAAGATATAAGTGAAGCACTATGAGCAAACTATCAAGCTCAAAAGATATAAGTGAAGCACATAGAGTATTCTACCAAATTTCAATTCATATATGGCTCTCTAAAAAGGTGTGTACAGCAAGGATGATTGTAGTAACAAACAAGCAAAGACTCAAATAATACAAGACGCTCCAAGCAAAACACATATCATGTTGGTGAATAAAAATATAGCTCCAAGTAAATTACCGATGGAAGTGGACGAAAGAGGGGATGCCTTCCGGGGCATCCCCAAGCTTTGACTTTTTGGTGTCCTTGGATTATATTGGGGGTGACATGGGCATCCCCAAGCTTAGGCTCTTGCCACTCCTTGTTCCATAATCCATCAAAAGAATTCACCCAAAACTTGAAAACTTCACAACACAAAACTCAATAGAAATCTCGTGAGCTCCGTTAGAGAAAGAAAACAAAAGACTACTTTAAGGTACTGTAATGAACTCATTCTTTATTTATATTGGTGTTAAACCTAATGTATTCCAACTTCTCTATGGATTATAAACTATTTTACTAACCATAGATTCACCAAAATAAGCAAACAACACACGCAAAACAGAATCTGTGAAAAATAGAACAGTCTGTAGTAATCAGTAACTAACGCAAACTTCTGGAACCCAAAAATTCTACCAAAATTATACGGCCTGTACAATTTGTTTATTGATCATAAGCAATTAGAATCAGTATTTTATCACGTTCTGGTGATTTTTAACAATTCGGGCACTGAGCACAAAGATTCTGGAAATTACAGCAAGATCAAATAACTATCATCCAAGAAGATCCAATAGGTCCAACTTGGCACAAACACTAATTAAAAGATAAAAACACATCTAAACAGAGGCTAGATGGATTATTTATTCCTAAACAGAAGAAAAACAAAAAAAACTAAAAATAAAATTGGGTTGCCTCCCAACAAGCGCTATCGTTTAACGCCCCTAGCTAGGCATAAAAGCAAGAATAGATCTAGGTATTGCCATCTTTTGTAGGCAATCCATAAGTGGCTCTCATGATAGATTCATATGGTAATTTTATTTTCTTTCTAGGAAAGTGTTCCATACCCTTCTTTAAGGGAAATTGGAATCTAATGTTTCCTTCCTTCATATCAATAATTGCACCAATCGTTCTAAGGAAAGGTCTACCAAGAATAATAGGACATGAAGGATTGCAATCTATATCAAGAACGATAAAATCTACGGGCACATAATTCCTATTTGCAACAATAAGAACATAATTAATTCTTCCCATAGGCTTTTTAATAGTGGAATCCGCAAGATGCAAGTTTAGAGAGCAATCATCAAAATCACGGAATTCTAGCAAATCACACAAAGTTTTAGGAATAGTAGAGACACTAGCACCCAAATCACACAAAGCATGAAACTCATAATTTTTAATTTTAATTTTGATAGTAGGTTCCCACTCATCATGGAGTTTCCTAGGGATAGAAATTTTCAAATCAAGCTTTTCTTCATAAGATTGCATCAAGGCATCAACAATGTGTTCAGTAAAAGCCTTATTTTGACTATAAGCATGAGGAGAATCTAGCACGGATTGCAACAAGGAAATACAATCAATTAAAGAGCAATTTTCATAATTAAATTCCTTTAGATCCAATAAAGTGGGTTTAGCAACATCTAGATTTTTATTTCTTTCAATCCCACTTTTATCAATTTCATCATTAAGATCTAAAAACTCCGAATTATTAGAACGCCTTCTAGGTAAAGGAAGATCATATTCAGTTTCATAAAGATTAATATTGCAAAACAAAGATTTAATAGGGGACACATCAATAACTTTTAGATCTTCATCTTGATTTTCATAGGAATTAGAAGAACACGCTTTAATAAAGGCATCTTTGGAAGCACGCATCCTAGCGGTTCTTTCTTTGCACTCATCAATGGAAATTCTCATAGCTTTGAGAGACTCATTGATATCATGCTTACGAGGAATATATCTAAGCTTTAAAGAATCAATCTCGAGAGAAATTCTATCAACGTTCCTAGCCAAATCATCAACTTTAAGCAATTTCTCTTCAAGCAAAACATTAAAATTCTTTTGTGAATTCATAAACTCTTTAACACTACTCTCAAATTCAGAGGGCATCTTATTAAAATTTCCATAAGAGTTGTTGTAGGAATTTCCATAATTATTAGAAGGATTACTAGGATAAGGCCTAGGATTAAAATTCCCTCTATACGCGTTGTTACCAAAAATATTCCTACCAACAAAATTCACATCCATAGATTCATTATTATTCTCAAGCAAGGTAGATAAAGGCATATCATTGGGATCAGAAGAAACACTCTTAACAAGTAAATTCATAAGTTCATCCATATTTCCACTCAAACCATTGATTTCTTCTATAGCATGCACTTTTTTATTAGTAGATGTTTCAGTATGCCATTGATAATAATTAACCATAATATTATCTAGGAGTTTAGTAGCATCTCCTAAAGTGATTTCTGTAAAAGTGCCTCCCGCGGCCGAATCTAAAAGATTTCTAGAAGCAAAATTCAATCCAGCATAATTTTTTTGTATAATCATCCACAAGTTCAAACCATGAGTAGGACAATTACGTATCATTAATTTCATTCTCTCCCAAGCTTGTGCAACATGTTCATGATCAAGTTGCTTAAAATTCATAGTATCGTTCCTAAGAGAGATAATCTTAGCGGGAGGAAAATACTTAGAGATAAAAGCATCTTTGCACTTGTTCCAAGAATCATACTATATTTGGGCAAAGATGAAAACCACGCTTTAGCACGATCTCTAAGCGAAAAAGGAAATAGCTTCAATTTAACGACATCATTATCAACATCTTTTTTCTTTTGCATATCACATAAATCAACGAAGCTATTCAGATGAGTAGCGACATCTTCACTAGGAAGGCCGGCGAATTGATCTTTCATAACAAGATTATAATGTAATGCGAGAGATAGGGATTGTGATGGGTACTTGGTATGTTGACTTTTGCGTAAGCCTCCCCGGCAACGGCGCCAGAAATCCTTCTTGCTACATCTTGAGCTTGCGTTGGTTTTCCCCGAAGAGGAGAGGATGGTGCAGCACAGTAGCGTAAGTATTTCCCTCAGTTTTTGAGAACCAAGGTATCAATCCAGTAGGAGGCCACGCGCAAGTCCCTCGTACCTGCACAAAATGATAGCTACTCGCAACCAACGTGATTAGGGGTTGTCAATCCCTTCACGGTCACTTACGAGAGTGAGATCTGATCGAGATAATATTTTTGGTATTTTTGGTATAAAGATGCAAAGTAAAAAGTAAAAGCAAAGCAAGTAAATAAAGTGATGGAGATTGATATGATGAGAATAGACCCGGGGGCCATAGGTTTCACTAGTGGCTTCTCTCAAGAGCATAGATATTCTACTTGGGTGAACAAATTACTGTTGAGCAATTGATGAATTGAGCATAGTTATGAGTATATCTATGCAATGATCATGTATATAGGCATCACGTCCGAGACAAGTAGACCGAAATGATTCTTCATCTACTACTATTACTCCACTCATCGACCGCCATCCAGCATGCATCTAGAGTATTAAGTTAAAAACAGAGTAACGCCTTTAGCAAGACGACATGATGTAGAGGAATAAATTCATGCAATATGATAAATACCCCATCTTGTTATCCTCGATGGCAACAATACAATCGTGCCTTGCAACCCTTTACATCCTTTGGGTAAGGACACCGCAAGATTGAACCCAAAGCTAAGCACTTCTCTGTGACGCCTTGGGTAATTACGCTACTGATAATCCCGCTAATGATGCCACGTCACCTCGGTTACTGTGGATAAACTTCGCTAGTTCGAAACCTGTTCAATTCAGATTCAAAATCAAGCAAGCGATAAAAGTTTTCAAATATTAAAACTAAAATGTTAAGGGTGAGCCAGATAATGCATAGGTAATTATGGTGGTGAAACCACACTTTTATAAAATGTATAAATACTCTGAAATGAATAAAGCGGTAGCAAATACAATTATTTAAGTGCTTTAAAAATAATAAACATTTTCAAAACTAAGTTGTTATAAGTATTAAACTATTGTGGCAGTGGCATAATTTGAAAATTCTATTTAGGTGCCACTTTAGTAATTTACTAAAACTAAAATAAAAGAAAAACTAAAAGTAAAAAGGTAAAAGAAAAAATTAAGGAAAACAAAATATAAAAGAAAGAGAACACCCCCTCATTGGGCCCACGGCCGAGATGGCCTCGTGTTAATCGGGCCGCCCAGACAAGCACCTCTCCGCCAAACGGCCCCTCCTCGTGACCTAACCCCAAGGCCCCGATTCCCCACCAACACCCACTCCCCCCGAAAATATCTCCTCCCCTCTCCCTGATTTGGATTGGGATCGAGGAGGAGGACCCGATGCTGCGCCCCATCGCCGTGCCGCCCCTCCCGGACTCCTCCGCGCCCCTCCTCTCCCTCGCGCGATTCCCGCCTCGACGCCGCGCCCCTGCCTCGGCATGGACGGCCCCGCCGTCGACTAACAACCGCCTCGCCGTGCCGCCCCACCGGCGCCGCCTCGTCCGAGTCATGCTCGCCGCCCCAAGGCCAACTCGCCGGAGCCACCGCCATCGTCGTGCTCCTTCGCCCCCTCGCCTCCCCATCTCCTCCTCGTCGGCCGACATCGAGCCCACTGCCATCCCCCTGCAGCTCCCATGTGAGGAACCCCTCCTGTACTCCCTCTCCTCCCCGTGCGTGCCTCCCGCTCGCGCCCTGGGCGCACTGCGCGCCCCCTGGCTGCGCTCACCCGCCTAAGGCCGCTCGCCTCTGCCAGTTGTTCGCCGTGACCGCGCCCTATGCGCGCACGCCCCGCCTCCACACACCGTTGCCCGACCCCGGCTGTCCATGTTGGCCAAGCCCCTTTGGCCGCTTTGCCTCGCCCGCTTCCCCTAGTTGGCGCCTTGCCCGCCCCAAGAGCCTTTGCCCGGTGGCGCGCCCTCCGCCTTGACTCTGGTCTTGGCACGGCAAGCGCTGAGACCAAAGCTGCCGTGCGACATCGCCTCGCTACCAGGAAGGGCTGCGGCTTTGCCCGCTGCCCTTTAACCCAGCGCCCGTTAAGTCCACCCTGGCCCAATGACATGTGGGGCCCATCCCCTGGAATGTTAAAAAAAAGATATAAAAAAAATTAAAAAAATATATTAATTAATTAATTAACTAACTAAAGTAATTAAGTTAATTAAATCCTGATTAGTTGACTAGTTAAATTTACTTAACCTGCTAATTAAACTAAGTAGCTATTAATTAGATATCGATCGAATGAGAATGGACCCACGCGTCGGTTTGACCAAGTCAATGACTGTTGACTCTTGACATCACCCCGATGTCATCTTGGCGTCATAATGACATTTCCTAATTAAATTAATTCTGTTAATTAAAAAAAAAGGATTTAAATCTTTAGAAAATCATATCTTTTAATCCGTAACTTCGGATGAAAATACTTTCTACATGAAAGTTGCTCGAGCAGCGAGGCGAATCCGGATCGCAGTCCGTTAAATCCGCCACACACCCCTAACCTATCGAACCTGCAAACTTTCGTCTCGGTTCATCCGTCGACAGACGTCCGAACCGGAAAACTTTCCGGATGTTTCCCCTTCGCCGATGTCGCCTAGCGCTGCGTTAGAACACGTCTAGCTCATGCATTGTCTGTTATGCACTTGCACGCTATGTATTTACTTTTCTTCCCCTCTTCTCTCCGGTAGACCCGAGACCGATCTTGATGTCCCTGTGATCGACTCGTCACCGGCGACCCTCTCTCTTGCCGAGCAACCAGGCAAGCCCCCCCTTGATCACGGATATCGCCTACTCTTATCTATCTTGCTTGCATTAGAGTAGTGTAGCATGTTCTTGCTTTGAGATATTCCTATCTTTGCTGCATAGCCTGTCCTTGTTACTTACATTGTTACCTTACGCAATCCTATATGCTTAGTATAGGATGCTAGTACTTTCACCTGTGGCCCTACATCCTTGTCCGTCTGCCGTGCTATACTATCGGGCTGTGATCACTCGGGAGGTGATCACGGGTATATACCATATACTTTACACTATTACATTACACGTGGTACTGTTAGGAGATGGGGCTGAAAGGATGGGTGGCTCCATCCGGTAGAGGTGGGCTGGGTTCCACGGCCCCGATCGATAATTTGTGGCGGAGCGGCAGGGCAGGTTGAGACCGCCTAGGAGAGAGGTGGGCCTGGCCTGTTCGGCGTTCGCGGTTACTTAACACGCTTAACGAGGTCTTGGTATTTGATGCGGGTTGGCTACGAGCTTATCGCACTAACCATCTAGGTGGGAGTAGTTATGGGTATCCGGCGTCGTGGTATCAGCCGAAGCACTTGAGACGTCGTGACGGGCGGCGTAGCGCCGGATTGGACTGGAGCGCTGTTAGGCTAGGTGCGCTTCCGCCGCCCCGCAACGTCTTGAGTGTGCTTAGGCGAGGGCCCGGACCCTGGCGCTTAGGTTTAGACCGCGTGTTGGCCTCTCTGTTGTGCCTAGGTGGGGCTGCGGCGTGTTGATCTTCCGCGGCGGGCATGACCCGAGAAAGTGTGTCGGCCAAATGGGATCAAGCGTCTTTGGGTAAGATGGTGCACCCTGCAGTGAAGTTAACCTATTCGGATAGCCGTGATCTTGATAGCAGGGCGACTTGGAGTTGTACCTTGAGCTTATGACAACTAGAACCGGATACTTGATAAAACACACCTTCTAAGTGCGGATACAACCGGTGGTCGCTCTCGCTCGGGGATATGAGCAGGGATTGCGGGTAGGATTATTGCTATATGATGTTAATTGGAGGACTTCCGTTGTCCTCTTACATGCATTGCAAGACCGGTGTCGAAGCGTAGTCTTCGTTAAGACTAGCTATCCCCTCTTATTACGGCATTCTGCAGTTCAGTCCATCGATATGGCCCTTTACACATATATCCATGCATATGTAGTGTAGCTCCTTGCTTGCGAGTACTTTGGATGAGTACTCACGGTTGCCTTGTTTCCCCTTTTTCCCCTACCGCGCTCGATTGCTGCAACAGACGATGGAGCCCGGAGCGACGCCCCGTCGATGGCGACTACTACTGGAGGTGCCTACTACTACGTGCAGCCCCGGCGGCGACCGAGGAGTAGCCTAGGAGGATCGAGTGCAGGAGGCCTGCTCCTCTTTCGATCTGTATCCCAGTTTGTGCTAGCCATCTCATGGCACCTTGTTTAACTTATGTTTGTACTCAGATATTGTTGCTTCCGCTGACTCGTCTATGATCGAGCACTTGTATTCGAGCCCTCGAGGCCCATGGCTTGTATTATGATGCTTGTATGACTTATTTTATTGTAGAGTTGTGTTGTGATATCTTCTCGTGAGTCCCTGATCTTGATCGTACACATTTGCGTGCATGATTAGTGTACGATTGAATCGGGGCGTCTGAAGTTGGTATCGAGCCATTGCTCAGGAATCCCCTTCCACACTCCTTGGCGAAGTCGAGTCTAGATTTTACAAAACTTTTACTAACATGGCTGTGCATTACGGGCCCACGTCGCCATTGGGTGGTATTAGGATCTTTTACTCCTCGATCTTTACTCTGGGATTCTGAACTCTCTTCCATTCGGGTTAAATGAATTTGCTAAAAACAAAACTAACTTTAGGTTCTCGCAAGTACTTTCTCCGGAGAGCCCCTCACTTCAGATGATAAATCGCTAATCGGAAGATTAGGAGATACTCTCGATGATCTCTCGAGACTTTGTGCCCATCACTTACGCTATTCCGGCCACCGATAAATCCGTATGGATAACTACTTACACTTGCCATTCATACGATCATCCCCATTGATCTTGTTATTACAAGATACCCCAAGTTTCTCTATTGTTCCGAGAATACTTTGTGCCTACTGCCTAGCAGTTCTTTGCCACATGAATACCCCTCCAAATGAATCCGCTTTTCGTCGAGTATCCGCTCAACCCTGTGTGTTCATGTGTTTCATGAAGTCTTCAAAATACTATTCGATCTTCCGAAAATCCTCTGGAGCCTTTGGCTCTTGAAATCCTTGCTTGCTTGCATTATGGTTAATCCCATAAGTCTCGTAGTCATATTGACTTTCCTTGTCATTATCATTTTGGGTCTGTTGACTCAATATGTTTGCGAATAACCGCAATCATCATTGATCCTTATAAATTACCTTTCTGGCTGAGCTGCCACTCTTTTAACTGGAATTGGTTCTCGACCAACCCAATTGCCGTTGATTGTACCCTAAGGCTATTCAACTTATCCATCCCTAATCAGAGCATTGCTTCTGATCCATTGAATTGGGAATCATAATTCCTTTGCATTTGACAATTGAGTTAGTCAGTTGTTTCTACAGTTTGATCTCCTTGCATTCTTATTCCTCTAGTTGAGTACTGATGCTCACGTCAGATCCCTTGTGGACCGCCATATCCACTGTTGGATTATTATCTGACAGTGTCCTTCATACTTAATCTCTTTGTGAGTTCCTTCTCCGATACATAATGCCTTTGGTAAATTGTATCCTTCCCTTTTGCCAACCATGCTCCGCTTTCGAGCTGGTGGTACTTACTATTGAAGCTTGTGGTATATGTTTCCATGATACCCTGCCGGGTTGAACCTATGTCTTCCTTTATATGTGTGAACTCGGAAGTTTTCACGAGTCATACACATCTGGTATTTCACCAGGTAAAACTTTTAACACTAATGCCTTTATCAAAGCGAGAAGTGAATGGAAGGTTATACATTGAAGAAGTGGGATTCGACCTTGAACTTTGTGTTCATGCCCATGGACACGATGTAGTTCTTATCATTAAAGCTTCTCTTAAATTAATTATTCCTTTGGTATAAGCTCATTTTATATCAGGGATCTGGCCTTTTGCAATCGTGGTTCCGACCATGTTCTCTTTTAAATACCATTTCTCGTGCAAGTTTTAGCACTTGTCTTCTGTAAAGCAATACCCCCGTCCAACCTCTACTTTGATATGTCATCGAGTATTACCCCTGGTATCTCGAGATTATCATGGAACTGCATAACTTCTTATGAGTTCTTCATCAAGTGCTACCTTCCCACTGATTCCAATTTTTCACGGGCTCTGAGTTATTAAACACTCAAAGGCACCGATAACTGAACCGAGTCTGCACTACGGTTCAACAACTCTTTAGTAAGCTGCTATAAGTACGAGTTTGTACCCGACCACGCCATTCCTAGCCTGTTTGGCTATATCGATGTCGTGACGATTTTAACTGTGCTACCAGTTCCTTCTTCTCGGAGCACAACTTTCGACGATTGAGCTAAGCTTACGTCGATTTCCTTGTCTTATCGTTCCATCTTGAACAACAAACTTGATCTTGAGTTTGTGTCGTACCCTTGGTTCTCATAACCTTTCACTTCATCATTACTTTGACTTGATGTCGTCGCCGATCGATTACATCTTCAGGAACTCTCGCGACAAAGGTGTCGTGAGCGTCAACATTCTGAGCTCATCCAGGATATCAATCAAATTCATGATGAGAAATACCATCCTTTCCCTCGATGAATTGTATTATCATCGATCACTTATTGCCATTCCCCCCAACACAAGCTTGTTCATGTTTGGTGTTATACCTTGAGTTCCTTGCTACCCAGCAATTGTTCTTCTTTACCTTGGAGTATTACCATCCTTTATGTCAAGAATGTTCTGAGATTTGTTCCACCTCTTGAGGATTCTTGGCATAGAAATACTTCTCACCATCACCATTCTTTCTTGGTCCCGTGTTAATTCCAACAAGTGGGCGGTGTTGTTTGGATTCTTTCCTTCTAGCAACCCTATTTTTTGAAGTTAATGGTCGATGGTTCATTCTTAGGCTATCGATTATTGAATCACCATTCTGACATTGGTCGTGCAACCCAACCCATCGGGCGCACCTTTCAACCAATGTTTACTTGTGTATGTTTTCCTCGAGCATACTTCCTTGTATCATTTGATCTGACAAATGTTATCTCCTTGTTCACTTAAATGTGGAAGTCCATCTTTTGGGAATCTCGGTGAATTGCCGTTGAGTTCACCAGAAACCTCCTTGTCCTCTCCTTGGGTTAATGATGGACTCTTGTTAACGGAAATCGCTTCATAGTTCATTTCCCCGAGAAACTTACAATGGCATCTCGTCAATTTGCGTTGCACCTTTTCTTCTCAGGTATCCTAAGTCTGAGGTATCCTGACACCAATCGGATCTGAATCTCGGTCAGCTATGATGGTTGGGACAACTTTCCAAGAGTTATGATGTTGATCCTATGATGACCCGGTAGCATGATGTCATGCCTAGCACCCCCCCCCCCCGGCTGGAGGACCTATCATTATAGATTCCTTTTCAGCAGGGCTATCCATTCATCCATGAGGGAATTGTAATACTGGTTCTACAAGATATTCCTGAAGGATCCTTCGTGATTCCAAAGTCTGATCTTCACCTGAAGACCATGTCAATGCTATCTCGAAACATGTCTGTGATACTCTGATTTTCAACAGGAACATTTGAAGCACGATGCTAAATTTCATTATCATTTATCCTAACACCGTTGTATGGGTAATGTCATGAAATTTCTCTCCCCTTACCTAAAGGGTTTTCTACATTATATCCTGTCATGGATATCATGCTCGGCTTATCCTTGGGAAGGATATACCCCTGAAATATGTGTTTAAACACATTTTTCCTTTCCATTGTTCTGTTTAACCTAATGATCACATTTCCTTTCCATGGGTCTGTTTGACCCTTCTTGTAACCTATATAATCTAAGCAGTGATAATCCCCTGCTTAGGTAAGCACCTCGTTGTACCACTCTGTAAGTAAGACCCTATTACTATTGTTGATGACATTCCGGTAACCACCGATGGACGAGAACCTTGCCTATTGGTCCGCCTCGTTCAACGAGCAGGAAAATGGTTCTCTTCGTCCCTCGCCCTTGGTACCTATGTTGTTGCCGACATGACCCTCAGACTCTCCTATGGCATGCCTAGCTTACATGATCGTGCAAGATGTCACCAACCTTTCTACTTTTAACCACATGGTGGGCCCATAACCCACAGTTTCACAGGATCGAAACCTGACTCTCATGTACACCACGTTTCCAAAAATATTCCTCACGCTTGACCTTGTATGTAATTCACGGGCCACTTGCCTGTTGATCTATTCTGGTATCGGACGCAATACTTATTCCCGTTGCTCTGAACCCTTTCGCACCCTGCTTCAGGCAATGAACGATTGCCTATCCGCTTGAAACTCCTTATCGCACTGTCTTACTTTGCTCTCGATGTGTGTCGTATGTTCAACTCGAGAGATACTCATAAGTTCATTCTTGGGATACCCCCAGATGATTTTCCCTTATAACATCCCTTCATTGTAGAGCTACCCTTACCTATTCGTAGAAATGCGATGGAGTTCACGAAGAAATGGTGACAAGTTTATCATGATGCATCGGATTAAAGGATTGAAGACATCGACGAAAGGAACTAACTTCTTCGAGAAGATCCGTTAGAATATCGTAACAGAACTTTCCCTTACTCCCTCTTAAATCTCGGGACAAGATTTCTTGTAGTGGAGGAGAATTGTGACGCCCGGGTAATTACGCTACAGTAATCCCCGCTAATGATGCCACGTCACCTCGGTTACTGTGGATAAACTCGCGCTAGTTCGAAACCTGTTCAAATTCAGATTCAAAATCAAGCAAACGATAAAATTTTTCAAATATTAAAACTAAAATGTTCGGGGTGAGCCAGATAATGCATAGGTAATTATGGTGGTGAAACCACACTTTTATAAAATGTATAAATACTCTGAAATGAATAAAACGGTAGCAAATACAATTATTTAAGTGCTTTAAAAATAATAAACATTTTCAAAACTAAGTTGTTATAAGTATTAAACTATTGTGGCAGTGGCATAATTTGAAAAATCTATTTAGGTGCCACTTTAGTAATTTACTAAAACTAAAATAAAAGAAAAACTAAAAGTAAAAAGGTAAAAGAAAAAAATTAAGGAAAACAAAATATAAAGAAAAGAGAACACCCCCCCCCCTTGCTGGGCCACGGCCCAGATGACCTCGTGGCCAATCGGGCCGGCCCAGCCGCACCTCTCCTGGCCTAATGGCCCCCTCCCTCGTGACCTAACCCCCCCGAAGGCCCCGATTCCCCCACCAACACCCACTCCCCCACGAAAATATCTCCTCCCCCTCTCCCCCAATTTGGATCGGGATCGAGGAGGAGGACCCGATGCTGCGCCCCATCGCCGTGCCGCCCCTCCCGGACTCCTCCACGCCCCTCCTCTCCCTCGCGCGATGCCCGCCTCGACGCCGCGCCCCTGCCTCGGCATGGGCGGCCCCCATTGTCGACTAACAACCGCCTCGCCGTGCCGCCCCACCGCGCCGCCTCGTCGAAGTCATGCTCGCCGCCCCAAGGCCAACTCGCCGAGCCACCGCCATCGTCGTGCTCCTTCCCCTCGCCTCCCCATCTCCTCCTCGTCGGCCGACATCGAGCCCACCGCCATCCCCTACAGCTCCCATGTGAGGAACCCCTCCTGTCTCCCTCTCCTCCCGTCGTGCCTCCTTTCGCGCACTGGCGATCTGCGCCCCTGCTCGCGCCACCCGCCTAAGGCCGCTTCGCCTCTGCCGATTGTTCGCCGTGATCGCGCCCTATGCGCGACGCCCGCCCCACACACCGCTGTTCGACCCGGCTGTCCATGTTGGCCAAGCCCGCCTGGCCGCACTGCCTCGCCCGCTTCCCCAGTTGGCGCCTTGCTCGCCCAAGAGCCTTTGCCCGTGGCGCGCGCTACCGCTTGCCTCTGGTCTTGGCACGCGCGGCGCCGCGCCGAGACCAAGACCGTGGCGGCATCGCCTCGCTATCAGGAAGGGCTGCGGCTATGCCCGCTGCCCTTTAACCCAAATATTAAGTCCACCCTGGCCCAATGACATGTGGGGCCCATCCCCTGGAATGTTAAAAAAAAGATATAAAAAAATTAAAAAAATATATTAATTAATTAATTAACTAACTAAATTAATTAAGTTAATTAAATCCTGATTAGTTGACTAGTTAAATTTACTTAACCTGCTAATTAAACTAAGTAACTGTTAATTAGATATCAGTTAATGACAGAATGGACCCACGCGTCAGTTTGACCAAGTCAACTGACTGTTGACTGCTGACATAACCCTGATGTCATGCTGACGTCATAATGACATTTCCTAATTAAATTAATTCTGTTAATTAAAAAAAAGGATTTAAATCTTTAGAAAATCATATCTTTTAATCCGTAACTCGGATGAAAATACTTTCTACATGAAAGTTGCTCAGAACGACGAGACGAATCCGGATACATGATCTGTTCGTCCGCCACACACCCCTAACCTATCGAACCTACAAACTTTCCTCTCGGTTCATCCATCGACAGACGTCCGGAACCGGAAAACTTTCCGGATGTTTCCCCTTCGCCAAGATCGCCTAGCGCCGTTAGAACACGTCTAGCTCGCTCATTGTCTGTTATGCACTTGCTCGCTATGTATTTACTTTTCTTCCCCTCTTCTCTCCGGTAGACCCCGAGACCGATGTTGATGTCCTGTGATCGACTCACGCCACCGACGACCCTCTCTCTTGCCGAGCAACCGGGCAAGCCCCCCTTGATCACGAGATATCGCCTACTCTTCTCTATACTGCTTGCATTAGAGTAGTGTAGCATGTTACTGCTTTCAGATATTCCTATACTGCTGCATAGCCTGTCCTTGTTACTTCTGTTGTTACCTTACCTGCAATCCTATATGCTTATTATAGGATGCTAGTACTTTCACCTGTGGCCCTACATCCTTGTCCGTCTGCCGTGCTATACTATCGGGACGTGATCACTCGGGAGGTGATCACGGGTATATACCATATACTTTACACTATTACATTACCTGTGGTACTGTTCGGAGATGGGGGCTGAAAGGACGGGTGGCTCCATCCCGGTAGAGGTGGGCCTGGGTTCCCACGGCCCCGATCGATACTTTGTGGCGGGCGGCAGGGCAGGTTGAGACCGCCTAGGAGAGAGGTGGGCCTGGCCTGTTCGGCGTTCTCGCGGTTACATAACACGCTTAACGAGGTCTTGGTATTTGATCCGGGTTGGCTACGAGCTTATACGCACTAACCATCTACGCGGGAGTAGTTATGGGTATCCGGCGTCGTGGTATCACGAAGCACTTCAGACGTCGTGACGGAGCGCGCGCGCGGATTGGACCGAACGCTGTTAGGCTAGGTCTGCCGGCCGCCCTCATAACGTCAGTGTGTGTGCTCGAGGCGATGGGCCTGCACCCTGCGGCGCTTAGGTTTAGACCGGCGTGTTGGCCTCTCTGTTGTGCCTAGGTGGGGCTGCGGCGTGTTGATCTTCAGCGGCGGGCATGACCCAGAAAGTGTGTCCGGCCAAATGGGATCAAGCGTCTTTGGGTAAGATGGTGCACCCTGCAGGAAGTTAATCTATTCGGATAGCCATGATCTTGATAACAGGGCGACTTGGAGTTGTACCTTGAGCTTATGACAACTAGAACCAGATACTTGATAAAACACACCCTTCTAAGTGCGGATACAACCGGTGGTCGCTCTCGCTCGGGGATATGAGCAGGGGATTGCCGGGTAGGATTATTGCTATATGATGTTAATTGGAGGACTTCCGTTGTCCTCTTTTATGCATTGCAAGACCGGTGTCCGAAGCGTAGTCTTCGTTAAGACTAGCTATCCCCTCTTATTCGGCATTCTGCATTCAGTCCATCGATATGGCCCTTTACACATATATCCATGCATATGTAGTGTAGCTCCTTGCTTGCAGTACTTTGGATGAGTACTCACGGTTGCCTTGTTTCCCCTTTTCCCCTACCTACGCTCGATTGCTGCAACTGACGATGGAGCCCGGAGCGACGCCCCGTCGATGGCGACTACTACTGCGGAGGTGCCTACTACTACGTGCAGCCCGGCCGACGACGACTGGAGTAGCCTAGGAGGATCCTGTGCAGAGGCCTGCTCCTCTTCGATCAGATCCGGTTTGTGCTAGCCATCTCATGGCACCTTGTTTAACTTATGTTTGTACTCAGATATTGTTGCTTCCGCTGACTCGTCTATGATCGAGCACTTGTATTCGAGCCCTCGAGGCCCATGGCTTGTATTATGATGCTTGTATGACTTATTTTATTGTTGAGTTGTGTTGTGATATCTTCCCGTGAGTCCCTGATCTTGATCGTACACATTTGCGTGCATGATTAGTGTACGATTGAATCGGGGGCGTCACATTCTCCCATTGCAAGAACTACCAATCTAGCTGGCCAAACCAAACGGATAATTCGAAGAGACTTGCAAAGATAACTCAATCATACATAAAAGAATTCAGAGAAGAATCAAATATTTTCCATAGATAAGTTGGATCATAAACCCACAATTCATCGGTCTCAACAAACACACCGCAAAAAGAAGATTACATCGAATAGATCTCCACGAGAGAGGAGGAGAACATTGTATTGAGATCCAAAAAGAGAGAAGAAGCCATCTAGCTACTAACTATGGACCCGAAGGTCTGAATTAAACTACTCACACTTCATCGGAGGGGCTATGGTGTTGATGCAGAAGCCCTCCGTGGTGGATGCCCCCTCCGGCGGAGCTCCAGAACATGCCCCAAGATGGGATCTCGTGGATACAGGAAGTTGCGGCGGTGGAATTAGGTTTTGGCTCAGATCTGATCTGTTGAAGTGCGAGGTATACATAGGAGGAAGGAGTACGTCGGTGGAGCGTCAGGGGGCCCACGAGGCAGGGGCGCGCCGGGGGAGGGCGCGCCCCACCCTCGTGACCGCCTCTGGCACTTCTTGGAGTAGGGTCCAAGTCTCCTGGATCACGTTCGGTGAGAAGATCACGTTCCCGAAGGTTTCATTCCGTTTGGACTCCGTTTGATATTCCGTTTCTTCGAAACACTGAAATAGGCAAAAAACAGCAATTCTGGGCTGGGCCTCCGGTTAATAGGTTAGTCCCAAAAATAATATAAAAGTGGAAAATAAAGCCCATTATAGTCCAAAACAATGGATAAAGTAGCATGGAGCAATCAAAAATTATAGATACGCTGGAGACGTATCACTCTCCAGCTAGTGCTTTTTGATAAGAGGGTGATGACTCAACATAAAAGTAAATAGATAGGCCCTTCATAGAGGGAATCAGGGATTTGTAGTGGTGCTAGAGCTTGATTTTGAAATAGAGATAAATAACATTTTGAGCGGCATACTTTCATTGTCAACATAACAACCAAGAGATGGCGATATCTTCCATGCTACACACATTATAGGCGGTTCCCAAACAGAATGGTAAAGTTTTTACTCCCCCTCCACCAACAAGCATCAATCCATGGCTTGCTTGCCTCCAACTAACAACAGTCCCGGGGGAGTTTTGTTTGCAATTATTTTGATTTGATTTGCATAAAGCATGGGACTGGGCATCCCGGTGACCAGCCATTTTCTCGTGAGTGAGGAGCGGAGTCCACCTCTTGAGAATAACCGCCTAACATGGAAGATCTGAGACAACCCTAGTTGATACATGAGCTATTCGAGCATACAAAACAGAATTTCATTTTAAGGTTTGGAGTTTGGCACATATGAATTTACTTGGAACGGCAGGTAGATACCGCATATAGGAAGGTATAGTGGACTCATATGGAATAACTTTGGGGTTTAAGGGATTGGATGCACAAGAAGTATTCTAGCTTAGTACAAGTGAAGCTAACAAAAGACTGGCAACCGACCAACTAGAGAGCGACAACAGTCATGAACATGCATTAAAATTAATGAACATTGAGTGCAAGCATGAGTAGGATATAATCCACCATGAACATAAATATCGTGAAGGCTATGTTGATTTGTTTCAACTACATGTGTGAACATGTGCCAAGTCAAGTCACTCGAATCATTCAAAGGAGGATACCACCCCATCATACCACATCACAACCATCTTAATAACATGTTGGCACGCAAGGTAAACCATTATAAACTCCTAGCTAATTAAGCATGGCATAAGCAACTATAATCTCTAATTGTCATTGTAAACATGTTTATTCATAGTAGGCTGAATCAGGAATGATGAACTAATCATATTTACAAAAACAAGAGCGGTCGAGTTCATACCATCTTCTCTCATCTCAATCAGTCCATCTTATATCGTCATAATTGCCTTTCACTTGCACGACCGAATTATGTGAATAATATTAATAGTGCATGTTCATTGGACTAAGCTGGAATCTGCGAGCATTCAATAAACAAGAGAAGACAAGGCAATATGGGCTCTTGGTTAAATCAACAATAATGCATATAAGAGCCACTTCAACAATTTTATTATGGTGTTCTCCTATCGACCCCCAATGAAAAGAAAAGAAATAAAACTATATAGACGGGAAAGCTCCCAACAAGCAAAAGAAGAACATGAAATATTTTTGGGTTTTCTTTTAATTATTACTACTACAGCAAGAAAGTAAACTAGCTAAAAGCTACTACTATTTTTTTTGGTTTTCTTAAGGTTTTTCAAACACACAAGAAGAAACCATGAAAAGGAAAATAAACTAGCATGGATATTACAATGAAAAAGTATGAGCACCGACAAATAGCAATGAGTGTGTGAACATGAATGTAATGTCGGTGAGAGATACGTACTCCCCCAAGCTTAGGATTTTGGCCTAAGTTGGTCTATTGCCACGGCTGGCCTGGCGGATATCCAAAGTTATAGTTGGGGTCGTACTGAGATGTTGTAGTTATTGCATCGTGGACTGCAGCTTGGAGGTGAGCTATCTCAGCCCTCCTCTCGTACTCGTTTGCCTCCTCCCTGGTTATGAAATATCTCCCCTTCTCCTAAAAGTCAAAGAAAGTAGGAGCAGGGAGAGCGACGTGATAGGTGCGTCGTCTGTCAAAGACTAGTCGATACTGGAGGAACTGATCATTCCTCTCAACAAAACGATGACTAACCACAGCCTCATAATCTAAATGAACATGAGGCAACTCAATATCATACTCACGTATGGGTATATTAAGAAAATTAGCTAAACGGGTTGCATAAATTCCACCAAATAAATCTCCACTAAATCTATTATTATGCAACCTACGTGCAACAATGACTCCCAAATTATAATGTTTATCTCCTAATACAGCACTCCTGAGAACACTGAGGTCGGGGACACACATGTGACATGCTTCATCCTTACCATTTATGCACCTACCTATGAAGAGAGCAAAATAATGTATAGCAGGAAAATGAATGCTCCCTATGGTTCACTAGGACTACCCTATTGTGGAAGTTTGCAAGCAGTATCAAAATCCTCTAAATCCATAGTATAAGAATTTTCATAAAGATCAAACAGGACAGTTTGAGAATCGCGTGACGATGAAAATTCAAACCTCCTCACAAAGGAATCAGTGAGATAGTGGTACTGAAGGCACTTATCTGCCTCGAAGCTCACAAGAACAGCGTTACGCACATATGCGTTAAATTCTTCCTTGATTCCTGCTCGATCCATGAAGTCCTCTGAAGGCCATTCACAAGCCCGCACTTGAGTGTCCTTTGATGGTTCATCGTCGGCATCGCGCATTGCGAGCCTGCGTCCTTGCTTCCTTGAAGGGCCATGATAACCCACAAGTATAGGGGATCGCAACAATTTTCGATAAGTAAGAGTGTCGAACCCAACGAGGAGCTAAAGGTAGAACAAATATTCCCTCAAGTTCTATCGACCACCGATACAACTCTACGCACGCTTGACGTTCGCTTTACCTAGAACAAGTATGAAACTAGAAGTACTTTGTAGGTGTTTTCGGATAAGCTTGCAAGAAAGTAAAGAGCACAAAAATATAAACTAGGGGCTGCTAAGGTAAAGATACAACTAAAGTAAATATAGCGAGTGTGGAAAAGTGATGGTAGGTGTGGCGAAATTGTCCCTTAAGCAATTGACTACTTTACTAGACCGATAGCAAGTATTATGTGGGAGAGGCAACTGCTAGCATGTCATCCCTTACTTGGAATTCTATGCACTTATGATTGGAACTATTAGCAAGCATCCGCAACTACTAACGTTCATTAAGGTAAAACCCAACCATAGCATTAAGATATATTGGTCCCCCTTCAATCCCGTATGCATCAATTTCTATGCTAGGTTGAAGCTTCTGTCACTCTTGCCCTCCAATACATAGTCCTATCAACATACAACTAACCCTATGGTGTGATCCACACGCGCGCTCATATGATGGGCCCAAAGGACAGCAACATAACCACAAGAAAATTAAATCAATCATAGCAATTCATCAACCACTGATAGGACAACGAAAATCTACTCAGACATCATAGGATGGCAACACATCATTGGATAATAATATGAAGCATAAAGCACCATGTTCAAGTAGAGGGTACATCGGGTTGCGGGAGAGTGGACCGCTCTAGATAGAGGGGGGAAGGCGATGGAGATGTTGGTGAAGATGGCGGAGGTGTTGGTGTATATCGCGGTGATGATGATGGCCCCCGGCGGCGTTCCGGTGCCACCGGAAGCGAGGGGGAGAGAGCCCCCTCCTTCTTCTTCTTCCTTGACCTCCTCCCTAGATGGGACGAGGGTTTCCCCTCTGTTCCTTGGCTCCCATGGCTTGGGAGGGGCGAGAGCCCCTCCGAGATTGGATCTATCTCTCTGTTTCTGCGTTCTGTTCTGGCTCTGTTTCACCGTTTCACGTATATATGGAGATCCGTAACTCCGATTGGCCTGAAATCTTTTCCGTGTTTTTTTTCCGAATAGTATCTTTCTTGCGGCAAAAGAAGAGCATCAACCGCCTTACGGTGGGCTCACGAGGTAGGCGGGCGCCTGGGAGGCGCCCTGCCTCGTGACCACCTCTGCCTTGTCTCGCGTGGATTTTTCTTCGGAATTTTCCATATTTTCCAAAAATAAGCTCAGTCCGTTTTATCCCGTTTGGATTCCGTTTGGTATGGATATTCATGAAACATAAAACATGCAACAGATGAGAACTGCACTGGGCAATTGGATCAATATGTTAGTCCCAAAATAATATAAAAAGTTGCCAAAAGTATATGAAAGTGAATAATATTGGCATGGAACAATCAAAAATTATAGATACGACAGATACGTATCAGCATCCCCAAGCTTAATTCCTGCTTGTTCTCGAGTAGGTAAATGATAAAAAAGAATAATTTTTGATGTGGAATGCTACCTAGTATAATCTTGATCATATGTCTAATCATGACATGAATATTAAGACACAAGTGATTCAAAGCAATAGTCTATCCTTTGACATAAAAACAATAATACTTCAAGCATACCAACCAAGCAATTATGTTTTATTGAAATAACAAAGCCAAAGAAAGCTCATCCCTACAAAATCATATAGTCTGGCTATGCTCCATCTTCACCACACAAAGCATTCACATCATGCACAACCCCGATGACAAGCCAAGCAATTGTTTCATACTTTTGACGTTCTCAAACCTTTTCAAATTTCACGTAATACATGAGCGTGAGCCATGGACATAGCACTATAGGTGGAATAGAATATGATCGTGGGGGTTATGTGGAGAAGACAAAAAGGGAGAAAGTCTCGCATCGACGCGGCTAATCAACGGGCTATGGAGATGCCCATCAATTGATGTCAATGCGAGGAGTAGGGATTGCCATGCAACGGATGCACTAAGAGCTGTAAGTGTATGAAAGCTCAACAAAAGAAACTAAGTGGGTGTGCATCCAACTTGCTTGCTCATGAAGACCTAGGGAATTTGAGGAAGCCCATCATTGGAATATACAAGCCAAGTTCTATAATGAAAATTCCCACTAGTATATGAAAGTGACAACATAGGAGACAATCTATATGAAGAACATGGTGCTACTTTGAAGCACAAGATATGAGACTCACTACATGAAGAACATGGTGCTACTTTGAAGCACAAGTGTGGAAAAAGAGATAGTAACATTGCCCCTTTTTTTGCGCGCTTCTTTGGCCTCTCCTTTTTTTATTTAGGCTTCTTTGGCCTCTCCTTTTTTTTGATGGGGCAATGCTCTAATAATGATGATCATCACACTTTTATTTACTTGCAACTTGATATTACAACTCGATACTAGAACAAAGATATGACTCTATATGAATGCCGCCGGCGGTGTACCGGGATGTGCAATGATCTAGCGTAGCAATGACATCAAAAAATAGACAAGCCATGAAAACATCATGCTAGCTATCTTACGATCATGCAAAGCAATATGACGATAATTGCTCAAGTCATGTATATGATGATGATGGAAGTTGCATGGCAATATATCTCGGAATGGCTATGGAAACGCCATGATAGGTAGATATGGTGGCTGTTTTGAGGAAGATATAATGAGGCTTATGTGTGATAGAGCATATCATATCACAGGGTTTGGATGCACCGGCGAAGTTTGCACCAACTCTTGAGGTGAGAAAGGGCAATGCACGGTACCTAAGAGGCTAGCAATGATGGAAGGGTGAGAGTGCGTATAATCAATGGACTCAACATTAGTCATAAAGAACTCACATACTTATTGCAAAAATCTATTATTCATCGAAACAAAGTACTACGCGCATGCTCCTAGGGGGATAGATTGGTAGGAAAAGACCATCGCTCGTCGCTGACCGCCACTCATAAGGAAGGCAATCAATAAACACCTCATGCTCCGACTTCGTTACATAATGGTTCACCATACGTGCATGCTACGGGACTTGCAAACCTCAACACAAGTATTTCTCAATTTCACAATTACTTAACTAGCACGACTCTAATATCACCATCTTTATATCGCAAAACTATTGCAAGGAATCAAACATATCATATTCAGCGATCTACAAGTTTATGTAGGATTTTATGACTAACCATGTGAATGACCAGTTCCTGTCATCTCTCTAAATAGATATAAGTGAAGCAAGAGAGTTTTAATTCTTTCTACAAAAGATATGCCCACGCTCTAACAAATATAAGTTAAGCAAAAGAGCATTCTACAAATGGCGGTTGTCTATGTAAAGAGAAACAGGCAATCCAAGCTTCAAATGATATAAGTGAAGCACATGAAGCATTCTATAAAGCCATACTCAAAAGATATAAGTGAAGTGCAATGAGAATTCTATAAATCAACCGAGGACTATCTCATACCAGCATGGTGCATAAAATAAAAATGAAAACTTAAGCAAAGATGCTCCAAGATTGCACATATTGCATGAACGAAACGAATCCGAAAACATACCGATACTTGTTGAAGAAAGAGGGGATGCCTTCCCAGCATCCCCAAGCTTAGACGCTTGAGTCTCCTTGAATATTTACTTGGGGTGCCTCGGGCATCCCCAAGCTTGAGCTCTTGCCTCTCTTCCTTCTTCTGACATCGAAACCTTCTCAATCATCGAACACTTCATCCACACAAAACTTCAACAGAAAACTCGGTAAGATCCGTTAGTATAATAAAGCAAATCACTACTCTAAGTACTATTGCAAACCAATTCATATTTTGTTTTTGCATTGTGTCTAATGTAATATAAATTTTTCATGGCTTAATCCACTGATATAAATTGATAGTTTCATCAAAACAAGCAAACTATGCATCAAAAACAGAATCTGTCTAAAACAGAACAGTCTGTAGCAATCTGAACATTCACCATACTTCTGATACTTGAAACTTCTTCCAAAATTAGGAAAAATAAAAAATTTGTACAGAAAGACAGTGCAAAAATAATCAGAACCATTTGACGTCCCAGTAAAAAATTTAAATTCGCGCACTACAGCCAAAGTTTCTGTCCTGCACCGTACAAACCAACAAGCATTGTAAACATCCTAAAGGCAAACCTTGGCACATTATTTTTATTTCTAAACTTTATAAAAGAACACAACAGAAATAAATGACTCTCTAAAACTTCCGGGTTGTCTTCCTGGCAGCGCTTTCTTTAAAGCCATTAAGCTAGGCATATAGTGCTCAAGTAATGAATCCACCCGGATCCCAAGGTATATCAAAGCCAATTTTAATTAACAATGATTTGTAATTTAGTAGTGAGCACAAAGTAACATATATTATGTAATAACGAAGTCTAACTCTCTTTCTATGCATCGGCATGTCATAAAAGAACAATTCATGCACACATAGCAAAGGCCAATGCATAGTATAAACAGTTTCTTGCAATTTTATCGTATGGGAAACATAGAGAGGTGGAGATATAGTTACTCTCTCATAATAATTGCAAGTAGGAGCAGCAAGCACATGCATATTATATCTATCAAAATCATCATGTGCAACGGTAAAAGGCAACCCATCAATGTAATCCTTAATAAGTGCAAACTTCTCCGATATAGTGTAGTTTGGAGAATTCAAAAAGATAATAGGACTATCATGCGTGGGTGCAATAGCAACAATTTCATGTTTAACATAAGGAACTATAGCAAGTTCATCTCCATAAGCATAATTCATATTGGCATCTTGGCCACAAGCATAGCAAGCATCATCAAAGAGGGATATTTCAAGCAAATTCAAGGGATCATAGCAATCATCCTTCGGTAAGCACGAAGGGGAATTAAATAATGTATGAGTTGGAGGGTTACTCTCATTAGAAGGTGGGCAAGGGTACCTAATCCGCTCTTCCTCCTTTTGTTCTTCGCTCTCCTCATCATCTTTTTCATCCAATGAGCTCACAGTTTCATCAATTTCTTCTTCCATAGATTCCTACAAAATATTAGTCTCTTCTTGGACAGCGGAGACTTTCTTAATAAGCGCATTAATATAGGCATTGTATTCATAATTCTCATAGCAATATTTGAGGATAGCTAAATTTTCAGATCTATAAACAGCATCATCAAAATCATCAAACTCTTTAAACATAGATTCAATTTCATAAGCATCCATAAAAGCAACAAATTCTTCTATTTGTTCCACATCATAGTAATCATATATACCTCTAGCATAAGAAGCCAAGGTTTCATTATCATTAAATTTGCATGAAAAGGGGAGGTGTGGAGCATTCATCCTAGAGCAACAAGTACAATCATATTCCAAGCATAGTTGTCTAGCATACCACTGCAACATAATAAATTGATCCCATAATAGTTTCCCTTTTTGTGTCGAGCGATAATCCCTAAAGTATTCACGTTGATCCAACGTGTATCCCATTATAAAGTTGAATGGGGTTTTCTCAGGATTATCAGAGTAGTACATAATATTTCTCACATAATGAGAATCGGGGGTTTTAGGAGTTACCCCATCCTCATGAGTAGCAAGTACACCTAATTTTTTTGGTATTTCGTGTTCCATATCCATAACTAAAGATAGAGAACAACTAAGAACAGCAAATAAAATTACTTAGTGATAAAGCAAACAAGCACACGAGAATATTCACCCACGCTATTGCTCCCCGCAACGCAGCGCGGAAAAAGGTCTTGATAACCCACAAGTATAGGGGATCACAACAATTTTCGATAAGTAAGAGTGTCGAACCCAACGAGGAGGTAAAGGTAGAACAAATATTACCTCAAGTTCTATCGACCACCGATACAACTCTACGCACGCTTGACGTTCGCTTTACCTAGAACAAGTATGAAACTAGAAGTACTTTGTAGGTGTTTTCGGATAAGCTTGCAAGAAAGTAAAGAGCACGAAAATATAAACTAGGGGTTGCTAAGGTAAAGATACAACTAAAGTAAATATAGCGAGTGTGGAAAAGTGATGGTAGGTGTGGTGAAATTGTCCCTTAAGCAATTGACTACTTTACTAGACCGATAGCAAGTATTATGTGGGAGAGGCAACTGCTAGCATGTCATCCCTTACTTGGAATTCTATGCACTTATGATTGGAACTATTAGCAAGCATCCGCAACTACTAACGTTCATTAAGGTAAGACCCAAACATAGCATTAAGATATATTGGTCCCCCTTGAATCCCGTATGCATCAATTTCTATGCTAGGTTGAAGCTTCTGTCACTCTTGCCCTCCAATACATAGTCCTATCAACATACAACTAACCCTATGGTGTGATCCACGCGCGCGCTCATATGATGGGCACCAAAGGACAGCAACATAACCACAAGCAAATTAAATCAATCATAGCAATTCATCAACCACCGATAGGACAACGAAAATCTACTCAGACATCATAGGATGGCAACACATCATTGGATAATAATATGAAGCATAAAGCACCATGTAAAAGTAGAGGGTACAACGGGTTGCGGGAGAGTGGACCGCTGTAGATAGAGGGGGGAAGACGATGGAGATGTTGGTGAAGATGGCGGAGGTGTTGGTGTAGATCGCGGTGATGATGATGGCCCCCGGCGGTGTTCCGGCGCCACCGGAAGCGAGGGGGAGAGATCCCCCCTGCTTCTTCTTCTTCCTTGACCTCCTCCCTAGATGGGAGGAGGGTTTCCCCTCTGTTCCTTGGCTCCCATGGCTTGGGAGAGGCGAGAGCCCCTCCGATATTGGATCTATCTCTCTATTTCTGCGTTACATTACGCTCTGTTTCACCGTTTGGCGTATATATGGAGATCCGTAACTCGATTGGCCTGAAACCTTTTCCGTGATTTTTCCGAATATTATCTGTCTTGTGGCAAAGAAGAGCATCAACGCCTTACGGTGGGCTCACGAGGTAGGCGGCACGCCTGGGAGGGCCCCCGCCTCGTGACCACCTCTGCACCGTCTTGCGTGGATTTTTCTTCCGGAATTTTCCATATTTTCCAAAAATAAGCTCAGTCTGTTTTATCCCGTTTGGATTCCGTTTGATATGGATATTCTGCGAAACATAAAACATGCAATGACGAGAACTGCTTTGGGCATTGGATCAATATGTTAGTCCCAAAAATAATATAAAAAGTTGCCAAAAAGTATATGAAAGTGAATAATATTGGCATGGAACAATAAAAAATTATAGATACGACGGAGACGTATCAGGCCACCTTGGTACATTTTCCTAAACATATTTCTTCCTCTGAAAAATTTCTGAAAATTTTAGTAACTTCAAATAAAAGTGAAGCAAGCTCAACAAATTGATAGCAACTACTCCCACAAGTGCCTAGAGACTATATCATGCATTAGAACTACTTGGAACCATATAAATTTGACATGCAAGCTCAAGAACATGGTCACCTAGGTAGCACAAATTTGCAATGAATAAAGCACTAGAACAAAAACTATTTGGACCATTGGAGGAGCCACATACCAAGGAACAATCCCCCAAAGCAATTTTGTGAGAGGTGCTTTGAGCAAGGAGATCGAAAATCGCAGCAAAATGAGTTAGAACTCGTGCTTGAGCTGGTTGGTGATTTTTTTTGGGAGGAAGAAGGAGTGTGCGGGTGCAAGAATAAGTGGAGGGGAGCCACCATGGGCCCACGAGGCAGGGGGGCGCGCCCAGGGGGTGGGCGCGCCCTGGACCCTCGTGGCCAGGTGCTTGCTCCCCCTGATGTGTTCTCAGTGCCAGATATTCTCAAATATTCTAGAAAATAACATATTTCATTTTCGGGGCATTTGGAGAACTTTTATTTTTGGGGTATTTTTATTGCACGAATAATTTAGAAAACTCACAGAAAATACAATTTTTTCTTTATTTATTCTTAATAACAGAAAGTAAAAGGAGGGTACAGAAGGTTGTGCTTTCTAACTTCATCCATCTCATGCTCATCAAAAGGAATCCGCTAACAAGGTTGATCAGGTCTTGTTAACAAACTCATTCCGAATAACATGGGACCGGAGAAATTTCGAATAACACTATGTTACCTCAACGGGGATATGCACCCAATAGTAAGAATATCATATTTCTTCTTGACAATAGGTAGAGGAAATTCAAAACCTCCAAAAATAATCTATGGAATTTTTCCAATAGAGTTTATACTATGAACTTGAGGTTGTTTCCTCGGAAAGTGTACCGTATGCTCATTACCATTAACATGAAAAGTGACATTGCCTTTGTTACAATCAATAACAGCCCCTACAGTATTCAAAAAGGGTCTTCCAAGAATAATAGACATACTATCGTCCTCGGGAATATCAAGAATAACAAAGTCCGTTAAAATAGTAACATTTGCAACCACAACAGGCACATCCTCACATATGCCGACAGGTATAGCAGTTGATTTATCAGCCATTTGCAAAGATATTTCAGTAGGTGTCAACTTATTCAAATCAAGTCTACAATATAAAGAGAGAGTCATAACACTAACACCGGCTCCAAGATCACATAAGGCAGTTCTAACATAATTTCTTTTAATGGAGCATGGTATAGTTGGTACTCCTGGATCTCCTAGTTTCTTAGGTATTCCACCCTTGAAAGTGTAATTAGCAAGCATGTGGAAATTTCAGCTTCCGGTATCTTCCTTTTATTAGTAACAATTTCTTTCATATACTTAGCATAAGGATTCATTTTGAGCATATCAGTCAAACGCATACGCAAAAAGATAGGTCTAATCATTTCAGCAAAGCGCTCAAAATCCTCATCATCCTTTTTCTTGGATGGTTTGGGAGTAAAAGGCATGGGTTTCTGAACCCATGGCTCCCTTTCTTTACCGTGTTTCCCAGCAACAAAGTCTCTCTTATCATAACATTCATTCTTTGATTGTGGGTTATCAAGATCAACAGCAGGTTCAATTTCTACATCATTATCATTGCTAGGTTGAGCATCAAAATGAACATTGTCATTAACATTATCACTAGGTTCATGTTCATCACCAGATTGTGTTTCAGCATCAGAAATAGAAATATCATTGGGATTCTCATGTGTGTCTACAACAGGTTCACTAGAAGCATGCAAAGTCCTATCATTTTTCTTTTTCTTCTTTTTAGAAGGACTAGGTGCATCAATATTATTTCTCTGAGAATCCTGCTCAGTTCTCTTAGGATGGCCTTTAGGATACAAAGGTTCCTGAGTAATTTTACCAGTTCTAGTAGCCACTCTAACAACAAAATCATTATTCTTACTATTTAATTCATTGAGCAAACCATTCTGAGCTTTAAGTACTTGTTCTACTTGAGTGGTAACCATAGAAGCATGTTTACTAATGAGTTTAAGTTCACCTTTAACTCTAGACATATAATCACTCAAGTGTTCAATCATATAAGCATTGCATTTTAATTCTCTACCAAAATAAGAATTGAAGTTTTCTTGCTTAACCATAAAATTATCAAACTCATCCAAACATTGGCTAGTAAACTTAGTAGGAGGGATTTCAGCTTTATCATATCTATAGAGAGAATTTACCTTTACTACCTGTGTCGGGTTATCAAGACCATGTGTTTCTTCAATAGGAGGTAAATTAAGACCATGTATTTATTCAACAGGAGGTAAATTCTTAACATCTTCAGCTTTTATACCTTTTTCTTTCATAGATTTCTTTGCCTCTTGCATATCTTCAGGACTGAGAAATATAATACCCCTTTTCTTCGGAGTTGGCTTAGGAGTTGGTTCAGGAAGTGTCCAATTCTTTTCATTGTTCAACATATTATTCAATAAAATTTCAGCTTCATCCGGTGTTCTTTCCCTGTAAACACAACCAGCACAACTATCCAGGTGGTCTCTGGAAGCATCGGTTAGTCCATTATAAAAGGCATCAAGTATTTCATTTTTCTTGAGAGGATGATCAGGCAAAGCGTTAAGTAATTGGAGAAGCCTCCCCCAAGCTTGTGGGAGACTCTCTTCTTCAATTTGCACAAAATTATATATTTCCCTTAAAGCAGCTTGTTTCTTATGAGCAGGGAAATATTTAGCAGAGAAGTAATAAATCATACCCTGGGACTACGCACACAACCAGGATCAAGAGAATTAAACCATATCTTAGCATCACCCTTTAATGAGAACGGAAATATTTTAAGGATATAATAGTAGCGAGTTTTCTCATCATTAGTGAATAGGGTGGCTATATCATTTAATTTAGTAAGATGTGCCACAACAGTTTTAGATTCATAGCCATAAAAAGGATCAGATTCAACCAAAGTAATTATATTAGGGTCGACAGAGAATTCATAATCCTTAACAGTAACAAAGATAGGTGAAGTAGCATAAGCAGGATCATATTTCATTCTAGCATTCAGAGTTTTTTGTTTCAACTTGGCTGATAATTTCTTAAGATCACTTCTATCATTGCAAGCAAAAAAGTCTCTAGCAGTTTCTTCATCCATAACATAGCCCTCAGGCACAATAGGCAATTCATATCCAGGGGGAGAGTCTTCATCATCACTTTCATCAATATTATCAGTTTCAATAATTTCATTCTCTCCAGCCCTAGCAAGTTGTTCATCAAGAAATTCACCAAGTGGCACAGTAGCATCAAGCATAGAAGTAGTTTCATCATAAGTATCATGCATAGCAGAAGTGGCATCATCAATAACATGTGACATATCAGAATTAATAGCAGAAGCAGGTTTAGGTGTCGCAAGCTTACTCAAAACAGAAGGTGAATCAAGTGCAGAGCCAGATGGCAATTCCTTACCTCCCCTCGTAGTTGAGGGATAAATTTTTGTTTTCGCGCCTTTCAAGTTCTTCATAGTGAACATTAGATATAAATCCCAAGTGACTCAAAGAATAGAGCTATGCTCCCCGGCAACGGGGCCAGGAAATAGTCTTGATAACCCACAAGTATAGGGGATCGCAACAGTTTTCGAGGGTAGAGTATTCAACCCAAATTTATTGATTCGACATAAGGGGAGCCAAAGAATATTCTCAAGTATTAGCAGTTGAGTTGTCAATTCAACCATACCTGGATAACTTAGTATCTGCAGCAAAGTATTTAGTAGCAAAGTAGTATGGAAGTAACGGTAACGGTAGCAAAAGTAATATTTTTGGGTTTTGTAGTGATTGTAACAGTAGCAACGGTAAAGTAAATAAGCAAAGAGCAATATGTGAAAAGCTCGTAGGCATTGGATCAGTGATGGAGAATTATGCTGGATGCGGTTCATCATGTAATATCATAACATAGGGTGACACAGAACTAGCTCCAATTCATCAATGTAATGTAGGCATGTATTCCGAATATAGTCATACGTGCTTATGGAAAAGAACTTGCATGACATATTTTGTCCTACCCTCCCGTGGCAGTTGGGTCCTATTGGAAACTAAGGGATATTAAGGCCTCCTTTTAATAGAGTACCGGACCAAAGCATTAACACATAGTGAATACATCAACTCCTCAAACTACGGTCAACACCGGGAGTGGTCCTGATTATTGTCACTTCGGGGTTGCCGGATCATAACACATAGTAGGTGACTATAGACTTGCATGATAGGATCAAGGACTCACATATATTCATGAAAACATAATAGGTTCAGATCTGAAATCATGGCACTCGGGCCCTAGTGACAAGCATTAAGCATAGCAAAGTCATAGCAACATCAATCTCGGAACATAGTGGATACTAGGGATCAAACCCTAACAAAACTAACTCGATTACATGATAAATCTCATCTAACCCATCACCGTTCAGCATGCCTATGATGGAATTACTCACGCACGGCGGTGAGCATCATGAAATTGGTGATGGAGGATGGTTGATGATGACGATGGCGATGGATTCCCCTCTCCGGAGCCCCGAACTCCAGATCAGCCCTCCCGAGAGAGTTTAGGGCTTGGCGGCGGCTCCGTATCGTAAAACCTGATGAATCTTTCTGTCTGATTGTTTTCTCCCCAAACACGAACATATGGAGTTGGAGTTGAGGTCGGTGGAGCTCCAGGGGGGCCACGAGGCAGGGGGCGCTGAGTGAGTCCTCGATTAGGGGGTATCTGGACAGCCGGACTGTGTACAACGTCCGGACTATTGAAGCATGAAGATACAAGACTCAAAACTTTGGCCCGTGTACGGATGGGACTTTCCTTGGCGTGGAAGGCAAGCTTGGCGAACCGGATATTATATTTCCTTCCTTGTAACCGACTCCGTGTAAACCCTAGCCCTCTCCGGTGTCTATATAAACCGGAGAGGTTGGTCCTTAGAAGGCCGATCACAATTACATTCATACCATCATAGGCTAGCTCTTAGGGTTTAGCCTCTACGATCTCGTGGTAGATCTACTCTTATACTACCCATATCATCAATATTAATCAAGCAGGAAGTAGGGTTTTACCTCCATCGAGAGGGCCCGAACCTGGGTAAACATCTGTGTCCCTTGCTTCCTGTTACCATCAACCTTGACGCACAGATCAGGACCCCCTACCCGAGATCCGCCAGTTTTGACACCGACATTGGTGCTTTCATTGAGAGTTCCTCTGTCTCGTCGCCGTCAGGCTCGATGGCTCGTCTCGTTGTCAAGGACGACATTCCTTTGGAGGGGGCTCTGGCTGTAGGCCAGACGCTCCGGCTCGGCGGTGTTGAAATTACTACGTTCCCCAACAGTGGCATCCGAGCCTGGTTTTATGCGTTGATGTCATGTGCACGAGTAGAACACAAGTGAGTTGTGGACGATACAAGTCATACTGCCTACCAGCATGTCATACTTTGGTTCAGCGGTATTGTGAGATGAAGCGGCCCGGACCGACATTACGCGTGACGCTTACGCGAGACTGGTTTCACCGCTGTGAGCACTCGTTGCTTAAAGGTGACCGGCGGTGTCTGTCTCTCTCACTTTAGTTGAACTGAGTGTGGCTCGCCCGGTCCTTGAGAAGGTTAAAGCGGAGTCTATTTGACGAAATATCGTTGTGGTTTTGATGCGTGGTAAGAACGGTTCTTGCTCAGCCCGTAGCAGCCACGTAAAACTTGCAACAACAAAGTAGAGGACGTCTAACTTGTTTTTGCAGGGCATGTTGTGATGTGATATGGTCAAGGCGTGATGCTATATTTTATTGTATGAGATGATCATGTTTTGTAACCGAGTTATCGGCAATGGCGAGGAGCCATATGGTTGTCGCTTTATTGTATGAAATGCAAGCGCCATGTAATTGCTTTACTTTATCACTAAGCGGTAGCGATAATCGTAGAAGCAATAGTTGGCGAGGCGACAACGATGCTACGATGGAGATCAAGGTGTCGCGCCGGTGGCGATGGTGATCATGGCGGTGCTTGGAGATGGAGATCACAAGCACAAGATGATGATGGCCATATCATATCACTTATATTGATTGCATGTGATGTTAATCCTTTATGCATCTTATCTTGCTTTGATTGACGGTAGCATTATAAGATGATCCCTTACTAAATTATCAAGAAGTGTTCTCCCGAGTATGCACCGTTGCGAAAGTTCTTCGTCTTTGAGACACCACGTGATGATCGGGTGTGATAGGCTCTACGTTCAAATACAGCGGGTGCAAAACAGTTGCACACGCGGAATACTCAGGTTATACTTGACGAGCTATGCATATAAGATATGACCTCGGAACACGGAGACCGAAAGGTCGGCGTGAATCATATAGTAGATATGATCAACATATTGATGTTCACCATTGAAACTACTCCATCACACGTGATGATCGGTCATGGTGTAGTTGAAATGGATCACGCAATCACTTAGAGAATTGGAGGATATTTTTCTAAGTGGGAGTTCTTAAGTAATATGATTAATTGAACTTTAATTTATCATGAACTTAGTCCTGGTAGTATTTTGCAAATTATGTTGTAGATCAATAGCTCGCGTTGTTGCTTCCCTATGTTTTCATATGTGTTCCTAGAAAATTGTATTGAAGAATGTTAGTAGCAATGATGCGGATTGGATCCGTGATCTGAGGTTTATCCTCATTGCTGCGCAGAAGTATTATGTCCTTAATGCACCGCTAGGTGACAGACCTATTGCAGGAGCAGATCGGGCGTTATGAGCGTTTGGCTGGCTCAATATGATGACTACTTGATAGTTTAGTGCACCATGCTTAACGGCTTAGAATCGGGACTTCAAAGGCGTTTTGAGCGTCATGGACCATATGAGATGTTCCAGGAATTGAAGTTAATATTTCAAGCAAATACCGAGTTGAGAGATATGAAGTCTCCAACAAGTTCTATAGCTAAAAGATGGAGGAGAATCGCTCAACTAGTGAGCATGTGCTCAGATTATGCGAGTACTTCAATCGCTTGAATCAAGTGGGAGTTAATCTTCCGGATAAGATAGTGATTGACAGAATTCTCTAGTCACCATCACTAAGTTAGTAGAACTTCGTGATGAACTATAGTATGCAAGGGATGACGAAAAAGATTCTCGAGCTCTTCGCGATGCTAAAATCGCGAAGGTAGAAATCAAGAAAAACATCAAGTGTTGATGGTTGACAAGACCACTAGTCTCAAGGAAAATGGCAAAGGGAAGAAGGGAACTTCAAAAGGAGCGGCAAGCAAGTTGCTGCTCGGTGAAGAAGCCCAAGTCTAGACCTAAGCACGAGGCCGAGTACTTTTGCTGCAATGGAACTGGTCACTAGAAGCGGAACTACCCCTGAATATTTGGTGGATAAGAAGGATGGCAAAGTGAACAAAGTTATATTTGATATACAGGTTATTGATGTGTACCTTACTAGTGTTTATAGTAGCCCCTGAGTATTTGATACTCGTTCAGTTGCTAAGATTAGTAACTCGAAACAGGAGTTCTGAGAATAAGCAGAGACTAGTTGAAGGGAAGTGACGATGAGTGTTGGAAGTAGTTCCAAGATTGATATGATCATCATCGTACACTCCCTATACTTTCGGGATTAGTGTGGAACCTAAATAAGTGTTATTTGGTGTTGAGCATAAATATGATTTGATCATGTTTATTGCAATACGGTTATTCATTTAAGTAAGAGAATAAATTGTTGTTACATTTACATGAATAAAACCTTATATGGTTACACACCCAATGAAAATGGTTCATTGGATCTCGATCATAGTGATACACATATTCATAATATTGAAACCAAAAGATGCAAAGTTAATAATGATAGTGCAACTTATTTGTGGCACTGCCGTTTAGGTCATATTGGTGTAAAACGCATGAAGAAACTCCATGCTGATGGACTTTTGGAGTCACTTGATTATGAATCACTTGGCACTTGCGAACCGTGCCTTTTGGGCAAGATGACTAAAACTCCGTTCTCCGGAACAATGGAACAAGCTACTGACTTATTGGGAATAATACATACCGATGTATGCGATCCAATGAGTGTTGATGCTCGTGGCAAGTATCGTTATTTTCTGACCTTCACAAGATGATTTGAGCAGATATGGGTATATCTACTTGATGAAACATAAGTCTGAAATAGTTGAAAGGTTCAAAGAATTTCAGAGTGAAGTGGAAAATCATCGTAACAAGAAAATAAAGTTTCTGCGATCTGATCGTGGAGCGAATATTTGAGTTCTGAGTTTGGTCTTCAATGAAAACAATGTGGAATAGTTTCACAGCTCACGCCACCGGAACACCACAGCGTTATGGTGTGTCGAGCGTCGTAACCGTACTTTATTTTGATATGGTGCGATCTATGCGTATCTTACCGATTTACCACTATCGTTTTGGGGTTATGCATTAGAGACAGCTGCATTCACGTTTAATAGGGCAACCATCTAAATCCGTTGAGATGACACCGTATGAACTATGGTTTAGCGATAAACCTAAGCTGTCATTTCTTAAAGTTTGGAGTTGTGATGCTTATGTGGAAAAGTTTTCACCGATAAGCTCGAACCCAAATCGAATGCGTCTTCATAGAATACCCAAAGGCAACTATTGGGTACACCTTCTATCACAGATCCGAAGGCAAGTTTTTCGTTGCTAAAATGGATCCTTTCTAGAGAAGAAGTTTCTCTTGAAAGAAGTGAGTGGGAGGAAAGTAGAACTTGATGAGGTAATTGTACCTTCTCCCTTATTGGAAAGTAGTTCATCACGAAATCAGTTCGATGATTCCTACACCAATTAGTGAGGAAGTTAATGATGATGATCATGAAACTTCAGATCAAGTTGCTACCAAACCTCGTAGGTCTTCGAGTAAGATCCGCACCAGGGTGGTGCGGTAATCATATTCGGAAGTCATGTTACTAGAACATGATGAAACCTACGAACTATGAGGAAGCGATGATGAGCCCAGATTCGCGAAATGGTTTGAGACCATGAAATCTGAGATGGGATCCATGTATGAGAACAAAGTATGGACTTTGGTTGACTTGCCCGATGATCGGCAAGCCATTGAGAATAAATGGATCTTCAAGAAGAAGACGGACGCGATGGTAATGTTACTATCTATAAAGCTCGACTTGTTGCAAAAGGTTTTCGACAAGTTCAAGGGATTGACTACGATGAGACCTTCTCACCGTAGCGATGCTTAAGTCAGTCCGAATCATGTTAGCAATTGCCGCATTTATGATTATGAAATTTGGCAAATGGATGTTAAAACTGCATTCTGAATGGATTTACGGAAGAAGAGTTGTATATGATGCAACCAGAAGGTTTTGTCAATCCTAAAGGAGCTAACAAAATGTGCAAGCTCCAGCGATCCATCTATGGACTGGTGCAAGCATCTCGGAGTTGGAATAAGCGCTTTGATAGTGTGATCAAAGCATATGGTTTTATCTGAGACTTTTGGAGAAGCTTTGTATTTACAAGAAAGTGAGTGGGAGCACTACAGCATTTCGATAAGTATATGTGAATGACATATTGTTGATCGAAATAATGTAGAATTATTACGCAAAGCATAAAGGAGTGTTTGAAAGGAGTTTTTCAAAGAAAGACCTCGGTGAAGCTGCTTACATATTGAGCATCAAGATCTATAGAGATAGATCAAGGCGCTTGATAAGTTTTTCAATAAATACATACCTTGACAAGATTTTGAAGTAGTTCAAAATGGAACAGTCAAAGAAAGAGTTCTTGCTGTGTTACAAGGGTGAGATTGAGTAAGACTCAAAACCCGACCACGGCAGAAGATAGAAAGAGAATGAAAGTCATTCCTATGCATCAGCCATAGGTTCTATAAAGTATGTCATCTTGTGTACCGGATCTATTGCATACCCTACCACTGAGATTGGCAAGGGAGTGCAATAGAGATCTAGGAGTAGATCAATGGACAGCGGTCAAAATTATCCTTAGTAGAATAAGGATATATTTCTCGATTATGGAAGTGAAAAAGGTTCGTCGTAAAAGGTTACGTCGATGCAAGTTTTAACACTAATCTAGATGACTCTGAGTCTCAATCTGGATACATATAGAAAGTGGGAGCAATTAGCTAGAGTAGCTCCGTGCAGAGCATTGTAGACATAGAAATTTGCAAAATACTTACGGCTCTGAATGTGACAGACCCGTTGACTAAAATTATCTCACAAGCAAAACATGATCACACCTTAGTACTCTTTGGGTGTTAATCACATAGCGATGTGAACTAGATTATTGACTCTAGTAAACCCTTTGGGTGTTGGTCACATGTCGATGTGAACTATGGGTGTTAACCACATAGAGATGTGAACTATTGATGTTAAATCACATGGCGATGTGAACTAGATTATTGACTCTAGTGCAAGTGGGAGCTGAAGGAAATATGCCCTAGAGGCAATAATAAATGTTATTATTTATTTCCTTATATCATGATAAATGTTTATTATTCATGCTAGAATTGTATTAACGGAAACATAATACATGTGTGAATACATAAACCTACAGAGTGTCACTAGTATGCCTCTACTTGACTAGCTCGTTAATCAAAGATGGTTATGTTTCCTAACCATGAACAAAGAGTTGTTATTTGATTAATGGGATCACATCATTGGTTGAATGATCGATTGACATGACCCATTCCATTAGCATAGCACCTGATCGTATAGTTTGTTGCTAGTGCTTTTCTTCATGACTTATACATGTTCCTATGACTATGAGATTATGCAACTCCGTTTGCTCGAGGAACACTTTGGGTGCTACCAAGCGTCTGGCGTAACTGGGTGATTATAAAGGTACATTACAGGTGTCTCCGAAGGTACATGTTGGGTTGGCATATTTGAGATTAGGATTTGTCCTCCGATTGTCGGAGAGGTATCTCTGGGCCCTCTCGGTAATGCACATCACATAAGCCTTGCAAGCATTGCAACTAAATGTGTTAGTTGTGAGATGATGTATTACGGAGCGAGAAAAGAGACTTGCGATGTGAGATTGAACTAGGTATTGGATACCGGCGATCGAATCTCGGGCAAGTAACATACCGATGACAAAGGAACAACGATGTTGTTATGCGGTCTCGACCGATAAAGATCTTCGTAGAATATGTAGGAGCCAATATGGGCATCCAGGTCCCGCTATTGGTTATTGACCGAGAGGTGTCTCGGTCATGTCTACATAGTTCTCGAACCCGTAGGGTCCGCACGCTTAACGTTTGATGGCGGTCATAATGAGTTTATAAGTATTGATGCACGAAGGTTGTTGAGTCCGGATGTGATCACGGATATGACGAGGAGTCTCGAAATGGTCGAGACATAAAGATTGATATATTGGAAGCCTACATTTGGACATCGGAAGGTTCCGAGTGAAATCGAGAATTTATCGAGTACCGGAGGTTACGGAACCCCGGGAACTACATGGGCCCATAGTGGGCCTTGGAGGAAAGGAGAAGGGCCAGCCCTAGGTGGCGCGCCCCCCTTCCCTAGTCCTATTAGGACTAGGAAGGTGGGCGGCCCCCTCTCTCTCTCTCCCCTCCGGGAATCCTATTCCAACTAGGATTGGGGGAGTCCTACTCCGGAGGAGTAGGACTCCTTAGTCGCCTCCTCCTCTTGGCGGCCACCTCCCCTTGGCTCCTTTATATCTGGGGCAGGGGCACCCCAAAACACACAAGTTGATTTCCTTAGCCGTGTGCGGTGCCCCTTCCACCATATTCCACTTCGGTCATATCGTCGCGGAGCTTAAGCGAAGCCTCGCGCGGAGAAGTCATATCGTCGCGGAGCTTAGGCGAAGCCCTGCGTCGGTGGAGCATCATCATCGTCACCACGCCGTCGGTTGTGGAACTCATCCCGACACTTTGCTGGATCGGAGTCGGGGATCGTCATCGGGCTGAGCGTGTGCAGAACTCGGAGGTGCCGTCGTTCGGTGCTTGGATCGGTCGGGTCGTGAAGGCGTCGACTACATCAACAGCGTTGTTATAACGCTTCGCTTTCGGTCTCACGAGTGCGTGGACGGACACTCTTCCCGCTCGTTGCTATGCCATCACCATGGTCTTGCGTGATCGTAGGAAAATTTTTGAAATTACTATGCCCTAGAGGCAATAATAAATGTTATTATTTATTTCCTTATATCATGATAAATGTTTATTATTCATGCTAGAATTGTATTAACCGGAAACATAATACATGTGTGAATACATAAACCTACAGAGTGTCACTAGTATGCCTCTACTTGACTAGCTCGTTAATCAAAGATGGTTATGTTTCCTAACCATGAACAAAGAGTTGTTATTTGATTAATGGGATCACATCATTGGTTGAATGATCTGATTGACATGACCCATTCCATTAGCATAGCACCTGATCGTATAGTTTGTTGCTAGTGCTTTTCTTCATGACTTATACATGTTCCTATGACTATGAGATTATGCAACTCCGTTTGCTCGAGGAACACTTTGGGTGCTACCAAGCGTCCACAGCGTAATCGGGTGATTATAAAGGTACATTACAGGTGTCTCGAAGGTACATGTTGGGTTGGCATATTTCGAGATTAGGATTTGTCACTCCGATTGTCGGAGAGGTATCTCTGGGCCCTCTCGGTAATGCACATCACATAAGCCTTGCAAGCATTGCAACTAAATGTGTTAGTTGTGAGATGATGTATTACGGAGCGAGAAAAGAGACTTGCCGATGCGAGATTGAACTAGGTATTGGATACCGAGCGATCGAATCTCGGGCAAGTAACATACCGATGACAAAGGGAACAACGTATGTTGTTATGCGATCGACCGATAAAGATCTTCGTAGAATATGTAGGAGCCAATATGGGCATCCAGGTCCGCTATTGGTTATTGACCCGAGAGGTGTCTCGGTCATGTCTACATAGTTCTCGAACCCGTAGGGTCCCGACGCAACAACGTTCGATGGCGGTCATAATGAGTTTATAAGTATTGATGCACGAAGGTTGTTGAGTCCGGATGTGATCACGGATATGACGAGGAGTCTCGAAATGGTCGAGACATAAAGATTGATATATTGGAAGCCTACATTTGGACATCGGAAGGTTCCGAGTGAAATCGAGAATTTATCGAGTACCGGAGGTTACGGAACCCCGGGAACTACATGGGCCCATAGTGGGCCTTGGAGGAAAGGAGAAGGGCCAGCCCTAGGTGGCCGCGCGCCCCCCCCCTTCCCCTAGTCCTATTAGGACTAGGAAAGGTGGGCCGGCCCCCCTCTCTCTCTCCCCCCGGGAATCCTATTCCAACTAGGATTGGGGGGGGAGTCCTACTCCCGGAGGGAGTAGGACTCCCTTGGTGCGCCTCCTCCTCTTGGCCGGCCACCTCCCCCTTGGCTCCTTTATATACGGGGGCAGGGAGCACCCCAAAACACACAAGTTGATTTCCTTAGCCGTGTGCGGTGCCCCCTTCCACCATATTCCACTTCGGTCATATCGTCGCGGAGCTTAGGCGAAGCCCTGCGCGGGAGAAGTCATATCGTCGCGGAGCTTAGGCGAAGCCCTGCGTCGGTGGAGCATCATCATCGTCCTGCCGTCGTCTTGTGGAACTCATCCCGACACTTTGCTGGATCGGAGTCAGGGGATCGTCATCGGGCTGAGCGTGTGCAGAACTTCGGAGGTGCCGACGTTCGGTGCTTGGATCGGTCGGGTCGTGAAGGCGTCGACTACATCAACAGCGTTGTTATAACGCTTCGCTTTCGGTCTCACAGTGCGTGGGCGGACACTCTTCCGCTTCGTTGCTATGCCATCACCATGGTCTTGCGTGATCGTAGGAAAATTTTTGAAATTACTATGCCCTAGAGGCAATAATAAATGTTATTATTTATTTCCTTATATCATGATAAATGTTTATTATTCATGCTAGAATTGTATTAACCGGAAACATAATACATGTGTGAATACATAAACCTCTGAGTGTCACTAGTATGCCTCTACTTGACTAGCTCGTTAATCAAAGATGGTTATGTTTCCTAACCATGAACAAAGAGTTGTTATTTGATTAATGGGATCACATCATTGGTTGAATGATCTGATTGACATGACCCATTCCATTAGCATAGCACCTGATCGTATAGTTTGTTGCTAGTGCTTTTCTTCATGACTTATACATGTTCCTATGACTATGAGATTATGCAACTCCCGTTTGCTCGAGGAACACTTTGGGTGCTACCAAAGCGTCCTGGCGAATCTGGGTGATTATAAAGGTACATTACAGGTGTCTCGAAGGTACATGTTGGGTTGGCATATTTCGAGATTAGGATTTGTCACTCCGATTGTCGGAGAGGTATCTCTGGGCCCTCTCGGTAATGCACATCACATAAGCCTTGCAAGCATTGCAACTAAATGTGTTAGTTGTGAGATGATGTATTACGGAGCGAGAAAAGAGACTTGCGATGTGAGATTGAACTAGGTATTGGATACCGACGATCGAATCTCGGGCAAGTAACATACCGATGACAAAGGGAACAACGTATGTTGTTATGCGGATCGACCGATAAAGATCTTCGTAGAATATGTAGGAGCCAATATGGGCATCCAGGTCCCGCTATTGGTTATTGACCGAGAGGTGTCTCGGTCATGTCTACATAGTTCTCGAACCCGTAGGGTCCCACGCTTAACGTTTCGATGGCAGTCATAATGAGTTTATAAGTATTGATGCACGAAGGTTGTTGAGTCCGGATGTGATCACGGATATGACGAGGAGTCTCGAAATGGTCGAGACATAAAGATTGATATATTGGAAGCCTACATTTGGACATCGGAAGGTTCCGAGTGAAATCGAGAATTACGGAGTACAGGGAGGTTACGGAACCCCGGGAACTACATGGGCCCATAGTGGGCCTTGGAGGAAAGGAGAAGGGCCAGCCCTAGGTGGCGCGCCCCCCTTCCCTAGTCCTATTAGGACTAGGAAAGGTGGGCCGCCCCCCTCTCTCTCTCCCCTCCGGGAATCCTATTCCAACTAGGATTGGGGGAGTCCTACTCGGAGGAGTAGGACTCCTTAGTGCGCCTCCTCCTCTTGGCGGCCACCTCCCCTTGGCTCCTTTATATCACGGGGCAGGGAGCACCCCAAAACACACAAGTTGATTTCCTTAGCCGTGTGCGGTGCCCCTTCCACCATATTCCACTTCGGTCATATCGTCGGAGCTTAAGCGAAGCCCTGCGGGAGAAGTCATATCGTCGCGGAGCTTAGGCGAAGCCCTGCGTCGGTGGAGCATCATCATCGTCACCACGCCGTCGTCTTGTGGAACTCATCCCGACACTTTGCTGGATCGGAGTCAGGGGATCGTCATCGGGCTGAGCGTGTGCAGAACTTCGGAGGTGCCGTCGTTCGGTGCTTGGATCGGTCGGGTCGTGAAGGCGTCGACTACATCAACAGCGTTGTTATAACGCTTCGCTTTCGGTCTCACGAGTGCGTGGGCGGACACTCTTCCGCTTCGTTGCTATGCCATCACCATGGTCTTGCGTGATCGTAGGAAAATTTTTGAAATTACTCGTTCCCCAGCGGTGGCATCCGAGCCTGGTTTTATCGTTGATGTCATGTGCACGAGTAGAACACAAGTGAGTTGTGGACGATACAAGTCATACTGCCTACCAGCATGTCATACTTTGGTTCAGCGGTATTGTGAGATGAAGCGGCCGGACCGACATTACGCGTGCGCTTACGCGAGACTGGTTTCACCGCTGTGAGCACTCGTTGCTTAAAGGTGACCGGCGGGTGTCTGTCTCTCTCACTTTAGTTGAACCGAGTGTGGCTACGCCGGTCCTTGAGAAGGTTAAAGCGGAGTCTATTTGTGAAATATCGTTGTGGTTTTGATGCGAGGTAAGAACGGTTCTTGCTCAGCCCGTAGCAGCCACGTAAAACTTGCAACAACAAAGTAGAGGGCGTCTAACTTGTTTTTGCGGGGCATGTTGTGATGTGATATGGTCAAGGCGTGATGCTATATTTTATTGTATGAGATGATCATGTTTTGTAACGAGTTATCGGCAAGCTGGCAGGAGCCATATGGTTGTCGCTTTATTGTATGAAATGCAAGCGCCATGTAATTGCTTTACTTTATCACTAAGCGGTAGCGATAGTCGTAGAAGCAATAGTTGGCGAGACGACAACGATGCTACGATGGAGATCAAGGTGTCGCGCCGGTGACGATGGTGATCATGACGGTGCTTCGGAGATGGAGATCACAAGCACAAGATGATGATGGCCATATCATATCACTTATCATGACCGCCCCATCGGCGGTGGCGCCGACGATGACTTCTCGGGTCATCAATCATAACCTTCGCGTCATTTTGTAACTTGCCGAACAGATGGATCCAATAGAGCTCTCCTCCCTTAACGAACTCTTGGATCGCATCGCTGCTCTGGGAGTCGCTACAGACTACGATCAGATTGGGCTTAAACCTGACCAAAGGGACATCAGGTCCCCGCCGACCACCCATGAGATAGCGATAGTGGAGGAACCACATGCGAATTGCCCCTCAACTTTGAGGACAAGTTGTGTTCGGATCACCGAACTCCTTGAGCCAAAGACCTGCTCAAAGGAAAACCTGACCCAGGTCCCGGACTTAGAATCGGGCATCGGGCCGAAGAAATTGGGCACCCCGGATCCTGAGCTGTTTATCTCGGGACCGCCCGCGCCCTTGGGCGTTAGATCGGATCAAAATCCGGACTCTAAGCTGGACCTAAACTGTCTCTCCCGCATCAGGCAAGAGCCCCAGGAAACCGTACATCGCTACTTGGCCAGATTCCTCCTTGCGCTTAACAAGGTCAGGGACTGCCGCGAAGAGAACATGGTCTCACTTTTTTGCAGAAACTGCACGGACGAAGGGCTCCTCAATGCTATAAGCCGCCGCAACATAAATGCGCAGCGGACTTGGCAACCATAATCTGGAAATCTGTGCGATGGAAGCGCTTGGAAGACCCAAACAGAATTTTGGGATAGTACTGCTCTCGCCAAAACCTTTGTCCGAACTAAACGGACGAACTCTCGTAAGTCGTCTGACCCAACCCCCAAGAAAGCAAAGCCCACTCCAGGGCGGAGATCTGTATTGGAAGGATGGCTCGACGGGCCATGTAAACTCCACAGTACTCCGGATACAACACCTACTCACAGCCTTAAGGCATGTTGGATACTCCGGCAGGTGGCAAAAAGTGGCGAGGATCTTCTTGTGGGCCATAAAGCGGAACAACATCCCGCCAGCGAACACAATACGGTACTAACAGTATTCGAGACTTTCGCCTCAAACAATAGGCGCAAGAGAGCTCGCCGAAGCTCCTCTGAAATTTACTGTGTGGCAAAAATAAACCCTTGGAACAACACTGCTATAACTTTTAACGCCAGGTGATGAACCTCGATTCCGGGCTGTCCGGGCACTAGCCGCTCTGGTCCTTAGTCCGATCGTAGATGGCTTTCGGCTCACTAAAGTACTTATGGACGGCGGAAGCGGATTAAATCTGATTTATGAAGAAACACTCAGCAAGATGGAGATTGATAAAAGCCGCATTGAACAAAGCGGCACGACCTTCAGGGAATTATCCCTACTCGGGAGCGCGTGTGCGGGAAAAATCACACTCGATGTGGTATTCGGCACCGGAGAATTATAGGTCGAGAAATCACATTCGGTGGCTCCTTTTAGCAGCGGATACCACGCCCTTCTAGGGCGGGACGCGTTTACAAGCTTTCAAGTTGTACCCCATTATGGGTACATGAAGCTTAAAATGCCTGGATCCAATGGAATCATCACTCTAGCCAGTGATCCGGACGTTGCGCTTCGCGCCAAAAATAAAACCGCAGCTCTAGCCTTGGAAGCATTATCTGAAACCCTAGCAGCCAAAGAGTTAACAACACTGCGGGCCACTGTGGACAGGGACAATGTGATACTAGACAAACGACCCAAGTCGACCTCATTCAAACCTGCGGACGAGATAGTCAAATTCCAGGTCCACCCAACGGACCCCACGAAGACAGCGTGCATCGGGACACAGCTGAGCCCCGCGATCGACGCTGCACTACGAGATTTCTTCTGCGAGGTGGGACATTTTAAGCTGGCACCATCGGACATGCCAGGCATCCCATGCAGTGGCGAACACAGCCTCAATATTCTAAAAGGATATAAACCAGTCAAGCAGACCCTAAGGCGATTCTCAGAGCCCAAACGACAGGCAATGGGGGAAGAGTTAGCCAAGCTACTCAAGGCCGGATTCATCAGAGATATCAAACATCCGGATTGGCTAGCAAATTTGGCGATGGTGCCAAAGAAGGACAAATCCTGGCGCCTATGCGTCGACTTCAAAGACCTCAACAAGGCTTGCCCCAAGGATCCCTTTCCCCTCCCTCGCATCGATCAAATCATCGATGCCACAGCTGGACAGGACTCGCTGTGTTTCCTCGACGCATACTCTGGATACCATCAAATAAAGATGGCAGAGTCTCACCAAGCTGCAACAGCTTTCATAACGCCATATGGCCCCTTCTGCTTCAACACTATGCCTTTCGGGCTCAAGAACACCGGTGCAACCTACCAACGCATGATTCAAACATGCCTAGAAGAGCAAATCGGCAAAACAGTGGAGGCATACGTGGACGATGTGCTCATAAAAACAAGACACGTCAAAACCCTAATAGATGACTTGAGGCTTACATTCGACAATCTTCGGACATACGACATCAAGCTGAATCCGGAAAAATGTGTTTTCGGCGTCCCCTTGGGGAAGCTACTCGGCTTCATCGTTTCCAACAAAGGAATTGAAGCGAATCCGGCAAAGATCCGAGCTCTGTCACAGTTGGCTATACCAACAGACCTCAAGCACATCCAAAAACTAGCCGGATGCGTGGCTGCTCTCAGCCGCTCTATCTCCAGGTTAGGAGAAAAGGCACTACCGCTTTATCGCCTTCTTGGCGCACCGAACACTTTGTATGGGCCGGATGCAGCGGCGGACTGGATGAAATAAAGACCTTATTGGCCAGTAATCCAGTATTAACAGCGCCGAATACCGGCGAACCTATGCTATTGTACATAGCTGCAATGTATCAAGTCGTAAGCGCGGTGCTCGTCGTTGAGCGAGAGGTAAGCGGATACAAATACCGCTCGAAGCGGTCTACTACGTGTCCATGGTCCTAACCCCATGCAAATCCCGATACCCACACTATCAAAAAATAGCATATCACGGTGTTCATGGCATCCGGAAGCTATGACACTACTTTCAAGAGTGTTCGATTACGGTGGCCTCCGAAGTACCACTCAATGACATAATAAATAACCGTGATGCTACGGGCCGGATTGCCAAATGGGACATTGAGCTCCTTCCGTTCGACATAACGTACAAACCACGGCGGGCCATCAAGTCATAAGTGTTGGCTGACTTCGTCACCGAATGGACGAAGCGAACTCCCTAAAAATGCGGCGCATACTCAAACTGGATCATGCACTTGACGGCTCTAAAATGCTGGCGGATTAGGGCGGCCGTAGTCGACATCTCCCACGGAGACACGGTCGATATGTCCTCCAAATATTATACACAGACTCCAACAATGCAGCCGAATATGAGGCTCTGTTGCATGGTCTTCAGATGGTAGTCTCTATAGGCATTCAATGCCTAGAAGTGCGTGGGGACTCAAACCTCGCAATATCACAGATAAATGGAGATTTTGATGCCAAGGACCCGAAAATGGCGGCCTACCGTAATGCCGTTCTCAAAATGTCAGCTCGGTTCGAGGGGCTCGAATTCCACCATGTGGCCCGAGAAAACAATCAAGCGGCGGATGTCCTCTCTCGCATCGGCGCTAAACGCGACCCTGTCCCACCTAACATATTCTTGGAACGACTGTTCAAGCCATCCGTAGTATGGGAAGGGGAGTCCGGCAATACTAGCACGGATCCGAATACATCCCCAGATTCCAAACCATCAGACATAATCGGAGGTTCTACCCCCGAAATAACGTCCTCGGCCCATGAAATCATGGCTGTAATCGCCCCGTGGACCGAGCCCTTCTTGGCCTACCTAAATACGCAGGAGCTCCCCGAAGACCAAAATGAAGCACGCTGCATTGTCCGGCGTTCTAAAGCTTACAAGGTCTATGAAGGGGAACTCTACAAGAAAAGCGCTACCGGAGTACTACAAAGATGAATCTCCGAAGAGGAAGGGCGGCAGCTCTTGGCTGAAATCCATGTCGGCCTAGGCGGGCACCACGCCACGGCTCGGGCATTAGTCAGCAAGGCCTTCCGTACAGGATTTTATTGGCTGACGGCCCGAGCAGACGCACAAGACCTTGTCCAACACTGCGTCGGTTGCCAGCTCTTTGCCAATCAGAGTCATATGCCCCCTACCGCTCTCCAAACAATCCCCATAACCTGGCTCTTTGTGGTCTGGGGGCTGGATACGGTCGGACCCCTTAATGGGGGAAGCCAGAAGAAGAAATACTTATTGGTCATGGTGGACAAATTCACCAAATGGATAGAAGCTAAACCAGTCAAAATGGCTGAATCCGGACCAGTAATTGACTTCATATCCGGGGTCGTACACCGATAAGGTGTCCCCGCCAGCATCATCACTGATAGTGGCTCAAATTTCACAGCCGACAAAGTGAAAACTTGGTGCGCAAAAATGGGCATCAAGCTTGATTACACTTCCGTCTACCATCCCCAAACAAACGGCCAGGTAGAGCAGGCAAATGGTCTCATTATGAGTGGCATCTAACCCAGACTAGTGCGATCCTTGACAGAGTTGGATACGCACTGGGTGGAGGAGCTTGACTCCGTACTCTGGGGGCTACGGACCATGCCAAATCGCACCACCGGATATACGCCATTTTTTATGGTGTACGGCGCGGAAGCAGTATTACCTTGCGACATAATACATGATTCGCCATGCGTATGCATGTACGAAGAGAAGGAAGCCGAGTTAGATCGGCAGGATAATCTGGATGCCCTAGAGGAGGAGCGCGATGTCGCAAAAGCCCGTTCCGCATTCTATCAGCAGCAGGCTCGATGATATCAAAGCAGAGAAGTGCAGGCCAAAACTTACAATATTGGCGAGCTCGTTCTACGCCTACCGGAGAAGAAGAAGAACAAACTCAAACCCAAGTGGGAGGGTCCCTTCGTCATTGACAAAGTCCTCACCGGAGGAGCGTACCGCTTACGTAATGCATCCGATATCAGACTCGAGCCAAACCCATGGAACGCGGCCAGACTACGGAGATTCTACGCCTAGCGCCGAACACAGTGTTCGTCTCCTAACCCCTCCCTTTTAATTATGCCCCATACCCTTTTTTCTTTCTCGAACTTTTTCTCTCTTCACACAAAGTATTCAATACAGTGCGAATTTCCGGATCACCATGGCCGCACTAAGTGTAAGCAATACCTGGGGGCTTCCTATACGGAAGCTAAAAATGATCACTCACATGGCTTTCCGCCCATCACATATGCATTCCTTTTCCATATGTGCCTTTTCTTCACCATTATATGCATCGATATGACTTAAGATGTTGCCAAGCTGGGTTGCCTGGCTCTTGTGTTTATGCCCTACGTTCCCGTTAATTCGGCTAGGGCATAAGGGGAGCACCTCTGCGATTGTTACTGCCGGTTCAGCCGGATGTGTACCTCAGACTGGGTGAAGCCGAAAGCTAGCTTCCTTAAGAGAATATTCGGTCGGTGAACAAAAGATGTATTCTTTTATTATAACATAAATCCCCATAAGTCTTGTATCCTGCGCCATCGTTCGCAGTCCGAACATGTGCATCGTCGCATGCGTACCCAGGGAAAGGAACCCCTAACGAAACTATTCTCTCTGGAAGATGTTTCTTACTATCCATGTAATATAACATAACTAGTTGGGTACTTGTCTATTCAAGCACTTATGACCCCTCGCCTTGTTTCCCGCATACCCGATTTTGTATAACTGGCGGGTATTGGACTAACCGGACTATAGGATCCGGGGGCTGAAGTGAAAAGGTCCACCATGACAAATGATTTTAATCCGGCTAGGGGCTAACCATGCCCATTAAATTACACAGTCACTTGGACTGACTATATTCTTCCTCTATACCGTCCAACAGGCTATCTAGCTTACAATCCTGTTGAGAATACTTAGCGGTTAACACTACCTGGTCATACACCAGACTAATGGGAATTTCTTGCCCATCGGACCCCACTGGTCCCACTTCGTCCATATGGTTCGGGTCCAGCTTGGTGTAGCGCGTCTTCACCATTGCCCAGGCTTCTCTTGCTCCTTGCCGGCATGCTGATATCTTCCATAGGCGTAAGCGCCGCGGGCTCCTTGAAGCAGGTCCATAAGTTCCCCATGCCATTCGGCGGTGAAACTTGATGGCCACAAAGCCTGAGCGACACCCTGCATCACTTTCCGAGCTCGCTCGTGCAGCTGCGAAAGGTCTTGCAGTAAATCACTTGCAGATGAGGGCATCTCCTCCTCAGGGCGACCCGTTAACATTCCTGCAAGCAAAACTATTTCAATGTACTTCCTCGTCGAACTATACTACAGTTCGTCTAGGCACTTACTGTAAATGTCACGTCGAAGCCTCTTGTTCTCCTTCACGGAGTCCGCCAGCTGAGCACGGAGATCTTTTACCTCCACGTCCAGCTGGACTTTGGCATCTTGAAGATCGTTCTTCTCCCGCCTAACTCGCGTAAGAATGTGCTCGCCAGACTCTAGCTGCTTTTTAAGATGTGATGCGTCCTCTCCTACGCCCTCCAGATTCACCCCGGGATTGTCTGCAGAATTTTCTGTTAGACTTGCCACGTCAGCCATTTACTAATTGGTGCATCTTCGTGCAATTGTGACAATTGTTACCTGATGAGGGCTTTTGGGGTTCCTCTAATTTGGCAACTGCGGCCCTCAGTTCGGCCTTGCATCCCTCCAGCTCCTGAAACAATTGCTCGTTCTTCTCTACAAGGACCTATACATAAATTGATCCTTAAAACTGTTGTTTCAACCGTTTCAAGTCTCAGGGGCTACTGCTATACATACTTATCAAAATTTCTCACCCGTATGTCTTTGGTATACTGGTTTGTCGCTTGGGCAAGCCCGCACCGAGCAGCTTGGACGTATGCGTCCGCCGAATTGAAGGCATTAAAAGCCTCTTCGGAAAATATGTTGTTCCGAAGTACGACCCGTCGGCGCCTGTGATTCATGGCGCTCTCTACTTCGGAATTCGTGGCCGAGAGCATGTCCGCACTATCTGTTGGAGAGCCATGCGGTGTTGGCCCCGTGTCCGCCTCCGCCCCTGAAGCCGGTTCTTCAACCCGGCTGGTGGAGGCGTGATTGGTAGGGTCTTCGGATATAGCCCGGTTATTCCTCTTCCTGCCAGACACAAGGGGCACTGTCATATTTTAAATTATATAATTACAGGACATGTTATTGCTTTACCTCTGTAGCAAGTGTGTCAATCCTCACCGACCTCCTCTTTAGCCTGCCTGATCTGGGCGCCCGTGGTTGACGAGTCCCTAGGGGCTCGGCCCCTCGCTCCGGCCGTCATTTCTGCAAATAGAACGACGCCTCAAAGGTAAATTATAACACACAGGGAGAGTCCTCTTTGGAGGATAGGGTTTTCTAGTTAAACTTACACGAAGCGGGGAGCAGTCCGGGGCGATCGGCCGTAATGGCCACTAGGCGCCATCAGCTACTTTGATAGAACACCCGTTGACAAGCTCCACGGTGATATCCGGATCCACTTTAAGTCCGGTTTAGGGCCCTTCGAGGTCCTCTGGTTCTTGAGGAGGGCTGAAAATTCCTTCTACGGCCCTCCTTAGTTCCTGCCGAGAAGTATTAATGCAAGTAATCTCAGCAGAAGAACGCTAGAGTAAAGCAGGGAAAAAGAATGGCAACTTACCCACGCTGGGGGGGTGTACATGGAGAATCTGTCCCGCGTTTTTATGCGAAGGAATTCCTCCACTTCCCCTTTGTACAGATCGGACAATATCCTTGCCAGAGCGGCAGCGGAGTCCGGACCCTTACGGCCGCAGCGGGTGGCGTCGTCTTCGCCGTTGAAATGCCACATGGGCTTCCCCCGATATTGGAGTGGTTGCACTCCCCGTCTTATTCAGTCCGGATTCGGCCAGTAACTTTATCCTGTCCATCAGGAGGAGTATTTCCCTTGTGTCCTCTTCTTGAGGGCCCCGGGGGCGCCAGCTTAGGCGTGCCCTCAGCGGGGCATTGCTGAACTTGCGGAGACCCGTCCGGACTGGATCCGGAAGGGGGACGTCATTTATATAGAACCACTCTGAAGGCCACTTTTCTGGTGCCTTCTCGGGAGTGCCGGACAGGTATCCGGTCTCGGAAATGCGCCATACTTCGGCCCCGCCAACTTGACATAGGGACTCCCCACAGGTGCGGGGGCGAGGCGAACAACTTCCTCCATAATCCGAAGTGTGGTTCGCAGCCTAAAAACAACTCGCAAAGAGCGACATACCCCGCTATGTGTAGAATAGAGCCAGGGGTAAGATCGTGTAACTGGAGGCCGTAGAACTCCAGGAGCCCGCGAAGAAACGGGTGGATAGGGAACCCGACGCCCCTCAACAGATGAGGGATCATACATATACGCTGCTCCGGAGATGGTTAGGAGATCCCTCCGCTTGGTCTTCCCCGTCATAAGTGGCAATTCCAGCTCGGACGGGGACCATGAATGCTGGTGGGAGAAACCCTTGGGTTTGTAACTTTATCAAACGGCTATGAGGAACTGAGCACTCTCCCCAATCCCCCGACTTGGAACAAGAAGGGCAAGCAGAAGAGCTGCGACGGCCAGCCATGTTGGAATGGCTTTTCGCGGAGCGCTCTGTTGGATGCTGGCTCTGGGAGGGAGAGTGAGGTTTGGATTTGAGAATCCCCGTCCCTTCAAATAGACGGTTAGCCCGGAGGATCGAGGGTGGCAAATGCAAAAATGCCTCGACTCCTTGCATTCGCTCAACACGTGGAGATGGTCATTACTGAGGCACCGAAGCCGAGGAGCACAACATTGATTGGAGGACGGACACTGTTCGTCGTAACAGGCACTTTGGAGTATTCGAAGAAGGAACCCGCCCTGCAATGCCGAAGACAAGACTGCGCGCCGAACTCATCGTCATTGAAGCCTGGTTCAGGGGCTACGAGGGAGTCCTGGATTAGGGGGTATCCGGACAGCCGGACTGTGTACAACGTCCGGACTATTGAAGCATGAAGATACAAGACTCAAAACTTCGGCCCGTGTCCGGATAGGACTTTCCTTGGCGTGGAAGGCAAGCTTGGCGATCCGGATATTATATTTCCTTCCTTGTAACCGACTCCATGTAAACCCTAGCCCTCTCCGGTGTCTATATAAACCGGAGAGGTTGGTCCTTAGAAGGCCGATCACAATTACATTCATACCATCATAGGCTAGCTCTTAGGGTTTAGCCCCTACGATCTCGTGGTAGATCTACTCTTGTACTACCCATATCATCAATATTAATCAAGAAGGAAGTAGGGTTTTACCTCCATCGAGAGGGCCCAAACCTGGGTAAACATCTGTGTCCCTTGCTTCTGTTACCATCAGCCACGCTTGGCCTTACAGATCGGGACCCCTACCGAGATCCGCGGTTTGACACCAACAAAGCGCCGAGGGGGCAGGCGCGCCCCCACCCTCGTGAAAGGGTGTGGGCCCCCTGTTCTTGATTCTTTCGCCAGTATTTTGTATCATTTCCAAAAATAATCTCCGTGAAGTTTCAGGTCATTCCGAGAACTTCTGTTCCTGCACAAAGATAACACCATGGCAATTCTGCTGAAAACAGCGTCAGTCCGGGTTAGTTCCATTCAAATCATGCAAGTTAGAGTCCAAAATAAGGGCAAAAGTGTTTGGAAAAATAGATACGACGGAGACGTATCAGCCTCCTGACTCATAGCCTTAGCAACAAAGGTTCCATACTTGGATATTACAAATTTATTTGACTCAAAGACAAGCTTGTAGCCATCTCTACACAGAAGAGATCCGCTAACAAGATTTTTATTGACGGAGGGGACATAATGCACGTTCTTCAGCCGCACGATCTTCCCCGAAGTAAACTTCAGATCGACCGTGACAACACCATGAACAGAAGCACTTGAAGTGTTGCCCATAAGCACGGTTGAAGTCCCTGCGGTCTGATAAGACGAAAACATGGAAATATCACTGCATACATGCACATTAGCACCTGTGTCAATCAACCAATCGGAGAATGACATCTTTGAAAGAATAGTGGGAAATATACCATACCCAGCATTCTTCATGTTAGTGTCTCAATGACATCATTAAGCGGTCTTGCCGCCTTTCCCGAGATGGCGCTTGTCATAGCGATTAGGGCAACTAGGGCCCAATGATCGGGATCCCCACACATGACAAACACCTTTCTTATTGTCATTCTTCTTCTTGAAGTTCGTGTGTTGCACAACCTTGTTCTTCCCATCAAAGTTTGCTTTACCATCAAACTTTCCCTTGTTCTTGAAACTGTGGGGCTGGAAGTTCTTCTTCTGTACCAGATTGGCACTAGATCCTCCCTCAATACCTTGAGCACATGTGTCCTTTGCTCTCTCCTTTTCTTCCACATCAAGAGTACCAATGAGATCTGAAACGGAAAACTCCTGTCTCTTATGTTTCAGTAAGGTAGCAAAGTTCCTCCACGAAGGAGGAAGCTTAGTGATGATACCTCCGGCAAAAAACTTGTCCGTTAGCATACAGCTGAAGTGCTCAAGTTCTCTAGCAAATGACTGTATCTCATGAGCTTGCTCAACCACGGAGCGCTCTTCAGTCATCCTATAATCATAGAATTGCTCCATGATGTACAGCTCAGTTCCAGCATCCGAGACCCCAAACTTGGCCTCGAGTGCATCCCACATATCTTTTCCATTATCAATTGAAGCGTAAGCATCAACTATGTTCTCACCAAGAACACTCAAGAGAGCAGACTTAAAAAGAGTATCCATTTTCTGAAAAGCTTGTGCCTGTTGAGCATCAAGCTCCCCTTTAGGTTTGCCAAGAGTGGCGTCATAGCAACTCATGGTTTGAAACCATAAGACTGCTCTCACGCGCCACCTCTTATAGTGGATACCCTCAAACATAGGAGGTCTCATGGAAGCAGCAAAACCACTTGGGGTAAATTGCCTATAGTAAGGTTTTTGGATTGTTGGAAATATGAGCAATTTACCAAATGATTTTATTAACAGAAATATTAGATAAAGCATGACTAATATAACAGTGATAAAACTAGTCATGCGATCTGACAGAGAGAAGGTAAGTAACATCTGCATATATGAATTGTAACCAAGTTTATCTAGAGCAGACAGTAGGACAAGTTTCATATATGAAGTAGAACCTAACATATCTAGGGCAAACAACAGAACAAGGAACTGTGGCAGGACCTCGAACAGAAAGGAGAAGAATACATATGGGACAGCAGCAGCAGTTGCACTGGACTTGGGGTCGGTGTCCTCGCCGGCCATTTCATCGAGGAGGTTGTCAACGTCGGGGAATAAGTCGTCGTCCGGGAAGTAGTCGTTGGAGTCTGGGGCGTCCGTGATGAAGAAGTCAGTAGTCGCGCTGAGAGCTTCCCAAAAACCTTATCACCCTTCTCCCATACAGAACTCAAAGAGGTGCGGTTTCGGAGGCCTACTATCCCGACTCGTGGTGCACGCTGCAAGCCGGGATGAGGAAGACAGCAGCAGCTCAGAGATTGGAACCGGTGGCAAGAGGAAGAAGTTCTGGTGCGTCTCTCTGAGAGGAGCGACCTCCCTTTTATAGGCGCAAGAGAAGGAGGCGAGAGGCTGCGCCGGGAGATGAAGGGAACGCGGGAGGCGAAACGAACAGGCAGCAGCCGAAGGGTGCAGCGTTCGTATTCAATATCCACTACATCAAAAGCTTTCCAGCTCCCGAGTGGCCTTTCGTATACCCGTAGTGCGTGGCAAAAATTTAGACATCGGCTTGTTCCCGCAACCCGCGGCGCGTCGTGACGAGGCGGGCGGCGGAGGAGGAGCGCGCGTGGATGTCCCTCTTGTTCTCATCCTCATACATGTGGAGAAAGAGCCTTCCTTATAAAGAGGTCCAACTCCCTCTAAACTAGCAATGTGGGACAAAACTTTAGTTCCACCTCTTGCCTTGCACGAATGGGCTGCGTGGGCCTCTAGGATTTATTAGGAATTTCTGAAACTGCTATTGGGCTAGGCCCAAAATAGAAAAAATTCCAACAGGTTTTTGGCGGCGAAGTGGAGCATACACCTGTGTAGGATCGAAAGTATGCCTAGAGGGGGGAGGGGGTGATTAGACTACTTGACCAAATAAAAATCTAGCCTTTTCCAAATTTTAGTTCTTGGCAGATTTTAGCAACTTAGAACAAGTCAAGCAATCTTAACACAATTCAAGCAAGCATGCAAAGACTATATGAGCAGCGAAAAGTAAAGCATGCAACTTGCAAGAATGTAAAGGGAAGGGTTTTGAGGATTCAAACGCAGTTGGAGACATGGATGTTTTTGTCGTGGTTCCGATAGGTGGTGCTATCGTACATCCACGTTGATGGAGACTTCAACCCACGAAGGGTAGCAGTTCTTGTGAGTTCACGAAGGGCTCCACCCACGAAGGGTCCACGAAGAAGCAACCTTGTCTATCCCACCATGGCCGTCGCCCACGAAGGATTTGCCTCACTAGCGGTAGATCTTCACGAAGTAGGCGATCTCCTTGCCCTTACAAACTCCTTGGTTCAACTCCACAATCTTGTCGGAGGGTCGCAAGTGACACCTAGCCAATCTAGGAGCCACCACTCTCCAAGAAGTAACAAATGGTGTGTTGATGATGAACTCCTTGCTCTTGTGCTTCAAATGATAGTCTCCCCAACACTCAACTCTCTCTCATAGAATTTGGACTTGGTGGAAAGAAGATTTGAGTGGAAAGCAACTTGGGGAAGGCTAGAGATCAAGATTCATATGGTAGGAATGGAATATCTTGGCCTCAACACAAGTGTAGGTGGTTCTCTGTCAGAAAATGTAGGTTGGAAGTGTAGGTTTATTCTGATGGCTCTCTCCACGAATGAAGAGGAGGTGGAGGGTTATTTATAGCCTCCACACAAAATCTAACCGTTACACACAACTTGCCAAACTCGGTGGGACCGAATTGATAAACTCGGTCGGACCAATTCAGCAAATCTAGTGATCGTTAGGATTTTCGGTGGGACCGACATGCAACTCGGTAGGACCGACATGGTTAGGGTTAGGTCATAACGTAATCTCAGTGAGACCGATTAGACAAACTCGGTGAGACCGGTTTTGGTAATAAGCTAACCAGAGAGTTGGTCAGGTAAACTGGGTGGGACCGATTTGCTCATTTCGGTGAGACCGAAATGTTACAAAAGGGAAATAGAGAGTTTACATTGCAATCTCGGTGGGACCGATCGCTCATCTCGGTAAGACCTAAATGTTACGAAGGGAAACAGAGAGATTACAATCCCATCTCGATGAGACCGAGATCACCTGATCGGTTTGCCTAGGGTTTGTGGCAGTGGCTATGACATCTGAACTCGGTGGCGCCGGATAGAAAGAATCAGTGGGGCCGAGTTTGACTTTTGGTTTGGATCATATGTGGATGTGAGAAAGTAGTTGAGGACTTTGGAGCATATCACTAAGCATTTTGAGCAAGAGCCTCATTAAGCAACACCTCATCCCTCCTTGATAGTATTGGCTTTTCCTATAGACACAATGTGATCTTGGATCACTAAAATAGAAAATGCAGAGTCTTGAACTTTTGAGCTTGAGTCAATCCTTTTGTCCTTAGCATTTTGAGGGGTCCACTTTTCTCATCCATGCCATGCCAATCATTGAGCTTTCCTGAAATATTAGTCCTGAATATTAGCTCAATGAGCTATATGTTGTTAGGAATTACCAAAACCACCTAGGGATAGTTGCACTTTCAACATGTGTACGTATATGTGTAAAGCTAGCTGTCCTACTTTACTTTCATTCCTATTCGAAATGCTCGTGTAGCACATGCAGATCATCTAACATGATGGATTTCAGTTTCAGTTAAAAACCAATCAAGCTAAAATCAGCACAGAGGTTGATTTCCCAGTTCAAATCAATAGTTGGTTGATTTCCAGTTAAATTATACTCACTGATTGGCAAACTGAAACTATGATTATCCTAAATACTACTTCTAGAGTTGTTGCGGATCAACAGCTGCTCTGAGTACAAGAGCTCTCCCCCTATCCGCAAGATCAGCAGTACATTTTCCGAGTACTTCAAGCAAGATTACTGAAGTTACTAAAGTTTAACTAAAACTATGCCTACGACTACATCTCCTACTCATAATTTGTACCAATACTCATACAAATAAGTTGTATCCTACTCCTAATATGTACCCAAGTAGTAGTATAAATCTGAACCAAATCCTGCAACCAGGGGTAAAGGAAGGAGATAAGGGAATCTCACGACGCGTTGGAGATGCTGGTGAAGAGGAGCATCGCCGAGCAGGATGTCCTCGAGCCGATGTTCATCGTCGAGCATCGTTCGCCTCCCGGTCCTGGTCGTAGTAGGTGTAGGCGGGGATGCCAGCGTAGGCACGTGCGAAGGGCTTGGCGCCGGCGGGGTCGGGCATGGCCTTCTGGAGCCGTGGCCACACCAACACAAGCGTGTGCCGCCTCCGGCCTCCATCCTCCGTCGACTGTGTGCTCGGAGAAGACGCCGCGGGAGGCGAGCAGGCAACGGACGGGTCCGGGTGGCCCAGCGGGAGCAGCTCCGCGGCCGAGAGCAGCGTGTTGGCGCTGTTGGGGAACGTAGTAATTTCAAAAAATTTCCTACGAACACGCAAGATCATGGTGATGGCATAGCAACGAGATGGGAGAGTGTCCGTCCACGTACCCTCGTAGACCGAAAGCGGAAGCGTTATAACAACGCGGTTGATGTAGTCGTACGTCTTCACGATCCGACCGATCCAAGCACCGAGCGTCACGGCACCTCCGAGTTCTGCACACGTTCAGCTCGATGGCGATCCCGGACTCGATCCAGCAAAGTGTCGGGATGAGTTCCGTCAACACGACGGCGTGGTGGCGATGTTGATGCTCCACCGGCGCAGGGCCGCCTAAGCTCGCGGCGATATGACTTCTCCGGCGAGGGCTTCGCCTAAGCTCTCTGACGATATGACGAAGTGGAATATGGTGGAAGGGGCACCGACACGGCTAAGGAACGATCCGTAGATCAACTTGTGTGTTGTAGGGTGCCCCTGCCCCGTATATAAAGGAGCCAAGGGGAGGGGCTGGCCGGCCAAGAGGGGGGCGGGGAGTCCTACTCCCTCGGGAGTAGGATTCCCCTCAATCCTAGTTGGATTAGGATTCCGGAGGGGAAGAGAGAGGGGGGGCCCACCTTTCCTAGTCCTAATAGGACTAGGGGAAGGGGGCACGTCCACCTAGGGCTGGCCCTTTCTCCTTTCCACCAAGGCCCACTATGGCCCATGTAGTCCCGGGGGTTCGGTAACCTCCGGTACTCGATAAATTCGATTTCACTCGGAACACTTCCGATGTCCAAATGTAGGCTTCAATATATCAATCTTTATGTCTCGACCATTTGAGACTCCTCGTCATGTCCGTGATCACATCCGGGACTCGAACAACTTTCGGTGCATCAATACTTATAAACTCATAATGAACTGTCATCGAAGCGTTAAGCGTGCGGACCCTACGGGTTCGAGAACTATGTAGACATGACCTAGAACCATTCTCGGTCAATAACCAATAGCGGAACCTGGATGCCCATATTGGTTCCTACATATTCTCTGAAGATCTTTATCGGTCAAACCGCATAACGACATCGTTGTTCCCTTTGTCATCGGCATGTTACTTACCCGAGATTCGATCGTCGGTATCAATACCTATTTCAATCTCGTTACGGTAAGTCTCTTTACTCGTTCCGTAATACATCATCTCACAACTAACTCATTAGTTGTAATGCTTGCAAGGCTTGAGTGATGTGTATCACCGAGAAGGCCTAGAGATACCTCTCCGACAATCGGAGTGACAAAACCTAATCTCAAATCGCCAACCCAACAAGTACCTTTGGAGACACCTGTAGTACTCCTTTATAATCACCCGATTCGTTGTGGCGTTTGGTAGTACCAAAGTTTTCCTCCGTGGCAGGAGTTGCATAATCTCATAGTTACAGGAACATGTATGGGTCATGAAGAAAGCATTAGCAACATACTAAGCGATCAAGTGCTAAGCTAACGGAATGGGTCATGTCAATCACATCATTCTCCTAATGATGTGATCCCATTAATCAAATGACAACACATGTCTATGGTTAGGAAACATAACCATCTTTGATTAATGAGCTAGTCTTGTAGAGGCATACTAGTGACTATCTGTTTGTCTATGTATTCACACATGTATTATGTTTCGGTTAATACAATTCTAGCATGAATAATAAACATTTATCATGGTATAAGGAAATAAATAATAACTTTATTATTGCCTCTAGGGCATATTTCCTTCAGTCTCCCACTTGCACTAGAGTCAATAATCTAGATTACATAGTAATGATTCTAACACCCATGGAGTCTTGGTGCTGATCATGTTTTGCTCGTGGAAGAGGCTTAGTCAGCGGGTCGCAACATTCAGATCCGTATGTATTTTGCAAATCTCTATGTCTCCCACTTGGACTTGGTCCCGAATGGAATTGAAGCGTCTCTTGATATGCTTGGTCCTCTTGTGAAATCTGGATTCCTTTGCCAAGGCAATTGCACGATATTGTCACGGAAGATCTTCATCGGTCCCGATGCACTAGGTATGACACCTAGATCGGAAATGAACTCTTTCATCCAGACTCCTTCATTTGCTGCTTCAAGCAGCTATGTACTCCGCTTCACATGTAGATCCCGCCACGGCGCTTTGTTTAGAACTGCACCAACCGACAGCTCCACCGTTTAATAAAAACACGTATCCGGTTTGCGATTTAGAATCGTCCGGATCGAGTGTCAAAGCTTACATCGGCGTAACCATTTACGACTAGCTCTTTGTCACCTCCATATCGAGAAACATATCCTTAGTCCTTTTCAGGTATTTCAGGATGTTCTTGACCGCTGTCGATGATCCACTCTGGATTACTTTGGTACCTTCCTGCCAAGCTTACAGCTAAGCATCGTCAGTCTGGTACACAGCATTGCATACATGATAGAGCCTATGGCTGAAGCATAGGAACATCTTTCATTTCTCTCTATCTTCTGCTGTGGTCGGGCATTGAGTCGACTCAATCTTACACCTTGTAATACAGGTAAAAACCTTTCTTTGCCTGATCCATTTTGAACTTTTCAAAACTTTATCAAGGTATGTGCTTTGTGAAAGTCAATCAAGCGTCTTGATCTATCTCTATAGATCTTGATGCCCAATATGTAAGCAGCTTCACGAGGTCTTTCATTGAAAAACTTTTATTCAAGTATCCTTTTATGCTATCCAGAAATTCTATATCATTTCCAATCAATAATATGTCGTCCACATATAATATTAGAAATGCTCTGAGCTCCCACTCACTTTCTTGTAAATCTGAGGCTTCTCCAAAAGTCTGTATAAACCCATATCTTTGATCACACTATCAAAGCGTTTATTCCAACTCCGAGAGGCTTGCACTGGACCATAAATTGATCGCTGGAGCTTGCACACTTTGTTAGTACCCTTTGGATCGACAAAACCTTCTGGTTGCATCATATACAACTCTTCTTCTAGAAATCCATTCAAGAATGCAGTTTTACATCCATTTGCCAAATTTCATAATCATAAAATGCGGCAATTGCTAACATGATTTTGACAGACTTAAGCATCGCTACTGGTGAGAAAGTCTCATCGTAGTCAACCCCTTGAACTTGTCGAAAACCTTTCGCAACAAGTCGAGCTTTGTAGACAGTTATATTACCATCAGCGTCAGTCTTCTTCTTAAAGATCCATTTATTTTCAATGGCTTGCCGATCATCGGGCAAGTCAACCAAAGTCCATACTTTGTTCTCATACATGGATCCCATCTCAGATTTCATGGCTTCCAGCCATTTTGCGGAATCTGGGCTCACCATCGCTTCTTCATAGTTTGTAGGTTCGCCATGGTCAATTAACATGACTTCCAGAATAAGATTACCGTACCACTCTGGTGCGTATTTTACTCTCGTTGACCTACGAAGTTCAGTAGTAACTTGATCTGAAGCTTCATGATCATCATCATTAGTTTCCTCACTAATTGGTGTAGTTGTCACAGGAACCATTTCTTGTGATGAACTACTTTCAATAAGGGAGCAGAATCTGATTATCTCATCAAGTTCTACTTTCCTCCCACTCACTTCTTTCGAGAGAAACTCCTTCTCTAGAAAGGATCCGAATTTAGCAACGAAAATCTTGCCTTCAGATTTGTGATAGAAGGTGTACCCAACAGTCTCCTTTGGGTATCCTATGAAGACACATTTTTCCGATTTGGGTTCGAGCTTATCTGGTTGAAGTTTCTTTACATAAGCATCGCAGCCCCAAACTTTAAGAAACGACAACTTTGGTTTCTTGCCAAACCACAGTTCATAAGGCGTCGTCTCAACGGATTTTGACGGTGTCCTATTTAACGTGAATGCGGCCGTCTCTAAAGCATAACCCCAAAGCGATAGCGGTAAATCGGAAATAGACATCATAGATCGCACCATATCTAGTAAAGTACGATTACGACGTTCGGACACACCATTTCTCTGTGGTGTTCCGGGTGGCGTGAGTTGCGAAACTATTCCACATTGTTTCAAATGTAAACCAAACTCGTAACTCAAATATTCTCCTCCACGATCAGATCGTAGAAACTTTATTTTCTTGTTACGATGATTTTCCACTTCACTCTGAAATTCTTTGAACTTTTCAAATGTTTCAGATTTGTGTTTCATTAAGTAGATATACCCATATCTGCTCAAATCATCTGTGAAGGTGAGAAAATAACGATATCCGGCGTGCCTCTACATTCATTGGACCACAAACATCGGTATGTATGATTTCCAACAAATCAGTTGCTCGCTCCATAGTTCCGGAGAAGCGGCGTTTTGGTCATCTTGCCCATGAGGCACGGTTCATAAGTACCAAGTGATTCATAATCAAGTGATTCGAAGCCCATCGGTATGGAGTTTCTTCATGCGTTTTACACCGATATGACCTAAGCAGCGATTGCCACAAATAAGTTGCACTATCATTATCAACTCTGCATCTTTTGGCTTCAACATTATGAATATGTGTATCACTACCGTCGAGATTCAACAAGAATAGACCATTCTTCAAGGGTGCATGACCATAAAAGATATTACTCATATAAATAGAACAACCATTATTCTGATTTAAATGAATAACCGTCTCGCATTAAACAAGATCCAGATATAATGTTCATGCTCAACGCTGGCACCAAATAACAATTATTTAGGTCTAAAACTAATCCCGAAGGTAGATGTAGAGGTAGCGTGCCGATTGCGATCACATTGACTTTGGAACCATTTCCACGCAAGATCGTCACCTCATCCTTTGCCGGTGCTCGTCTATTCCGTAGTCCCTGTTTGAGTTGCAAATATTAGCAAGAACCAGTATCAAATACCAGTGCTACTACGAGCTCTAGTAAGGTACACATCAATAACATGTATATCACATATACCTTTGTTCACCTTGCCATCCTTCTTATCCGCCAAATACTTGGGGCAGTTCCGCTTCGATGTCGATCGCTTGCGGTAAAAACACTCAGTTTCAGGCTTAGGTCCAGACTTGGGTTTTTGATCAGCAACTTTCTTGCTGTTCTTTTGAAGTTTCCTTCTTCTTCCTTTGCCCTTTTCTTGAAACTAGTGGTCTTGTTGACCATCAACACTTGATGCTCTTTCTTGATTTCTACCTCCATGCTTTTAGCATTGTGAAGAGCTCAGAATTGTTTTGGTCATCCCTTGCATATTATAGTTCATCACGAAGCTCTTGTAGCTTGGTGGCGTGATTGGAGAATTTCATCAATGACACTATCATCCGGAAGATTAACTCCCAGCTGAATTAAGTGATTATTATACCCGGACATTTTGAGTATGTGCTCACTTGTGAACTATTCTCCTCCATCTTGCAGCTATAGAACTTATTGGAGACTTCATATCTCTCAATCCGGGCATTTGCTTGAAATATTAACTTCAACTCTGGAACATCTCATATGCTCCATGACATTCAAAACGTCGTTGAAGACCGGTTCTAAGCCGTAAAGCATGGCACACTGAACTATTGAGTAGTCATCAGCTTTGCTTTGCCAGACGTTCACAACTTCGGCTCAGCTCTGCAGCAGGCCTGTCACCCAGCGGTGCTTCCGGGGCGTAATTTTTACGTGCAGCAATGAGGATAATCCTCAAATTACGGACCCAGTCCGTGTAATTGCTACCATCATCTTTCAACTTTGCTTTCTCAAGGAACGCATTAAAATTCAACGGAACAACAGCACGAGCCATCTATCTACAGTAAACATAGACAAGCAAAATACTATCAGGTACTAAGCTCATGATAAATTTAAGTTTAATTAAAAACTCCCACTTAGACAAACATCTCTCTAGTCATCTAAGTGATCACGAGATCCAAATCAACTAAACCATGTCCGATCATCACGTGAGATGGAGTAGTTTCAATGGTGAACATCATTATGTTGATCATATCTACTATATGATTCACGCTCGACCTTTCGGTCTCCGTGTTCGAGGCCATATCTGTTATATGCTAGGCTCGTCAAGTTTAACTGAGTATTCGCGTGTGCAACTGTTTTGCACCGTTGTAGATGGACGTAGAACTTATCACACCCGATCATCACGTGGTGTGCGGGTACTCTGAACTTTGGCAGCGGTGCATACTCAGGAGAACACTTCTTGATAATTTTAGTGAGAGATCATCTTATAATGCTACCGTCAATTAAAGCAAGATAAGATGCATAAAGGATAAACATCACATGCAATCAATATAAGTGATATGATATGGTCATCATCATCTTGTGCTTGTGATCTCCATCGCCGAAGCACCGTCATGATCACCATCGTCACGGTAGCGACACCTTGATCTCCATCGTAGCATCGTTGTCGTCTCGCCAACTATTGCTTCTCGACTATCGCTACTCCTTAGTGATAAAGTAAAGCAATTACATGGCGTTGCATTTCATACAATAAGCGACAACCATATGGCTCCTGCCGATTGCCGATAACTTCGGTTACAAAACATGATCATCTCATACAATAAAATATAGCATCACGTCTTGACCATATCACATCACAACATGCCCTGCAAAAACAAGTTAGGCGTCCTCTACTTTGTTGTTGCAAGTTTTACGTGGCTGCTACGGGCTGAGCAAGAACCGTTCTTACCTACGCATCAAAACCACAGCGATAGTTTGTCAAATAGACTCCGTTTTAACCTTCTCAAGGACCGGGCGTAGTCATACTCGGTTCAACTAAAGTGAGAGAGACAGACACCGCGGTCACCTTTAAGCAACGAGTGCTCGGGCGGTGAAACCAGTCTCGCGTAAGCGTCTGGCGTAATGTCGGTCCGGCCGCTTCATCTCACAATACCGCTGAACCAAAGTATGACATGCTGGTAGGTAGTATGACTTGAATCGCCCACAACTCACTTGTGTTCTACTCGTGCACATGACATCAACGCATAAAACCAGGCTCGATACCCTTTGTTGGGGAGCGTAGTAATTTCAAAAATTTCCTACGAACACGCAAGACCATGGTGATGGCATAGCGAGATGGGAGAGTCCGTCCGCCGTACCCTCGTGAGACCGAAAGCGGAAGCGTTATAACAACGCGGTTGATGTAGTCGTGCGTCTTCACGATCCGACCGATCCAAGCACCGAGCGTCACGGCACCTCCGAGTTACGCACACGTTCAGCTCGATGGCGATCCCGGACTCGATCCAGCAAAGTGTCGGGATGAGTTCCGTCAAGACGACGGCGTGGTGGCGATGTTGATGCTCCACCGGCGCGGGGCTTCGCCTAAGCTCATGACGATATGACTTCTCGGCGCGAGGGCTTCGCCTAAGCTCTCTGACGATATGACGAAGTGGAATATGGTGGAAGGGGCACCGCACATGGCTAAGGAGCGATCCGTAGATCAACTTGTGTGTTCTAGGGTGCCCCCTGCCCCCGTATATAAAGGAGCCAAGGGGGAAGGGGCTGGCCGGCCAAGAGGGGGCGCGCCAGGGAGTCCTACTCCCTCCGGGAGTAGGATTCCCCCTTCAATCCTAGTTGGATTAGGATTCCCGGAGGGGGAGAGAGAGAGGGGGCGGCCCACCTTTCCTAGTCCTAATAGGACTAGGGAAGAAGCGTAGCGACCTAGGGCTGGCCCTTTCTCCTTTCCACCAAGGCCCACTATGGCCCATGTAGTCCCCGGGGGGTTTCGGTAACCTCCCGGTACTCCGGTAAATTCTCGATTTCACTCGGAACACTTCCGATGTCCAAATGTAGGCTTCCAATATATCAATCTTTATGTCTCGACCATTTCGAGACTCCTCGTCATGTCCGTGATCACATCCGGGACTCGAACAACTTCGGTGCATCAATACTTATAAACTCATAATGAACTGTCATCGAAGCGTTAAGCGTGCGGACCCTACGGGTTCGAGAACTATGTAGACATGACCTAGAACCATTCTCGGTCAATAACCAATAGCGGAACCTGGATGCCCATATTGGTTCCTACATATTCTCTGAAGATCTTTATCGGTCAAACCGCATAACGACATCGTTGTTCCCTTTGTCATCGGCATGTTACTTACCCGAGATTCGATCGTCGGTATCAATACCTATTTCAATCTCGTTACGGTAAGTCTCTTTACTCGTCCGTAATACATCATCTCACAACTAACTCATTAGTTGTAATGCTTGCAAGGCTTGAGTGATGTGTATCACCGAGAAGGCCTAGAGATACCTCTCCGACAATCGGAGTGACAAAACCTAATCTCGAAATCGCCAACCCAACAAGTACCTTTGGAGACACCTGTAGTACTCCTTTATAATCACCCGATTACGTTGTGACGTTTGGTAGTACCAAAGTGTTCCTCCGTGGCAGGAGTTGCATAATCTCATAGTTACAGGAACATGTATGGGTCATGAAGAAAGCATTAGCAACATACTAAGCGATCAAGTGCTAAGCTAACGGAATGGGTCATGTCAATCACATCATTCTCCTAATGATGTGATCCCATTAATCAAATGACAACACATGTCTATGGTTAGGAAACATAACCATCTTCGATTAATGAGCTAGTCTTGTAGAGGCATACTAGTGACTATCTGTTTGTCTATGTATTCACACATGTATTATGTTTCCGGTTAGTACAATTCTAGCATGAATAATAAACATTTATCATGGTATAAGGAAATAAATAATAACTTTATTATTGCCTCTAGGGCATATTTCCTTCAGGCGCCGCCCGCCCACACCATGGTTGTTGCTGGATCTTCCACGAGGGGAGGGGATGAGAGGGGGGTGGCGGTGAGAGGCGAAGTCGCCGGTTGTGGTGCCTGTGGGGGCGAGGCCGACGGCGATGCGGGGAAGAGGGGGATGGGATCGACGCGGGGGAGAACAGTGGACTAGATGTAGTGAGGGAGAGTAGTGGAATGGACATAGAGAGTGGATTTTTGGAACCCTGGTGTATTGAAGGATCTTATTTTAAATACTTTGGAAATCACATTTAAGGTTTTAGAAAATTTTGAAAAAAATTCTACGTGATTATATATTACACATGTGTAAAGTTTGGTGATGAAATAAGTAAATATGCGACCTATACAAAAATGACAAAATGGTGATTTCCAAAAAGCGAGTAATGCATGCACTGTTCATCTTTCCAAAATCATGATTTTGTCATTTTTGTGTAACTCACATGGTTACTTATTTCAGGATCAAAATTTACACATGTGTAATATACATTCATATAAACATGTTGATTTGTTTTTAGAATTTTTTGAAACTTCAAATAGCATTTTGGCACAGTTCAAAAAATAGGGCTCCAATGCACCCAGGTTCCTGAGTGACTTTTTGACTGGACGTAGTGATAAGGTTAGGTGCAAATGTTCCTAAAAAAGTTAGGTTTTTTTTACATATTAAAGCAGTTGTGTTAGTTTCACTTTCATTTTTATTACATATGTTTATATGATGCAATATAAAATATCATTTATATTTTAATTCTTCCACTTTCATTATACGATGCAGTATAAAATGGGTTCTGACGTACGAGAAGAGGTCCATATAGCTAAGTATGTTATACTGTACATGATAATAAAAAAGTGCATTATATATATATTTGTTTCAGAATATAGCAGACATAGATATGGATTTTGGAGATGTTCAGAAGGAACCCATCGACAAGGGTTCTGAACTGACGTCGCTGAAAGGGGCCGAATATTCACCGAGTTTTTTACAACATAATGATGTGGAAGCGATGATATCTCATAAAAAACAAAAAAGGATGCTAATTAAATGTTGTCACACAAGGTATTTTTTCAATGTTATTATTGATCTTTTCTTCGTAATATTGCAATCTGTATTCGACTAATTTGGCTCTCTTTTTTATCGTGAAGACGTACTATATTTGTACCTGTAGAGATATTACAGTCATCGAATCTATCATCTCTGCCCCAAAAATGCCAAGTTCATGGACATTGGAGATGCCTTGTTATCAAATGACGACTTTGAATGTCTTATGAAAGATGATATGTTCTTGCACGATGGTGTAAGGCCAATTGCATAAACTTTGTACTTCATAATATAAACCATATATAATATTTAATAATATAATATATTCTAAACATGGAATTACAGGTCATAAATGCTTACATATATTGTGTGCTTGCTCAAGATCATCTACGAGACAGAGTGGGCAAAAAGGTACATATTATTAGCATGTTTGTATCTGGCCAGATAAAAGAAGATGGAGAAAAAGACATAGAGCCATCAAAATATCATCACATCGTACAACACGATAATACTTGTCTACAATAAGATATGGTTAGTCTCGCCTCATTATCCATGATGCTGGATTCAACATGAGATCAAAAGTTCGCGTTAAGAAAACTATTCAGATGTTGGCAACTTTGTTTGGTAGCTGATTTGAGATAGAAAACATCTCATCATGCAACATGGTAAATAAGGTCTTTTGTCCATTGTTTGTCATGGTTTATTGTTGTTTCTAATAGCTACGACTTGTAGATTTACCTTCCATATTCATTCATTTTCCGATAAATCTTGTACGTCATCGGCAAAGATGCACGTCGTGTATCAATTCTGGTGAGGGAATTAAAAAAGCACTTGAAATAAAGCAACCCGGCTGGAATTCTTATATACCTAAATGGCAACATTTATTTCCGTCTGGTATTCCAACAAGCAAAGATGGGTAATAAATTCATAATACAAACATTTATTTTGTTATCACTATATTTAATATAATAATAATTTAGGAAATTGCAGGGATATGTCTGGCTATTTTATTTTTCATTTTATACTCTGATGGAACTGTAAAGAATTGATGAAGTCGATTTGTGCGATGAGTATTGCCCATTACACGTTTTAAGACCTTCCACATGAAGTACTTGTGCTAACTATATATCTTGTTTTTACGGGATGGGTATGAGTTGAGGAAGTAGTTTTTATTATATTTACTCAAACATCGTGCAAATGAAGGTAAAGACAAATTTCTTGATATTGTGCGAGAATTTCTTAAGCGCATCAAGTAGATCTTAATATTTGTAATAGTTTTTTAGTTAATGCACCACTTTGTACATATACATAATCAAATTGCCTTTTTGTTATCAGTTTACTTTACAATTATGCAATTGTGTCCGTGTTATATTGTCTTCACCTACGAAATTTAACATGCATTATCTTTATATAACTTCAACAAAATATTTCAAAAGCCCGTAGCAATGCACGGGCATTCTACTAGTAATAAGGTAGTTGACCAGATAGAGTATAACTAACCTATGTATGGCCTTTCTCCCGACTTTTCTATACCAGACTCATACAAGATTTGATGATCCAGTGCGTGGTTTTTGGGCTAGCAAGGAAGGAGGTGGAAATTCATAAGGTGCGTCCGATCGACCTAGCTAGCAAGCCACATTATTATGTGTCTCTCATCCTATGTACTCTCTAGATACAGACAAATAGTATGGATTGCAGGAATAGTTCTTTTTTAAAGAATGCCATTTAGCTAGATATATTGGTTATGGGAAACAATTACATGCTTTATCATCATAGGTAAAATATATCTAGAGGGTTAGAATCCTATGTCAACAAATTTATCATTTTCTTCTACCTTAGCCAATTGAAATTATTCATATCTTTTATACCATAATCTGGTTCTTGAAACTTTTATATAGTTGAACTCCTGGCACCAAGACCTTACATTTCAAACACATTTAAATTTCAATGTTTCAATCCACTTATTCCACTCAATCTATATCAATGTGTGAAACTAATTATTTGTGAAACTCGTTACTCTAGTATGTTAATGTGATATTTGTGAAATATAACAGAAACTGAAATATATATAATTGATAAATATTATAAAATATTCCACTCATTTAGAAAACTATAGTCAAAATGAAATCTTTTTCTCTGAACTATGAAAAATATATTTTCTGTTATCTTATATTTGTGAATTATAACTGGACATAAATAATCAGTTTCAACTCTTTGAATTGACGAGTGTCACAAATGCCATTTGTGCCCGCATCATAACTAAGCGGCATCGTAGGAATACGCGCGCCCTCGCCCGATAGCAAAATCGGGCGGTTCATGCCTGGGTCGAACTGCCCCTGAAAGAGGATAAGGATGATAGTGATGGGTTGCTCAGCTTTGGCAAGGAGCGGATCCGACTGGATCCATTTTACGTTTTCGACTGCTATTTCCTTGAGAAAGATAGAAAAGACTCCGTAAAAGGGAAGGGCAATCATGGATGAGCTTCTCCATAGGTAATATGAAGGTAAAACATGCCAAATTTCGATAGTCCGATGACATGTCCAGATGTAGTAATCGGATGATGTGTGTTGCCAGTGGCAGATCTAGGACCCAGGTCCGGGACATGAGGCACACATCCTCTATCCTCCCTCTATTCCTAAATATAAGTCTTTTTAGAGATTTCAATCTGGACCACATATGGATGTATATAGACATATTTTAGTGTAGATTCACTCATTTTACTTTATATGTAGTCCACATTTGAATTTCTAAAAAGACATATATTTACGAACGGAGGGAGTATTCTATAGCAACAGGTGGCCATGGCCCAGCCGAATGGGCTGGATCTGCCCTTGTGTATTACACCGTTCACGTCTGCTACATGTCACTGGTGCACGTCAGTCCTTAACAAATGGTTTTAACCCCTGTCCGCGATGGCATTTGGAACCGTCGCCAAGTGAGTGTGTGCGATAGGGTGTCCTTCCCACACGACCCAGAAATCGTTGGGGATAGGCCCTCCTGGGACCCAGGCTGGGGCCGTGTGCGATCGGGCGAGGCATTGAAATCCAATCATTTTCGTAGGTATGTACATCCCACACGGTAATCCGAGAAAAATTATTTCCGTAGGTATGTACATCCCACACGGTGAATCCCAGAAAATCTTTTCCGTTCGTATGTATATCACACACACTCAATCCAAGTAATATGTTTCCGTTCTTATGTACATCCCACATAGTCAATCTAGGGAAAACGTTTCCATTCAGACGTATATCCCACACAGTTTTATGTGTAGGCTCGTGTGTGAAAGGTGTAACTATCACACACGGTCTGCCTTGGTTAACAGTTTGCTTTTATCTACTATATCGCACACAATTTGATGAAGAAAATTGTGTGGCATTGGGCTATCCATCGCAAGCGCTTTTACTGCTAGAACCGTTTGCAAAGGTCCATGACACATTTAGCAGGTTTATTAGTTTACAAAATAATAACTCCAGTGTTATGCAAATTCACATTTCATATCGAACAGCTGTTTGCCAATTTCATATTAGGCACATAAATATATTATAACATCAAAGTACGGTAGCTACATGAAAACAACACAGTACAACATATAGCTAGTTCAACTTCATAAGAACAATATATTCATTTCCCTAATCGAGATCATCTAGGCTCGTCTTATCCACCTCTGCTTTCAGTTCAGTAAGAACCCGTTTTGCACGGGCCAACTGGGAAAGTGCCTCCTCCTTCGCCAACACCATCTTAGCAAAGTCTGATTTAAAAAATCTGAGCTCATTCTCTACCTTCAACTTTTTATCCCACATCTTAAAATATGCTTCAGTGTTGACAAGACTTTCTCTAAGCCTACGTGTGTTCTCTTCCTCATACATGCTCTAGAGCTTCGCTGGGCACATCTTCAAAGACTCTGGCCACTCTTGATCAACCCACTCCAAGTAAGAACACTTCCATTCATCCTATAATATTTAAAACTAGATCAGTAACAATTGTAGGGGAAATGGGTTTATAGCAACATAGAAAATCACCAATGCTTATTTTGAAAAACTGAAGAAACATGTTAATTATGACATATCTTCTCAAAAAGATCAATGTGCAAATGAAATAATTGGTACTAAGACAACAACCAAATTTTGGAACATCAGAAGCTACAATTAACGACAATGACGCTACAAGTTCTTACTCATGTACAATAAATAACAAATTGAACATTTCATGAGGAAGGTAAATATAACTACAACAGCATAGCGACAGTGTTTGGATGACAACAAATTGATACTAACAGGTGTCTACATGCACAAATTTAGTTACATAGAACTAATATCACTAAGGTCGTCCACTATGTATGTCAAAACTGGGGTAAAGACAACTGTTGCTACATCTCTCACGGTGCCTGCCTTTGGCGAAATGATCTGATGGAAAAAATCAGGGACCCGGACTCTGGAGCACGTAGTTGCTCCGATGCCGAGTTCCTTCGTTCCATAAAGATTTAGTATTTTACTGCTTGGCTGCTCGGATGTGTGGACCAAAGTTGGCTACACAAACTGCTGAAGCGGTGCCAAATAATTTTCTAATGGCACCGCTGATGAGATGGCAACAATTTTAAGATACTGGGTACAAACTGTGACACTGTCTTAGGATGCGTTTGGTTGAAGGTGTGGTATGAATGGGTTGGGACCTTGAAAGTGTCTGAATCACATCTAACAAATGATTTGTAACAACGAAAGAGGGTCTAACCTTCTCTGCACATGCCAGAAACTTCCTCCCACTGTCCACAAAATCAAATGCAACTAGCTTCACGCATGGAGATTGATGGTGACAACGAGCAGATAGATCTTCAGCCACCCCGCTCCATTCGTTGCCACTGATTGTCCTAGCGAGCTACAAGGGGAAGAAATGACTCAAATCGACCGCTGGGTAAAAATCCTTCATTCCAAGTCATAGCCCGAGAGAGAGAAGAGAGGCATACCCGGGTGGTGAAGGAGTAGTCGCCGAAGGAGGAACCGCTGGAGAGGTCATTGAAGAAGACCATGGCGACCCCGGCGGTAGGATGCGAGACGACGGGAGCGAGGAAGCGGCTATAGCTTAGCAAGGAAGGAAGGAAGGAGGAAACAAGGGAAATGTGACTTGTGGTCGGGGAGTAAAGGGGGTGGGGAAGGGGGTTGGGGGTAGATATTTTGGCGGTAGGCCAAAATTTTGGAAATGTGGAGGGAAACTTTGCGCACAGTGTCGCCGGACCATTCACTTTGAACAAATGTGTGCATCGAAAATGATTCTTCTGCTTTACGGGCATGGGATGAGTTTGATAATTCAAATTTTGGTGGAAATTTCCCCGGGTACATCATTGCATAATTTAACATCGCTTGCTAATTTGGGCACACAAAAGAGCGTATAGCAGACAGACCACACTTACTAAATCGAGCAATTTAAGTAATTACACAGAGCTAGTTGACCTAAACATTGCTCTAACAAAAGACCAACATTAAAAACAAAGCGTAAGTACGCATAATTTTAACAAATCCGCCGCCGCGCCGGCCTATGCATCGCTAGTGTGAGATGAGACATAGATGAATTGTCCTGGTGACATGCCGCCGATGGTAGACTCCGCGTCCCCCCTGCCAAAGTCGACCGCATCCTCGTCCTCGGCGTCGCCCTCAAGGTCGTAGTACTCGTAGTAGTGGTTGCGCCAGAGCTCGCGTTGGTACTCCACCACCTATTCCTCGACGGACAGACTCTTCTCTACCTCGACCTCGTCCACGCGCAACTCCTCCCGGCACTCCTCGATCTCCGCCACCTCCTGCATCTCCAGCTCCAGCTCGGCGACCTCATGAGGAAGCAGGTGCTCCATGGCCACCGCCGCCTTTCCCGACGTGGGTTGCATGCTGGAGTCCGAGGTGGCCTGGAATATCCCGGCGTGTGCATCCTCGATCCTGGCATGGATGACCTCGACTTGGGCCAGGGCGACATCAGCGGCATGGAAGGCAGCTCGAGCGCTCTCGGTGTTTGGAGCCGCCGTCACAGCAGCAGCTGCAGCCGTCGCGGCTGCTGCAGCTGCCCTGTCAGCTGCCGCAGACACCCTCTCGGCAGAAGCGGCCACGCTCAATGCAGATGCGGCGGCACTCTCTGCGTAGGCGGCGGCCCTCTCAGCGCAGGTGGCGGCGCTCTCGGCGTAGGCGGTGGCGCTCGGGGGGACGCGGCCATCGTACGGGCCTTCACGAAGCATTTCCACGTCTTCACCTTTGCAAGAAGGGGGTGCGGGAATGGGGATCGGGATTCGTGGATTCAGGGGTTGCCGGTACTAGAGTAGACGAGTCGGCGAAGCTTAAGGAGGGAGACTTAAATAGACCCAGATATTTTCATCGCAAACGGTTCCTAGAAAACGACTGTGTGTGATGTTGTACATATTTTTTATTAGGTGTGAAAGATGAATTTGGAGTAAAGTTCCAATGGATGGTGTTTTAAATGAACGAGAAATTTTGTAGTACTAATGCAACTGCCATGTCAAATTTTGGAAAAATTCAGGGGTCATTTGACCTTTTAAGACATTTAAGTGATTTTCTAGCCTTTTAATGACCGTAATTGGAATTTGAACTACATGTACATGCAACAGCTAACCATAACGGTTTGAAAACTCATATTTCGTGTACTTGTGTGCGGTTTAATTCCATGTGCAGTAAATTGGAAGGAATTTTCAAACATATTGGTCTAATGGCTATGACACAATTAAGCATGGAGTGACATGTCATTTTAATTCCAAAAAAGAAAAATCAGAAACACATGAAACCTTGGTTGATGTAATGTCATGCCACCAAGATGATGTGGTAAAAAATTGGCATGTTTGACGAAAGTTTGGACACACACCCCTCACAAACCGGAGCAACTCACTAGAAGGCTCGTGGTTCCGAGAGGGAACAATGCATGTTTGATGATGAACGGGAGATAGCTTCCTCTTACGGCCTTCAATTTTTTTCTACGTCTAACATGCACTACTACAACTGTAATGTGAATTTTTTGAAAATTCTAGGGTCATTTGACCTTTTAAAGACATTTAATTGATTTTCTAGCCATTTAATGACCGTAATTCAAATTTGAACTACATCTACATGCAACGCCTAACCAAAACGGTTTGAAAAATCATATTTGTGTACTTGTGTGCAAGTTAATTCCATGTGCAGTAAACTAGAAGGAATTTTCAAACATATTTGTCTCACGACATGGACACATGCATGCATACGTATGCATGGAGTGACATGGCATTTTAATTAAAAAAACAGAAACACATGAAACCTTGGTTGATGTAATGTCAAGCCACCAAGATGATGTGGTAAAGAAATTGGCATGTTTGACAAAAGTTTGGACACACACCCCTCGCAAACCGGAGCAACTCGCTAGAAGGTTCGTGGTTCCGAGAGGGAACAATGCATGTTTGATGACGAATAGGAGATAGCTTCCTCTTACGGCCTTCAAAAATTTTCTATGTCTAACGTGCAGTACTACAACTGTAATGTGAAATTTTGGAAAAATTCTATGTGTCATTTGACCTTTTAAAGACATTTAAGTGACTTTCTAACCATTTAATGACCGTAATTCAAATTTGAACTACATCTACATGCATCGCCTAACCAAAACGGTTTGAAAAATCATATCTATGTACTTGTGTGCGAGTTAATTCCATGTGCAGTAAATTAGAAGGAATTTTCAAACATATTGGTCTCACGACATGGACACATGCATATGTATGCATGGAGTGACATGGCATTTTAATTCCAAAAAATTAAAAAATGATCAGAAAAACATGAAACGTGGTTGATGTAATGTCATGCCACCAAGATGATGTGGTAAAGAAATTGGCATGTTTGACAAACGTTTGGACACACACCCCTCACAAACCGGAGCAACTTGCTAGTTCGAGAGGGAACAATGCATGTTTGATGACGAACGGGAGATAGCTTTCTCTTACGGCCTTCAATTTTTTCCTACGTTTAACGTGCACTAATACAACTGTCATGTGAAAAATTGGAAAAATTCAGGGGTCATTTGACCTTTTAAACACATTTAAGTGATTTTCTAACCATTTAATCACCATAATTCAAATTTGAACTGCACCTACATGCAACGTCTAAGCATAACGGGTTGAAAAATCATATTTTTATGTACTTGTGTGCAAGTTAATTCCATGTGCAGTAAACTAGAAGAAATTTTCAAACATATTGGTCTCAAGGCATGGGCACATGCATGGAGTGCATGCCATGGCATTTTAATTCCAAAAAATTAAAAAATGATCAGAAAAACATGAAACATTGCTTGATGTAATGTCATGCCACCAAGATGATGTGGTAAAGAAATTGGCATGTTTGGCGAACGTTTGGACACACACCCCTCACAAACCGGAGCAACTCGCTAGAAGGTTCGTGGTTTCGAGAGGGAACAATGCATGTTTGATGACGAACGGGAGATAGCTTCCTCTTACGGCCTTCCAATTTTTTCCTACGTTTAACGTGCACTAATACAACTGTTATGTGAAAATTTGTAAAATTTCTGGGGTCATTTGACATATTAAAGACATTTAAGTGATTTTCTGACCATTTAATGACCGTAATTCAAATTTGAACTACATCTACATGCAACGCCTAACCATAACGATTTGAAAAATCATATTTTTGTGTACTTGTGTGCGAGTTAATTCCATGTGCAGTAAATTAGAAGGAATTTTTAAACATATTGGTATCAAGGCATGGGCATATGCATGGAGTGTATGCCATGGCATTTTAATTCCAAAAAAATAAAAAATAATCAGAAAAACATGAAACCTTGCTTGATTTAATGTCATGCCACCAAGATGATGTGGTAAAAAAATTGGCCTGTTTGACGAAAGTTTGGACACACACCCCTCACAAACCGGAGAACCTCACTAGAAGGTTCGTGGTTCCGAGAGGGAACAATGCATGTTTGATGACGGACTGGAGATAACTTCCTCTTACGGCCTTCAAATTTTTCCTACGTTTAACGTGCACTAATACAACTGTCATGTGAAAATTTGGAGAATTTCAGGGGTCATTTGACCTTTTAAAGACATTTAAGTGATTTTCTAACCATTTAATGATCGTAATTCAAATTTGAACTACATCTACATGCAACGCCTAACCAAAACGGTTTGAAAAATCATATTTTTGTGTACTTGTGTGCGAGTTAAAAAATCATCAGACGATTAAATATCTGGTGTTCAAGAAAGAAAATGTAAAGATTTGGCAAGAAAACCGGCCCCCACACGATTGGCACTCTATATCGCGGCTCGAGGTTTGGTAGGTGATTGGCGGGGATCATTAATCAGACACGGTTCTGTATTGGAAATCTTCAGCTATTATGTTCACACACGGATTTTGCTGCGGGAATCGTGTGTAATTCAAACTACAGTACTAGTAAATTCCGGCGACCGACGTGTGTACTGTCCCCGTCGATCTAGATTCCGACCGCCGATAAATACTACCTTGCTCACGTCGTCCCGCCTGCATTCTCATCTACATCCTCCCCTCGCTTGCCCTCTCTCTCTCTCTCTCTCTCTCTCTCTCTCTCTCAAATCTCTGCCATGGCGCCGCCGGTCTACCCACGCGCCGACGAGGAGTCGCTGCCCCCCGAGGACCTCAGTCGATTAGCAGCAACGAGGACCCCTACGCGCCGCCTGACGAGGTTGCGCCGGACCCCCCAACTTTGGATTGGTTTTGGGGCTAGTACAATCTTTGTCTGTGGAAGTCACTGCCGCCGGCTGAGAAAGCCAGGCAAGTGGCATTCAAGAAGGAGATGGCGGAGGAGGAAGCCAGGTACCAGGCGCCCTGTGAAGCCCATGATGCCGCCTGGAAAAAGGAGGCGGCGGAGCTTTGGGGGCGGGCGTGTCGTCGTGCCGAGGAGGTGTACGAAGACGAGTACTTCACGAGGAAGGTCATAGGCGTTGGGCGCCTCGTCGCTACGTGAAAGTGTGCAAATAAGCTCCAGCGTGCCATCGACGAGGAGCTCCGGTGGACGCCCAACAAAATGGAAAGATTGGTCGTGTGCGTCCACCAGCAAGAGGTAGATCGGTACGTCAAGCGTTGCGAGGCAGAGGAGTCGGAGTACTGCCTCCGCACTGGGAAGACGCCGGGCACCAGGGAGATGCTGGCGAGGGGCTGCCGGAATACTGGCCCCAGGAGGGATTATTAGTTCTAGTATTGTTCGTATTCAAATTTATGCATTGTACCTAGTAGTTAAGTATCATCACGTATATGTGATGATATTATATATATATATTCTGTAATGAACTAATGAACAATTAATATATATATATATATATATATATATATATATATATATATATATATATATATATATATATATATATTCTTGTGCTATATATTATGAATTCCATTTTCTATCTGTTTTTGTATACTAATTTGAATCTAGCCGTTATCATCCACATATACAGAATGGAAAGTGTATATACACACATTGAAACAAAACATATAAGAATGGAAAACAGAATACACACATTGAAACAGAGCAATAAACAGAGCAATACTATGATTGCTGTGAATACATAGCTATCCACGTCGAAATGACTTCTCAAAATAAAACGCGTCCATGAGACCATGACCAGCAGCCCTTGCCTACACTAGCTCTTGGCTCTGCCTGAACTCGTGCAGGCGTTCGTCTAAGCGGTCGACATGCTCGCGGTACATCTGGAGCGCGATCTCGAGCTCCAAGTTGGCTATTTCATCGGAGATCACCAGCTCGAGGATGCGACGACCATGTTCCTCTACTGCGCCCAGGTGGACACCTGGGCCAGGAGGCGGTCGAGCCTACGGACCAACGCGTTGGCATTCAGTGGGCCGTGGACAAGGCGAACGGCGCCACCCATGCAAATGGAGCGGCGGGCGTTCGGTGCAAGTACGGCGCGGCCGGCCTCTGGTGCAAGTACAGCGCTGAGGGCATCTGCCCACTCCTGGCGAGGAATGGGGGTAGTGACGGAACGTGTACCCAGCTGCGACACCGTGTCGACAGCAGGCAAGCGTTGATGGATCCGCTCTTGCTGTGCGGCGTGCGGCGTCTCTTGCTCTGCGGCGCTCCAACGGTCTCGCCGTGCGGCGAGCCGCAGCCTATCGGCGCGGACACGCCTAGCTTGCTCTACGGCGCGCCATCGATCATGTTATGTGGCCAGCTGCAGCCTGTCGGCGCTGACATGCCTATCTTGATCCGCGGCACTCAAGCGCCATGCGCCAAAGGTCTGCTCAACACTGGCGATGAGGCGCATCACGACATTGTCCATCGCGTTGCCGGGGAGCGCCTTAGCCTCGACGGGCCGTGGTGCCTGCTCGTTTTCCTCGTCGACGAGGTTGACGGCAGAGGCGGCGCTTTGGAGGGTTGGCATGCTTGTAAAAGGTGATGTGCTACCGGCTGCGCTTGTCGCCTCCGAGTGTCACACGCCGCCTATGCGCAATATAGCAGGGTGGCAGGAAATAGGTGAGGAAATGGTGGGAAACGGTGGCGTGTTCATAAAACGCCATCAATTAATGGAAACTTAGCATAAAAGGAACATCGAGCTAGCACAAGAAGTAGATGATGATCAGATGAACACGGACCACACAAGGGAACCTGTCGATGATGAATTCATCAATCCCAAATGGTTGAATACTAGCAAGCATTTGCCCACAACACGCACGGCTTATTCCATCACAAACAGGTCGGATGGATCAACTGTATGCCACGTATCGCACATTGTCAAAAAGTAATGCGGTAGACCTTCTTTAACATGTGTTAAAAAAATAAAAAATAAGGACCTCGAGGTTAAATTAGCTGAGGGAATGGGTCATTTGACCGAAATGACCCATCCTATCAGTTAATTTAACATCAACACAACTACCCATCAAGTCACCCATCTGATGGCTACTCCAGCCTGAGCACACTTAACTTGATAGTTTTCTTACATGAGCTACTGGTGGAACAACTAGTCCTTGCTGATAGGAATGCCTCTTTGCATCCTTATGGTGTATTCGGCTGACCGCTTGTCTTACAGTTACCAATAGATGTTGTGTAGATAGAGCATATCACATGCGTCTTATTAGAAGCAATCGTTTGTGTTATTATCGGTATTCGCACACATTTCTGATTACAGGCATGTTTGCCGCGTATCACACACATCTTGTGTAGCGGCCCGACCCGAATGGATCAAGTCTCTGTGCTTTCGTGTCATCCCTGCATCGGTATGCTGACACACACAGTACTCGAAGGATTTATAACAGAGGTAAATCACATGTATAAAGTAATGTAAATACTATTACCTCCATCCAAATATATAGCGGAAGCAACAAGGTTGTGGATTCCCATCAACACCAACGGCAAAGTTGAGTATAGGAAATCGTAACCCTAACGTATCACTTACTCGTAAATTCGAAAAGTCGCAACATGAAAAGTTGCAGCCAAAACAGGTCAGCACATGGAATATCTTTGGCAATGTAACACATAGAGAGTAATGAAAGAATAAGCCTATACTACATGCATATATGGCTGGTGGAAAGCTCTCTGATTACTGTTTTGCATAAAGCCAATTTTTCCCTACTGCAAAGGAATAAATTTATTTAACTATCTTGGTGGTTGTTAAACATTGAGAATGGTTGACAGCATTCTCAATCCTAATTAAAAGTACTCATTAAACCCAAACAAATTATTTAGAGTAACATGATGAGATCAACATGATAATCCAAGAACTAGATACTCAAGATGTCCATAACCGAGGACACGGCTAATCATGATTAGTTTATACACTCTGCAGAGGTTTGTGCACTTTTCCCCACAAGACTTGATCGCCTCCGTTTGGTTTCTCACACTACATGGTGTTTGAGAGACGGATGACCGAGACATAGTCTTTCAGAAGCGTTTGCACCTTACGATGGGTAGACCGTACCACCTACAACCCCTACATCTGCTAGTCTACCACTGTAAGAGTTCACACGGCTTAATCAACTATGCCAGAGCCCATAATGGCTTGTGGCTGCACACGGAAGTTTCTAGTTTGAATAATCCCATGATCCCTTTGAGCACAGGTGGCGGTCCAGAAGAAAAACAGCAAGTCTGATAGAAACCAGTGCCTCAATCCACCCAGATGTGTGTTTAAGTTGCCACCTTAAATAAACCATTAACTTAACAATCTCACATCTGTCATGGATACACTCACCCAATCCACGTCTACTAGCATAGCATGGCAAATAAGCAAACGTAGAAGTAACTCCCAAGGGTTTGATAATACAACAGGTAATAGGTACTACTTCAATCTCCTTCCCATCCCACATTTTGATTAGATCCTAATCATGCAAGTGTTTGAGGATAGATCTAATGCATAAAAACTGGGTATGAGAAGAGGTATGATCAAATGTTACTTGCATGCAATGTTGATGAAGATGATTCGCACTCAAAACTCTTGATAGCTCTACTTGTCATACTCCGGTCAATCTATCGTAATCAAGCAATAGTAACCACACATAAGCAATCACTCAAAAAGATCGGAAAGATCGAAGAAACAATTCGGAAAACAACAAAACCAAGCAAATAACTCTTGCAACATAAAACAATTTCTAACAGTACCAAAACTATATGAATTTGGCCCTATCAGAAAGTTTAGGTTAAGGGCTTCGATTTGCAAAAAGAATCAACTAAATCGGAGTTACGAAACTCAAGTTATGATCAAACGAAGTTTGAATTCAAATCTGATCTAATTCAAATTTTAAACTTTCAAAAGCATGTTTGAGTTGGATTACTGGATAGAGGAGATCATAACGAAGAAGTGGCCGTTGGTTTCGTTGGATTCCGACTTACGAGTAAAAAGTTATGAGCGTTTGAGGATTAGGGACTAATCTGTAAAGAAAAACATCACAGATAGGTCCCTGGCCGGAAAATTAAAAATAAAAAGAAAAACCTATCGAGCGAACGCTCGCTACAGAACCTAAACCAACGAAAACCGTTCGCTCCAGAAGCCTAACTAGCGAACGCTCACTACATAACTAAACATAAAAAAACAGAACTAGGTTTTCTGTAGAAAACCGATCTATTAAAATAAAATCGATCAAAATTGGAAAACCGGGCGGTTTTATAGATTTTTACCGGCTCGGGAAAAATAAACCGGCGGCGGACGGATCCGGCCGGCGACGAACATCCGGCGCGGGCGACGGGACGGCGGCGGTGTCCGGTGAGTGCGGCGACGTCGGGGTGGCGCTGATGTGGCGGCTCCACGCGTCGGGGCAAGGTCGGCGGCGGCGCGAGGGGAGAGAGGCGGCGGCTGGGCGGATCTCGTCGGCGGCGGCGATTTTGGCGGCAGGCGGCGAGCGAGGGGTGAGAGGGAGGAACGGGCCGGGCCGGTATTTAAGGGGGCGGGAGGCGCTGCTTGGAGGAGGGGAAAGAGGAGGTCGGGCGGCACGGACGCCGAGGTCGCGTGATGGCGTGCCGTGGTGGCGGCGAGTCCGGCGCGAGGTCGAGACGGACCCGACAGTGGGTCCCACCTGTCGGTGGCTGGGCGGAGCGGCGGCCGATCGCAGCCATGAACGGGCGAGCGGAGCGGAGCGGCTTCGGGCGCGGCTGGGCTTCGGCGGGAGCTGGGCTGGGTCGTGGCTTGGCCGGTTGGCTGGGCCGGCCCAGTTCGGCGGGAGTTTTTTTTTTAAAACAAACAGATAGGAAAACAAAATGATAAAACAAAATAAAATGAAAATATTATATAGGCATATAATATATCAAAATTTTCAAAAAAGATTTCCTACATGATGAACATTATTTTAGCTTCAAATATAATCCACAAAAATTCTAATAATACAAACAGTGCCACTGGTCCAATAAAATCCAATAAAAATCATTTTTATAATACCAAAATGATTTCAAATTAATTTCTCCCCAATTTTCTCGATGTAGGAATCATATTACCCTATTTTCCATATATTTTGTTTTTGGAGAAAATAATTTGAATAAAACTCAAATAACTCCAAATTGGAAATAAATTCAAAAGAACTTTGAATTTAATTCTTTTAAAACTCCCAACTCATATTTCATTTAATTTGAAGAAGTCATTTTATCTTCTCTCGTGAAAATCATTGAGTTGAATAAAGTTTCAGAATTGGAAATATTCTCAAATGAAATTCGAATATTTTCAACACCCCTTGTCATTTAAATAAATGGAAGAAGTCATGTCATCTTCTCTCGAGGGTTTCGTGATGAAAAGAATTTGAATTCCCGAAGATCATAAAAGCAAAATGAATGTTTGGGAAAGTCCTTTTATTCCCTCTCATTTAACTTTAAAAAAATTTCGAATTCACTCACTTTCAGTCAATCAATCAAACAAACAATCAAATCTATCTATTTGTTATAACATTCCAAAATTTAGAATTTTGGGATGTTACAAACTACCACCCTTAAAATGAATCTCGTCCTCGAGATTCGGAGAGGCTAGAAGGAATTAGGTTAGGGTTTGGGGGTCTTCTCAGAAATCCATCGATCATCTTCAGTGTCTCGGGTGCTACCACCCTTAGAAGCATTGTTACGGTTCCATCAAAACTCATATACTCCATCCTTATTACTGACAGTGTCAGTCCTCTCAGATCGTAAGGATAATTCCTTCTCTAGGCTCTTCTCCGGTAGTGGCATAACCTTTTCCTCAATTCCTTTATCCATTCCTCTTGGTAAGGTTATTCCGAGACTGGGTCTTCTTTGCTGACGGGTCTGGTGCCAATTCTAAACAACTATCGATATCTCATGGTGGTCAACAATTTATGGTTTCTCCTGCAGAAAACGGGTCTGAGTTGAACCTCACCGTATTTCCTACGGTTGGCAACAACTGCCTTGTACAAGGGGAAAAGAAATACCTATACCATTCTAAGGTTTAAACAAGGTTTAATATCGTTGTCTCTGCTATAGGTAAGTCACTCAGATTTACCATCCCATATAGCAAAGCGAATAATAAGAGTAAGTCGGTATGGTGATCAATCCATCCCGCACCCAAATCATTACCTTGTACATGGTTTAGCGAATCTCGCATTCTAACACTCGGTCATCCTCACAAGCATTGCAGGATTTCTCTTGTCGACGAACCAAGTTCGGAAAATCCATTGATTCTGCAAGCCAAACAAACATCTATCGTTACTTAACACTCTCAGGTTTTGCGTAAACTCCTATAAGATCGTCTGTTGATAAAATCGCAACTTCTGCCAGGGTTTTTCCTTCAGTAAGAGTGTGCTTGCTTCTTGGCAGGTCTTGGGGCCTGTGGGTTATGGCCCATCTCATCACTTAAAATCCTTTAACACATCATCTGGGCAACTGATCCTTATCCCAACATCCAACTTCCTGGCATACTTAAAATCCATCCAATTGTAATGTCTTCCTTCCTTCTATTTGCACCAAACTAAGACATGATTACTCAGACTCTTCATGGAATTTCCATTGATCCATACTTCCAACATCATACCTCCTTTATATCCAATAGTAAATTCATCTCTTCATCCTCATGGGATATCCCACATACCGAGATAAAACTTATACTTATGAAGTCCATACTCCACTTCGGGGAACATCATTATCCTTTCCAGGGTCAAGCGTCCTTACAAGGGAATATTGGCCATCTCTGCATGACATTTCTTCAACTGGGAAACGTGAAACACATCATGAACTCCTGACAGTCCTTCGGGTGACTTCAACTTGTTAGCCAATTCTCCCATACGTCCCAACACTCGGTATGGTCCTACAAATCTCGGGGCTAACTTTCCCTTAACTCCAAATCGTTTAACTCTTCGCAGAGGTGGCACACAAAGATATGTTCTGTCTCCAATTTAATAGACTATCTCCTTGCGTTTTTGAGTATGCATAACTATTCTGCTGGTGAGCTACCTTCATCTATCTCGAATCAACTTAACATTCTCTTCCAAATCCTTGATCACATTTGGTCCAAACAACCGCAGTCTCCAACGTCATCCCACACTCTCTTGGGGTATCAAACATATCAAGACAAAACTCATATTCATTTTGTCGAAATCCATTCATGGGTATCCTTATCTTTCCAGGGTCAGCGGTTCTTACAGGTACTACCACCCTTAAAATGTTCCAATATTCCATAGACCATATTTCTCATATCCTCGAAATTGGTCAACATCTTTCCTCATAGGGTAACTCATAAAATCCAAAGCAGTACCAACACTGCTAACTTTATTGATTCTTAAATTATTACAATCATCTCGCTCTTCCATTACATGTCTCAACTTAACCCCTCAATAAAAGAAAAAGCTCTCACTTCTACTACTCCATTTATTCTGTTACAAATTCAATCAGTATATCACGGTCTCCTTCTCCTTCGGACAATCTCTGGCAAAGTGGCCTGCTTCATCACAACGGAAACATATTACTTCTGACAAATATCGAGGTTTCCTTGTGATTATATAGCCTCCTGGGGTCCTTATCTTCCCTCTTGGGCAATCATTGAAGTAGTGCCCTGAATTTTTGCACCTGAAACATGTGATATGACTCAGGTCTTTCTTTGTGGAAATTGGGTTGTTCTTGGAATCCAACCTACTTCTCTTCCTCGGCCTTTCCGTTCCAATCAGGGCTTCTATTTCGTGGGTCATACTCTACTTCCTCTGTCGGGAATTCTACTAAATCTCCATTCAGACAATCTTGGGAGATGTGTCCCTCTTCTCCACATGAATAGCATTACTTGGTGCTGGCTTTAATTTTGTTTCCTTTGTGTGTGTCCTCAACATCTTCCTTCGTCACATGTGTTCTTCTAACATCTCCATGAGGGCTCCTTTCATTTCTTCTTTCTTCTGCTGGATGGTTCTCTGTACCATAGTGTAAATGTGACACTGAGCAGGGTAGTGGGTAGTTCCTTCACACAAGAAACAAATAATCTGTCTAGTTGGGCATTCTTCAGCTGGATGGCTTCCTTCACAATTTGGGCATTCATCCTTGTGTTCGTTATGGGTGTGTCCTATTTCTCCATAGAGCTTGCATGCACAAGGGTTCTTCATAATATTTTCATAAGGCTCCAATTTCTGGGACACAAACCGAGACTTTGGCAAAGTCAACTTAAATTCCTTCCAAGTGGTTACTCCTTGCCATCCATTGATGGTTTGGTACATCCTCCACCAAGTAGCGGCACCTCTTTCAAAGCATTGAAGAGCATGCTGGGCCATATCCTTTCTGGGTATAGGGTTATTTTCCATGTGATCCTCCATGTTCTGAATCCATCGGTCCGTCTTCAATTGACTCATCGGTCCAGAAAATATAAGCTCTTCTCCATTCATCATCTATTGGGTCCATGGGTTATGGGGTGAGATAAGAGGGATCAAGAGGGATACACACAATGCAAACAATTGTTTTGAAAAGACAGATTTTATTGTGGCTGTCGGAAAAACATCAAACAAATGACAGCTCACAATCGTCGCATCTAACGTAGGTATAAACAGGGTTTTGGTCTTCTAAAGGTCAATAAATCTTCAAAGTCATCAAACTCTTCAAGTCTTGTTCCTGTCTCTGATGGCTCCTTCTGATCATGCTTGTCCTTCTCAAGTTCTTTTGCCAAATCATCTCTATTGTCGCAAAGTCTCTCACGGCGTCCTTCAATATTTCTGGAGTTACGTTCCAACTTCTGGATTCAACTTCCTTGACATGAACCATGATCCTACTGTCCTCCAATTCCTTACGAATCTTCGGTATCTCGAGGTTTAGTTCCTCCAGTTTGTCTACTTTCAGTTTCTGGGTCCTGAGTTCTTCACGAACTGTTTCATTGCCAAATACAACTTCCTGTAGATCCATCTTAAACTCCTTGATGTAATACTCCGGATACCGGTGATACACCAGCTAAGATTTAAAACTTCATCTTGCTGATAGGTGATTCATCAGCCTTCTACCACCCAATCCTTTCATGCATATGCATGCTTAACTCTGCACGGTGACAATAGCATAGGCGAATGATAACATCATGGATGGCCATCTTTCTGCTCTTGTCATTTCCATGAGCTACCTCTCCATAGTTGATATCTCCTGCCTTAGGGTTTTCCTTGACAGAACTTTGAGTTTCTAACTCTCCATGTTCCGTTCTTACTCCAATACACCTTGATCTCGGGTATTGACAGCTTCCATAGTCTGTCAAGTTCCATAAGGGTAGCCTTCCTTGGTCATACCAAAACTGGAAATTCTTCATATTCTCCTAGTCTTCGGAGCCTTCAACAGTTGTAGTTTCCATTTACATCGTAAAATCCTCTTCATTCCAAATGGTCTTAGTTGTCCGATATCTTGCCTCCTTGGAGTGGTCTCATTAGTCGAATCTTCGAGTGGTCAAAAGGGAAAAGGGGTATGGTCTCACTAAAAGGGAATATTTGAATAAGCTCACAAGAAAAGAGAGGTAAAAGATCTTTTGAAAATGAAGTAGTAGAGAAAAATTCTTTCCTATGGGCTTTGGGTTTCTAGGGTCACGTCCTCTGATCAACATGTGCTCGATACCATCTTGTAGCGACCCGACCGAATGGATCAAGTCTCGTGCTTCGTGTCATCCTGCATCGGTATTTGACACACACAGTACTCGAAGGATTTATAACAGAGGTAAATCACATGTATAAAGTAACGTAAATACTATTACCTCAATCCAAATATATAGCGGAAGCAACAAGGTTGTGGATTCCCATCAACACCAACGGCAAAGTTGAGTATAGGAAATCGTAACCCTAACGTATCACTTAATCGTCGTCTGAAAAGTCTCGCAACATGAAAAGTTGCAGCCAAAACGGTCAAGACATGGAATATCTGGCAATGTAACACATAGAGAGTAATGAAAGAATAAGCCTATACTACATGCATATATGGCTGGTGGAAAGCTCTACGGTTACAGTTTTGCATAAAGCCAATTTTTCCCTACTGCAAAGGAATAAATTTATTTAACTATCTTGGTGGTTGTTAAACATTGAGAATGGTTGACAGCATTCTCAATCCCAATTAAAAGTACTCAATTAACCCAAACAAATTATTTAGAGTAACGTGATGAGATCAAAATGATAATCCAAGAACTAGATACTCAAGATGTCCATAACCGAGGACACGGCTAATCATGATTAGTTTATACACTCTGCAGAGGTTTGTGCACTTTTCCCCACAAGACTCGACCGCCTCCGTTTGGTTTCTCGCACTACATGGTGTTTGAGAGACGGATGACCGAGACATAGTCTTTCAGAAGCGTTTGCACCTTACGATGGGTAGACCGTACCACCTACAACCCCTACATCTGCTAGTCTACCACCTGTAAGAGTTCACACGGCTTAATCAACTATGCGAGCCCATAATGGCTTGTGGCTGCACACGGAAGTTTCTAGTTTGAATAATCCCATGATCCCTTTGAGCACTGGGTGGCGGTCCGAAGAAAAACAGGCAAGTCTGATAGAAACCAGGTGCCTCAATCCACCCGGATGTGTGTTTAAGTTGCCACCTTAAATAAACAATTAATTTAACAATCTCACATCATCATGGATACACTCACCCAATCCACGTCTACTAGCATAGCATGGCAAATAAGCAAACGAGAAGTAACTCCCAAGGGTTTGATAATACAACAGTAATAGGTACTACTTCAATCTCCTTCCCATCCCACATTTTGATTAGATCCTAATCATGCAAGTGTTTGAGGATAGATCTAATGCATAAAAACTGGGTATGAGAAGAGGTATGATCAAATGTTACTTGCCTGCAATGTTGATGAAGATGATTCGCACTCAAAACTCTTGATAGCTCTACTCGTCACACTCCGGTCAATCTATCGTAATCAAGCAATAGTAACCACACATAAGCAATCACTCAAAAAGATCGGAAAGATCGAAGAAACAATTCGGAAAACAACAAAACCAAGCAAATAACTCTTGCAACATAAAACAATTTCTAACAGTACCAAAACTATATGAATTTGGCCCTATCAGAAAGTTTAGGTTAAGGGCTTCGATTTGCAAAAAGAATCAACTAAATCGGAGTTACGAAACTCAAGTTATGATCAAACGAAGTTTGAATTCAAGTCTGATCTAATTCAAATTTTAAACTTTCAAAAGCATGTTTGAGTTGGATTACTGGATAGAGGAGATCATAACGAAGAAGTGTCCGTTGGTTTCGTTGGATTCCGACTTACGAGTAAAAAGTTATGAGCGTTTGAGGATTAGGGACTAATCTGTAAAGGAAAACATCACAGATAGGTCCCTGGCCGGAAAATTAAAAATAAAAAGAAAAACTTATCGACCGAACGCTCGCTACAGAACCTAAACCAACGAAAACAGTTCGCTCCAGAAGCCTAACTAGCGAACGCTCACTACATAACTAAACATAAAAAAACAGAAATAGGTTTTCTGTAGAATAAAACCGATCAAAATTGGAAAACCGGGCGGTTTTATAGATTTTTACTGGCTCGGGAAAAATAAACCGGCGGCGGACGGATCCGGCCGGCGACGAACATCCGACGCGGGCGACGGACGGCGGCGGTGTCCGCGAAAATCTTGGCGACGTCGGGGTGGCGTGATAGCGCGGCTCCACGCGGCGTCGGGCAGAAGGCGGGCGCGCGCGAGGGGAGAGAGGCGGCGGCTGGGCGATTCGTCGGGCGGCGGCGACTTTGGCGGCAGGGCGGCGAGCGAGGGGTGAGAGGGGAGGAACGGGGCCGGGGCCCGGTATTTAAGGGGGTCGGGGAGGCGCTGGCTTGGAGGAGGGGAAAGAGGAGGCCGGGGTGGGCACGGACGTCGAGGTCGGCGCGGTGGCGTGCCGTGGTGGCGGCGGAGTCCGGCACGAGGTCGGAGACGGACCCGACAGGTGGGTCCCACCTGTCGGTGGCTGGGCGGAGCGGCGGCCGATCGCAGGCGCCAACGGGCGAGCGGAGCGGAGCGGCTTCGGGCGCGGCTGGGCTTCGGCTGGAGCTGGGCTGGGCCGTGGCTTGGCCGGTTGGCTGGGCCGGCCCAGTTCGGCGGGAGTTTTTTTTTTAAACAAACAGATAGGAAAACAAAATGATAAAACAAAATAAAATGAAAATATTATATAGGCATATAATATATCAAAATTTTCAAAAAAAGATTTCCTACATGATGAACATTATTTTAGCTTCAAATAAAATCCACAAAAATTCTAATAATACAAACAGTGCCACTGGTCCAATAAAATCCAATAAAAATCATTTTAAAATACCAAAATGATTTCAAATTAATTTCTCCAATTTTACGATGTAGGAATCATGTTACCCTATTTTCCATATATTTTGTTTTGGAGAAAATAATTTGAATAAAACTCAAATAACTCCAAATTGGAAATAAATTCAAAAGAACTTTGAATTTAATTCTTTTAAAACTCCCAACTCATATTTCGTTTAATTTGAAGAAGTCATTTTATCTTCTCTCGTGAAAATCATTGAGTTGAATAAAGTTTCAGAATTGGAAATATTCTCAAATGAAATTCGAATATTTTCAACACCCCTTGTCATTTAAATAAATGGAAGAAGTCATGTCATCTTCTCTCGAGGGTTTCGTGATGAAAAGAATTTGAATTCCCGAAGATCATAAAAGCAAAATGAAAGTTTGGGAAAGTCCTTTTATTCCCTCTCATTTAACTTTCAAAATTTTTTGAATTCACTCACTTTCAGTCAATCAATCAAACAAACAATCAAATCTATCTATTTGTTATAACATTCCAAAATTTAGAATTTTGGGATGTTACATCTTGTTATGTTGAACCGTTTCTATTCTCTTGCCTAATCACAAATAGTTCATCCGAGTGAACCGTATGTTGTACGTCGCACACACCTTGATGGGGCAGCCCGTTTCTTTTGTGTTGCCTAATCACAAACAGTTCATCCGAGTGAACCGTATGCTGTGCGTCACACACGCCTTCATCTGGCTGCCCGTTTATTTTGTTCCTCCTCATCGCAAACACTAAATTGAGCTGAACCGTATGTCCTTCATCGCACACACAACTAAAACCTGAACCGTGTTTGATGCATCCGTCGTCGCAAACGTTTTATACATTTTGACGGTTTTCATACAACACCGTTTGTGATTATTGCATCGCACACAGTTTCTCGAAGGGTCTCTGGTCGTAGTGTCGCGTTAGCAGCATCCTGCAGTAGTGTGTGTTTTGAATGAATTTGAGGTTTGCTAATTGCGGTGTTCTATTGTGCGATTAAAATCTTAAGGTATGATCAGTCACTGTCCATGAATACGTCAAGTCACATTTGCGGAGACGAATTTGTTAAGCTTGGTTGTAGATGCTCTTATAGTGCAAATTCCGGTACCAATATTTATGTGGGGATGAACCACGACATATGTGCCAGCAGGTACCGTCACCGGAGGGCAAGTCCGTACATGTCACCCCTGTAAATTTACCTCGGCGGTCCCTGACGATTTCGTCCGTACTCCCTCTATGTCACATTAGTGAACTCTAAACCCAGGTGTCACCTAAATTCAGTAACTGCAGCGTACTGCTACGTCTTGAGCTTGTGTTGGTTTTCCTCGAAGAGGAGAGGGTGATGCAGCAAGTGTAGCGTAAGTATTTCCCTCAGTTTTGAGAACCAAGGTATCAATCCAGTAGGAGGCTCCTCAAAAGTCTCATGCACCTACACAAACAAACTGAGAACTCGCAACCAACTCAATAAAGGGGTTGTCAATCCCTTCATGGCCACTTGCGAAACTGAGATCTAATAAAGATAGTATGATAAGATAAATGTATTTTTGGTATTTTATAATATAGATGCAAAAAGTAAAGGTGCAAATAAAAGTAGATTGAAAGCAAATATGATAAGAGATAGACCCGGGGGCCCTAGGTTTCACTAGAGGCTTCTCTCAAGATAGCATAAGTATTATGGTGGGTGAACAAATTACTGTCGAGCAATTGATAGAAAAGCGCATAGTTATGAGATTATCTAGGCATGATCATGTATATAGGCATCACGTCCATAACAAGTAGACCGACTCCTGCCTGCATCTACTACTACTACTCCACACATCGACCGACTCCTGCCTGCATCTAGTGTATTAAGTTCATAAGAACAGAGCGACGCATTAAGCAAGATGAAATGATGTAGAGGGATAAACTCATGCAATATGATATAAACCCCATCTTTTTATCCTCGATGGCAACAATACAATACGTGCCTTGCAACCCTTTACATCCTTTGGGTAAGGTCACCGCAAGATTGAACCCAAAGCTAAGCACTTCTCCCATGGCAAGAAAGATCAATCTAGTAGGCCAAACCAAACTGATAATTCGAAGAGACTTGCAAAGATAACTCAATCATACATAAAAGAATTCAGAGAAGATTCAAATATTATTCATAGATAAACTTGATCATAAACCCACAATTCATCGGATCTCGACAAACACACCGCAAAAAGAGTTTACATCGAATAGATCTCCACAAGAGAGGGGGAGAACATTGTATTGAGATCCAGAAAGAGAGAAGAAGTCATCTAGCTAATAACTATGGACCCGTAGGTTTGTGGTAAACTACTCACAACTCATCGGAGGGGCAAGGATGTTGATGTAGATACCCTCCGTGCTTGATTCCCCCTCCGGCAGAGTGCCGGCAAGGGCTCCAAGATGGGATCTCGTGGATACAAAAGGTTACGGCGGTGGAAATTGTGTTTCGTGGTGCCCCCGGATGTCTTCGACGTACGTAGGTATATCTAGGAAGAAGAAGTACGTCGGTGGCCGCCCGAGGGGCCCACGAGACAGGGGGACGCGCCCTATAGGGGGAGCACGGCCTCCTATCTCGTGGGGTCCTCGGAAGCTTCTTGACTTGCACTCCAAGCTCTCCGGATCACGTTCGTTCCAAAAATCACGCTTCCGAAGGTTTCATTCCGTTTGGACTCCGTTTGATATACCTTTCCTTCGAAATACTGAAATAGGCAAAAAAACAGCAATATGGGCTGGGCCTCCGGTTAGTAGGTTAGTCCCGAAAATGATATAAATGTGTAAAATAAAGCACATAAACATCAAAAAGGGGTAATATAATAGCATGGAACAATCAAAAATTATAGATACGTTGGAGACGTATCAAGCATCCCCAAGCTTAATTCCTGCTCGTCCTCGAGTAGGTAAATGATAAAAAGAGAATTTTTGTTGTGGAATGCTACCTAGCATAATTCATAATGTAATTTTCTTTATTGTGGCATGAATGTTCAGATCCAAATGAATACAAAATAAAAGTTAATATTGATAAAAGAAATAGTAATACTTCAAGCATACTAATCAAAGTATTCATGTCTTCTCAAAATAACAAGGCAAAAGAAAGTTCATCCCTACAAAATCATATAGTTAGGCTATGCTTCATTTTCGTCACACAAAGATGTTCCCAACTTATATACCCCCGATGGCAAGCCAAGAAATTGTTTCATACTTAAATAATCTCAAACTTTTTCAACCTTCACGCAATACATGAGCGTGAGCCATGGATATAGCACTATGGGTGGAATAGAATATGATGATGGGGTCTTGTGTGGAGAAGACAAAAAAAGAAAGTCCCACATTGACGAGGATAATCAACGGGCTATGGAGATGCCCATCAATTGATGTCAACATGAGGAGCAGGGATTGCCATGCAACAGATGCACTAGAGCTATAAATGAATGCTCAACAAAAGAAAACTAGTGGGTGTGCATCCAACTTGCTTGCTCAATAAGACCTAGGGCATTTGAGGAAGCCCATCGTAGGAATATACAAGCCAAGTTCTATAATGAAAAATTCCCACTATATGAAGAAGACAGCTTATGAGACTCACTATATTAAAAACATGGTGCTACTTTGAAGCACAATATATGAGACTCTCTACATGAAGAACAAGGTGCTACTTTGAAGCACAAGTGTAGAAAAAGAGATAGTAACATTGCCCTTTTATTTATTTTCTTTTTTTTTGGGCCTTCCTTTTTTTCTTTTTGGCCTTTCTTCTCTTTTTTGGGGCAATGTTCTAATAATGATGATCATCACACTTCTATCGATTATAACATAAGCATTACAACTCGAAACTAGAACAAGATATGACTCTATATGAATGCCTCCGGCGGTGTACCGGAATGGTGCAATGAATCAAGAGTGACATGTATGAAAAATAATGCATGGTGGCTTTGCCACAAATACGATGTCAACTACATGATCATGCAATGGCAATATGACAAAAGTAAAGTATGTCATGATGATGAAGAACGGAACGGTGGAAAGTTGCATGGCAATATATCTCGGAATGGCTATGGAAATGCCATAATAGGTAGGTATGGTGGCTGTTTTGAGGAAGATATAGGGAGGTTTATTGTGATAGAGTATATCGTATCACGGGGTTTGGATGCACCGGCGAAGTTTGCACCAACTCTCAAGGTGAGAAAGGGCAATGCACGGTACCGAAGAGGCTAGCAAAGGTGGAAAGGTAAAATGCGTATAATCCATGGACTCAACATTAGTCAAAAGAACTCATATACTTATTGCAAAAATTTAGAAGTCATCAAAAATCAAGTACTACGCGCATGCTCCTAGGGGGATAGATTGGTAGGAAAAGACCATCGCGTCCCCGACCGCCACTCATAAGGATGCACAAGCGGTACACTTCATGTTTCAAATTTGTTACACAACTTTAACCATACGTGCATGCTACGGGACTTACTAACTTCAACACAAGCATTCTTTAAATTCATAATCACCCAACTAGCATGACTTTAATATCACTACCTTCATATCTCAAAACAATTATCAAGTATCAAGTTGATCATAGCATCCAATTCACTTCCTATGATAGTTTTTATTATACCCAACTTGGATGCCCACCATTCTAGGACCAATTTTATGACCATAGCAAATACCATGCTGTTCTAAAAGACTCTCAAAAATATATAAGTGAAGCATGAGAGACTAGCAATTTCTTCAAAATTAAGACACCACCGTGCTCTAAAAAATATAAGTGAAGCACTAGAGCAAAAACTATCAAGCTCAAAAGATATAAGTGAAGCACATAGAGTATTCTAACAAATTCTAATCAAATAGGCTTCTCCCAAAAGGTGTGTACAGCAAGGATGATTGTGGTAAACTAAAAGGCAAAGACTAATATAATACACGACGCTCCAAGCAAAACACATATCATGTGGCGAATAAAAATATAGCTCCAAGTAAAGTTACCAATGAACGAAGACGAAAGAGGGGATGCCTTCCCGGGGCATCCCCAAGCTTAGGCATTTGGCTATTCTTGAATATCTTGGGGTTCCTTGGGCATCCCCAAGCTTAGGCTCTTTCCACTCCTTATTCCATAGTCCATAAAAGCTTTACCCAAAACTTGAAAACTTCACAACACAAAACTCAACATGAAATCTTATAAGCTCCGTTAGTGAAAGAAAACAAAACCACCACATAAGGTACTGAAATGAACTCATTCTTTATTTGTTTTGCTGTTAAACCTACTTTATTTCAACTTCTCTGTGGATTATAAACTATTTTACTAGCCATAGATTCATCCAAATAAGCAAACAACACACGAAAAACAGAATCTGTCAAAAAAACAGAACAGTCTGTAGTAATCTGTAGCTAACGCAAACTTATGGAACTCAAAAAATTCATACAAAATAGGAAGGCCTAGGTAATTTTTTTATTGATCTGAAGAAATTGGAATCACTATTTTATCACGTTCTGGTGATTTTTAACAATTATTTTCGTGAACCGAAAGTTTCTGGAAATTACAGCAAGATCAAATAACTATCATCCAAGAAGATCCTATAGGTTTAACTTGGCACAAACACTAATTAAAAGATAAAAACACATCTAAACAGAAGGTAGATGGATTATTTATTCCTAAACAGAAACAAAAACAAAAAACTAAAAATAAAATTGGGTTGCCTCCCAACAAGCGCTATCGTTTAACGCCCCTTGCTAGGCATAAAAGCAAGGATAGATCTAAGTAGTGCCATAATAATAAGATAGATCTTGAAAGCTCATCTCATATTCTCTACATTCGGCAGCAAGTTTCCTTTGAGGCAAGCAAAAGTAATCAAAAGGGCTAAATTTAGTGGGACAAAGATCCCCAAGATCAATCACAGGAGGAACGGGTTCCTCCTTTGGCCCTTCATAGTGCACAACTATTTCATCACTAAAAGCATTCTTTTGGCAAAATCTTGTGAGTCTATACTCAAGAGAGTATCCTAGCTCATTGTTTCGAAGGGCAAAATTATTATTAAGCTCGTTAATGCAATCAACCAAGACATTAGTAGGAACCTTTTTTCTAAGGTTTTCATTAAAAGCGACATAGTCCGAAGATTGAAAACGTCTAATTTCCTCTTGATCATAGAGGATCGCTTCTATGGGAGGACGACCGGTGTCCACCCTATAATGTGCAAAGATTTCTTTGGCCTCTATTATGATAAATCTAAACTCATGAGCCAAAAAGATAGTAACAACGCGCTTAACAGAAGAATGCTCAATATTAGAGAATTCTAGGAAAATCCTTTGTATGCAAGGATGCATATGCATAAATTTTCTTTCAAGTTCAACTACAAGCATAGCGATAGCATCCGCAAGACTACTAGTTCTATGAAGAATAGAACAACCCATGGAAGGTAAAGCACCGGCACAAGTAAAGAAATCTTGAATAACACCTTTGCCAATGATGTTACCACTACCGATTCGAAACTTTTTGGTATGCAAGATAGGGGTTCATCGGCCGGAGCCTCGAGATTTTCTGTGTTATCATTATTGTCCATATCGACGATAATCTCCCCAATTTAAGACATAGCGGCAAACAAAAGCAAGGCGGAAGATAGCTAGCGAAAGAAAGGGGAGGAGATTGGGAAAGAGAGGGCGAATAAAACGGCAAGGGTGAAGTGGGGGAGAGGAAAACGAGAGGCAAATGGCAAATAATGTAAATGCGAGGGAGATGGGTTTGTGATGGGTACTTGGTATGTCTTGACTTGAGAGAAGACCTCCCCGGCAACGGCGCCAGAAATCCTTCTTGCTACGTCTTGGGCTTGCGTTGGTTTTCCTCGAAGAGGAGAGGGTGATGCAACAAGTGTAGCGTAAGTATTTCCCTCAGTTTTGAGAACCAAGGTATCAATCCAGTAGGAGGCTCCTCAAAAGTCCCATGCACCTACACAAACAAACTGAGAACTCGCAACCAACGCAATAAAGGGGTTGTCAATCCCTTCACAGCCACTTGCGAAAGTGAGATCTAATAAAGATAGTATGATAAGATAAATATATATTTGGTATTTTATAATATAGATGCAAAAAGTAAAGGTGCAAATAAAAGTAGATTGAAAGCAAATATGATAAGAGATAGACCCGGGGGCCATAGGTTTCACTAGAGGCTTCTCTCAAGATAGCATAAGTATTACGGTGGGTGAACAAATTACTGTCGAGCAATTGATAGAAAAGCGCATAGTTATGAGATTATCTAGGCATGATCATGTATATAGGCATCACGTCCATAACAAGTAGACCGACTCCTGCCTGCATGTAGTACTACCCCACACATCGACCGACTCCTGCCTGCATCTAGTGTATTAAGTTCATAAGAACAGAGCAACGCATTAAGCAAGATGACATGATGTAGAGGGATAAACTCATGCAATATGATATAAACCCCATCTTGTTATCCTCGATGGCAACAATACAATACGTGCCTTGCAACCCTTTACATCCTTTGGGTAAGGTCACCGCAAGATTGAACCCAAAGCTAAGCACTTCTCCCATGGCAAGAAAGATCAATCTAGTAGGCCAAACCAAACTGATAATTCGAAGAGACTTGCAAAGATAACTCAATCATACATAAAAGAATTCAGAGAAGATTCAAATATTATTCATAGATAAACTTGATCATAAACCCACAATTCATCGGATCTCGACAAACACACCGCAAAAAGAGTTTACATCGAATAGATCTCCACAAGAGAGGGAGAGAACATTGTATTGAGATCCAGAAAGAGAGAAGAATCCATCTAGCTAATAACTATGGTCCCGTAGGTCTGTGGTAAACTACTCACAACTCATCAGAGGGGCAAGGATGTTGATGTAGAGACCTCGTGCTTGATTCCCCCTCCGGCAGAGTGCCGGCAAGGGCTCCAAGATGGGATCTCACGGATACAGAAGGTTATGGCGGTGGAAATTGTGTTTCGTGGTGCCCCCGGATGTTTTCGGGGTACGTAGGTATATATAGGAAAAAGAAGTACGTCGGTGGCCGCCCGAGGGGCCCACGAGACAGGGGGCGCACCCTACAGGGGGGGCACGGCCTCCTATCTCGTGGGGTCCTCGGAAGCTTCTTGACTTGCACTCCAAGCTCTCCGTATCACGTTCATTCCAAAAATCACGCTCCCGAAGGTTTCATTCCGTTTGGACTTCGTTTGATATTCCTTTCTTCAAAATACTGAAATAGGAAAAAAAACAGCAATATGGGTTGGGCCTCCGGTTAGTAGGTTAGTCCAAAAAATGATATAAATGTGTAAAATAAAGCCCATAAACATCCAAAAGGGGTAATATAATAGCATGGAACAATCAAAAATTATAGATACATTGGAGACGTATCACGTACCGGTTCGGCTTCAGTTAACTGAGATCGGAGGACTGTGAATATACAGGAAGGAATTGACGGTTGAGAAGATAACACTGGGCGTTTACCTGCTAGTGGTAGTTTTTCTACTGTAATTCACGGAGCTGTACCACTCCTTATAAGGCCGCCCGCGAGCACATGAGGGGCACTCATTGTATCAACAAACAAAAACTCTAGTTCTTATCTGCAGGCTAGCTTGTATCAAATTCCCCAATAAATAGAAGGGTCTCCACATTGGGAGTTTATCTATTGCTTGTTCATGTCGATTTGGTAGCTAGTTCTGCTGATCCCCATCAGGATCTGACAAATTGGTATTAGATGTCATCGGTGCTCGGCGGCGCGGCGCCGGTGTGAGGAAAGGAGGCAAACAGCGGCGGTAGACCTGTTCGGGCACAAGTCGACAGCTAGGTGCGGTTGCCGGCGAGACCCTCTCCTGGTAGTAAAATATCGTGACCAAGGTGAGCCTCCTGTGCTTTCGGCGGCGAGGAGCGCTGGTGGCGGAAGGGAGCCAAGATCTCGCGAGGGTTCCAAGGCTCGTCCTTATGGTAAAATTCCGGAGTCGGATCTCGTTCCATGGCGAAATCTTTTTTTTTTGATAAAAGAGAGCTCTCTCTCCGATTTCTATTAAGAGAAATCACCAGGTCTTCTTACAGCTAAAAAAGGACAACAACAAAAAAAACTGACATAGCTATCTCCCCCCAGGCCAGGCACTGACTATCGAGGAGGAAAGAAGCCATCCCTCCCCTTCCCACAATCCTCAAGCAGTAAACCCCCCAGGGGACGATCTAAGGCCTGGGCTCAAACCGGTCCCAGTACAAGCATTACAAGGTTCACAATAACAGAAAGAAAGCAGTTTTAATCTCATACAAAAGCTAAAGCATCCCCCATACAGAGCTCAAAAGAGACGGGGTGAAAGCAGGTTAGAAGCCTCATCAAGCGTCCACCACAGCAACAAATGGCAGAGGAGTTTGTAGCTTATCCCACAATTCTTTTGGTCCCCAGACGCCATCCATGAACTGCCTTGAACACTTCTTCAGCAACCTCGCCAATCTGCTTCACTCCTGCCTCCATCATCTTATTTCTTACGGGGTTTTTCTGCAAAATATTCCAATCATATAAGTTCTTAAGTAGTAAGTTGACAGGTATACAAGGATCATTTACCCTGTTATTATAAAAAACAACACTATTTCTCAATTTCCAAATAGTCCAACAGATAGCCGAAATTCCTATCAAAACTAAGCTCCTCTCATCTTTTCCAAAGTTTTTTGCCCAAATTTTAACCAGTAGTTCTAATTCGTCTGGTATATCAGTTAGGTTGAAAGCACATTTTAAAATATTCCACAGAAGCCTAGCTACTGAACAGGCCATAAACAGATGATTAATACTCTCTCTACGCCCACAAAATGGACAGTTTTCGTTACCTTTCCACCCCCTACGTAGCAGGTTATCTTTAGTGACAATGTTATTTCTAAGAGTCAGCCACATGAAGACTTTAACTCTAGGTGGCATTTTAATTTTCCACATATAAAGGTGTGGGTATTTGATCCCATTCTCTACTAGATGTCTGTATAAGGATTTTACTATATAAATCCCATTTTTTGTCAGAGTCCATTTCACTTTATCCTTTGCATCTCTCAACACCACCGAACTGCATACCTCTTTTATATGTTCCCAGAGCTCTTTTGAGTCCCCAATCAAAGCCCTTCTAAAACATATGTTATTAAGCCCTTTCTCAAAAAATTCTTTAACTGTTTTCTTTTTATCAAAACATATATTGTATAATCTGGGAATTTTTTTACAAAGTGGTGCAGATCCAATCCACCAGTCTTCCCAGAATCTGGTGTTTCCTCCATCTCCCACCATGAATTTACATAAAGAGGTAAAATAATCCCTATGTTTTAATAACTCCTTCCAAAACTGGGAGTCTCCTTGTTTGACAGTCAAATTTCCAACAGGTTTGGATCCTTGATATTTTTTCAAAATAATTGTCGGTGTCTAAACCGGCGGATCTCGGGTAGGGGGTCCCGAACTGTGCGTCTAAGGCGGATGGTAACAGGAGACAGGGGACACGATGTTTACCCAGGTTCGGGCCCTCTCTATGGAGGTAATACCCTACTTCCTGCTTGATTGATCTTGATGATACAAGAGTTGATCTACCACGAGATCATAGAGGCTAAACCCTAGAAGCTAGCCTATGGTATGATTGTTGCATCTATCTGTCGACTTGCCTGGCCTCGGTTTATATAATGCACCAGAGGCCTAGGATAACAAGAGTCCTAGCCGAATACGCCGGTGGGGAGGAGTCCTTGTCTTGATCGCCAAGTCTTGTGGAATCTTCCTTGTATGCGGCAACTGTCCGGACTGGCCCATGAGTATCTGACCATGGGGTCCTCGGCCCAATCAACTGATCGGGAGACGACGTGGTGAGTACCCCCTAGTCCAGGACACCGTCATTAGCCCCCTGAACCGGTCTTCAAGTTGGGGACGCTCCTCGATTATTTCGGACTGTTCTTCATCTTCGGTCGTCGGTCTTGAAAACTGGTTCAACAAATCTTCTCATCTTCGATCTTGAGGATCGCCTAAGTGCATCTGAAGAGTTTATCGTTGGGTATCCGAGGAGCCCTTTAAGTTCGGCCTTTATCAATGCCTTGTTATTTTTATGCCACGCCTCGGGTTTGAAGTTATTCCGGAGGCAGTGTCCTCTTCGTCCGAGCTCTAATGCGGACTACATTCGAGTATCTTTGCAGCCGAGCACCAACGCCGGACTGCTTCCCAGCTCTATCGCCGGACTATGTATCCGAGCTCCAACGTCGGACAAGTATCCGAGCTCCAACGCCGGACTATGTATCCGAGCTCCAACACGGACTGTATCCGAGGTGTCGTAAATCACCTTGGTTCAAAGAAGTTTGAAGGAGTTTAGCCGAGCTTAATGCCGGAAATGCCCTCTATGGAGCCAGCCACTAGCGCCCGAGCTTTATGCGGACTGCTTCGAGGTGGTGCACCACCCGAATGTGGGCGATTTTTGTTAATATTTTGATTGGTGCAATTTATTCTCTGCCGAGATACATAGCCATAGCCCACAAGGTGTGTATCGGTCTAAAACCGAGATGCACTGAAGGATGACGTAAGACCGCTGATCGATGGCAGCTGAGACTCGGGTTGATTTGCAAAATCGGCACGAGGATCAAGTCCTAACTTCGGCAGAATACTTTGGGACACAAAAGCGGTGTGCTTAGTCCTCGAGACTCGGGTTGGGTGCGGCCGACCAACCTGAGGATCAAAATCTCCTCGGAAACTGTATTGCACTTAAAATTTTCTGCATAGAACAGGCAATGCAGTAGCCCCCGAGACACTGGTCAGGGGATTGATGTGCCCCTTTAATATTTGTAAATAATAAGCCCGAAGCCCAGTAGCCCCCGAGCCTTAATGCGGGCACGGGTGGCCGAGTTAAGGATCGATATCCATAGTAAAATCACAAATTATGTGTAATGACTCAACGTATCCAAGTACTTTATGTCATTGTACAGAACTTTGTTGACCGGCCATCGGCTTCAACCTCCTCGGCCAGTAGCCGAGGAGTGTTTGTCCTACTTTATAAAGCCTTTATGAGGGCAAAGATTTACGACAAACAAGGCAATCTGGCCATACGGTTTTATAAACAAAGGTACGCAGAGAGATATGTTATATTACTGTTTAACAGAAGAAATGGCTTCCAAAGAAAATAGTCCCGCTATTGGTTCCTTTCTTTGGGTTGTCATGCTAAGCATGATCATGAAACCTCAGCTCCAATGAAAGAGCAAAATATTGAGGATTTAGTTTGGGAGGCGAGTTACTAGCCCCGGTAGTGTTGGCGACGATCGAGGTCAAGCCGGAAACACTTCGCCAATTTTATGAATGGCCCGTCATTTAATATAGTCATCGGATCGCTGGCCAGTTTACACCTATTGTGACGGATCAGTTTTGGCTTTCTCCATCGAGGTGCTTGACCATGCGAGCTGGAAGCACAATCGCAGAGGTGCTACCTTTGCACACCTAGCCGAACAAAGCGGGCGTAGGAGGCAAGCGGGAGCCGGCAACCCAACTATTGTTGAAGACACAATTCAAACTGATGCATATATAGCAATATCCGAGAATGTTTTTGCCGAATCTCTAAAGGTGTCCGGCGTTGCACTGCGAGACTTGTGCTGAAAACACACAAATAGTTAAAAGTGCCAAAAGCTTGGAAAACCAAAAAACTTCAGTAAAAACATGACGTCTGAACAAGATCAAGTGTTCGGTGCCAATCCGAAAATTGGACTTTAGAAAAAAAAGTGCTTCTACCGTGCTTTAACATGACACATCCTATCTCAAGACTTCAAGCGGGTCAGCCTACGGCTTCAGTCTCCCATCCCGAAGGCAGAGTACTTCTCATTAGGCCAGTTTAGAAAACTAAACTCTAGCGGTTTTGAGAGAGAAATTAGGCTCCCCGGCTAGTGACCGCACACTTGTGTCGAAAAAAAAGGAGTGATAAATAATAAAAACTTTGCAACGACTAAGCAGAAAAACACTTAGTATGAAACGGCTCAAATAAACATAAGAGCCCCCAAGTGACTTGGGTAAAAGTTGACTATATAATGTAAGGTGACATGTAGAATGCCTTCTAGCCGGATTGTTGATCGTTTGTCGTAGCGGAGCTTTTCGCTTCAACCTCTGGACCCAATAGTCCGGAGTGTGTCCGAATACCCTTGCGGTTAGAAAAACCGGGGCATGCGTGGAGACCAGGCGTAGGGGTCATTAGTGCTTTATCAGACAAGTGCCCAACTAGTTATGTTATATTACATGGTTAGTAAGAAACATCTTCCAGGGAGAATAGTTTCGTTAGGGGTTCCTTTCCCTGGGAGGCATGCCCTAAAGTGCATGTCCGGACTGCGAAAAGAGCAGAAAAACATCTGGGGGCAGGTAAATAAATAGGTAAGAAATGATCTTTTAGTTCACCGACCGAGTATTCCCTTAAAACGCTAGCTTTTGGCTTCACCCAGTCGAGGTACACATCCGGTGACCAGCAATAATAATCGCAGAGGTGCTCCTTTACCACCTAGCGAACAATCGGGAGCGTAGGGGTAAGCACAGAGCCGAGCAACCCAGCTTGGCCAAAACTTAAGTCATATCGATGCATATAATGGTGAATAAAAGGTACATGCGGAAGTGTGACACATGTGTTGGGCATAAAGCCCGTATTAATAAGCTTCATTAAAGAAGCCCCAGTATAATGAGCGGGTAGCGCGTCAAGTATCTTGAACAAAGTTTGGACAAGGAAAATTTTACAAGCAATTTTTTTCCAAAAAGTATAATGCTTGGTCGAACCGAACACAAGTTAGAAATTTAAAACTTTGAGCATGAAGGCAACTTAGCTGGTTAATGTGTTCGGTATTGGCGACGCAGTCCGAGCTTGATGCGGGACAAGGTTCCATCCCCCAAGCCGGTCCCGAGATGGCGGAGCAAAGAGCTCAGCACTCCGAAGTGGTCACATAGCACGGTCAATGCAGGACGGCAGAGTGATGCCGAAATCCCTGGCATAGGGTAATGAAGTGTTGACGAAGTGCACAAAAAATAGTGCAGACCGGGGATAATAGTAATAATAAGAATTAAAAAAATCATTGCATAATAAATAATTTATGCAAAGCGAGTAATAAAAGAAATATGGCCTGGCGCCGAAGTCAATGTCGATGCAGGTCGTCGGCGTAATGAATAAAGGCGTGGCAAAGCCGGATTCTGTGTCGGTCCGAGTTCGGATCGGCGTTAGCGGACTATGTCTGAAACCGACCGAACCATCATGCGACCGTCGATAATGCGGCCACCATTTGATAGACCTGTGTACATATGATGGACAAACCAGAGTAATAATTCCTTGGGAAATCTTAACCCAAACAAGCAAAAAAATACTAGGATTAATAGCACCTGGTTTATTTGTTGTAGCAATCCGAAGGAAGGTGATTCCCAAAATTGAGACTCGATCCGCGCACCCATTGCCTGGTCGGCTAGTGACGCCGAAGTGTCCGGAGTAGGTTAATGAAGAGATGGTGAAGCCCCCGGTCCAGCCGAGATGTCGAAGTAGGTCGGCGCGATGGACACCTGCTTGAAGAAGCAATAGTGCGGCCCTGGCGATGTAGGTCGTGAGGTGGTCGATGCCGGCTTGATGAAGCGACCGAGCGGCGGTGCCGGTATGCCCGCTCCGTGTAATCGTGGGGCGGCGATGTTGGTGATGATTTATCCTTCGCGATGCCGGACTCTTGTTCGGCTTGCCGAGATGATGATCCGAAGAAGTTGAGCTCTGCTCAACAAAGTGACGACATGTCTAGCGCAGGTCGGCAGCCATGGAGCAATATCGCCGGACTGGTTTGACACCAGCATGATGTTGAAGATCATGTTCAAAAGATCTTAAAGTTAGTGGGATGTGTTTGGGAACAAAACACAATACCCCGTACAAAACTTCCTTCAAAAAGGATGTCCGAAATCCCGTTCATAAAAAAGACGAACTCGGGTCGGATTCGTTTTCGCAAAGAAAACAGATCCGAGAAGTGATGCACTAATCGGAAGGTTCCCGGAGTTTGGACGGTCGGATCGAGCTGAAATTTTGAGGGGTGGTAGATATAGGAATTCCGCAGCCTATCAACGGCTGGATCTTCCAAAGGATGTCCGAGCTAGAAGCTGGACATCACGCCCTAAACTCGTCCGGATTCTCGTCCAGATTCAATGCGGCTCCGGTATATCGGAGATTGCCAGAGATTCCTCCATCGGAACTCGACGAAACTTTCCAGGGTTGTTGTAGACTCAATTCCGCACAATTCCACCGAAGCAATCGTTAAAACGATGCTTGAGGAGGCGGTGGCGGCGGACACAAGTCCACTGTCCAGAAAAACAGTACGGTCGCCCGAGGGCAATGTTGACGTTGAGTCCCCGGGCTCCCTGGATGATTCCTCCATGATCTTAATAGAGGTCGGAGTTGATGTTGATGAAGGCCCTCATCTGAACATGACGATCGGAGGTAGGGCGCAGCCCTTGGTCGAACCAAGGTGACCAGTTGAGCTGGTGACGAAGATGCCGAAGTCGCAGTTGATCTGCAGGCGAGCCATCGACCTTTTGCCGAACACACAGCGGAACTCTCAATGAAAGCACCAATGTCGGTTGTCGAAACCGGCGGATTCGGGGTAGGGGTCCCGAACTGTGCGTCTAAGGCGGATGGTAACAGGAGACAGGGGACACGATGTTTACCCAGGTTCGGGCCCTCTCTATGGAGGTAATACCCTACTTCCTGCTTGATTGATCTTGATGATATGAGTATTACAAGAGTTGATCTACCACGAGATCGTAGAGGCTAAACCCTAGAAGCTAGCCTATGGTATGATTGTTGTATCTATCTATCGACTAGCCTGGCCTCGGTTTATATAATGCACCAGAGGCCTAGGATAACAAGAGTCCTAGCCGAGTACGCCGGTGGGGAGGAGTCCTTGTCTTGACCGCCAAGTCTTGTGGAATCTTCCTTGTATGCGGCAACTGTCCGGACTGGCCCATGAGTATACGGCCATGGGGGTCCTCGGCCCAATCCAACTGATCGGGAGACGACATGGTGAGTACCCCCTAGTCCAGGACACCGTCAATAATCTCTTGCCATAACCCTTCCGTGTTGTAAATTTTCCACCACCATTTGCTCAAGAGGTCTTTATTCATAAGTCCTAGGTTTTCAATCCCCAAACCACCCATGTCCTTAGGTCTACAGACATTAGAGCATTTAACCAGATGGTATTTTTTCTTTTTATGATCTTCCTGCCACAATAACCTAGCTCTAAAGAAGTCCATTCGCTTATTCACCCCAATTGGTAATCCATAAAAAGGACATCATAAAGTACGGGATGCCTGTCAGAGAAGATTGTACTAGAGTGACCCTCCCAGCACTAGCAAGGAGCCTCCCTTTCCAGGTGTCACATTTTTTCTCCATTTTACTCTCTGGAGGTTTCCAGTGTTTGTTGCTAATTCTACTCCCATCTACAGGTAGTCCTAAATATTTCATTGGCAAAGTCCCAATGGGGCAAGTGAATATCTTAGCATATTCATCTTTTTTGTTCTTGGCCTCCCCAAAAAGAAAAGGTTCACTCTTATGGAGATTGATTTTCAGACCAGACATCTACTCAAAAAGGCATAATATATATTTGAGGTTATGTGCACTATCCATGTCATCTTGTAAAAGAAAGATGGTATCATCTGCATATTGCAACATGTTAATCCCATTTGTGGCATATTCTTCCAGTACCCCTTTAACTAGGCCTTTTTTTCTGGCATTATCGAGCATGATAGCCAAAGCATCAGCTGCTAAGTCAAAATTAAGAGGTGACAGGGAATCCCCCTGTCTCAGCCCTTTACGAGTAGGGAAATATTTTCCTAAGTTTTCATTCACCTTCACACAAACTTTCCCTCCTCTGATTGTTTCCATCACCCAATCTATCCATTTGTCTGGGAAACCTTTCATTTTAAGCATTTGGAAAAGAAAGGACCATTTAATTTTATAGTAAGCTTTTTCAAAGTCTATTTTTAAAAGCAAAGCACCTTGTTTCTTTTTTATGCTATTCAAGGCTTCATGCAAAATCAAGACCCCCTCCATGATATATCTGCCCTTAACAAAAGCAGTTTGCACAAGGGAAATAACATCTGCTGCCACCATATTCAGTCTGTTCATCAGAACTTTAGTAATAAGTTTGAAACAGACATTTAACAAGCAGATAGGCCTGAAATTTTGTATTTTAGCAACATCCTTACTTTTTGGGACTAATGTAATGATCCCATAATTCAGCCTACTAATGTCAACTTTGTTTGCAAAATCATCTAGTAGGGACTTAAGATCATGTTTAACCAACTCCCAATAATGTTGATAAAATTCAGCTATAAATCCATCAGGGCCAGGTGACTTATTATGGGCCATATTAAAAACCACATTCTTAATTTCCTCCAAAGAGAACTCATTGATCAGTATATCTCTATATTGTTCATGAATCGTTTTTGGATTTTCAATATTTAGAGAAATCTTAGAGTTGTCAGGATGACCAAACAAGTTTTTATAGAAACTTGCTATATATTCTACCAGATTTTTGTCTCCTTCAATCACCCCTTCCTCTTGCTCAAGCCTATTAATTTTGTTTCTTCTGAGTCTCCCATTTGCCTTGGCATGGAAGAATTTTGTGTTACTATCTCCTTCCAATATTTCATCCACCTTAGCCCTTTGCTTCCACTTTGCTTCTTCATGTTGCAACAGTCTATCCAACTGAGATCTAAGCTCTATTTGCTCTTTTCTAACATCAGCAGTAAGTACATTTTGTTCACAATGTTTATCAATATTATCTAGCTTAAGTAAGATGTCCTTTTTAAGCTCAATATACCAAGCATTTCTGTTTCTGTTCCAGCCTTTGAGTTTAGGCCTGAGTATCCTAAATTTCCCAACAGTCTGTCCACACTATCTCCAATGGTACTGGTGTCATTCCATACATCATGTATAATCTTGTCAATCCCCTCTCTCAAAAACCAGGCATTTTCAAATCTGAAAATTGGATCAAATTTTTGAATGTCCCGAGAGTCTAAAAGAAGTGGTGTATGGTCAGACTTCTCTCTAGTTAGGGAAGTAATTTGAGTCAAGGGGTATACCTCTTCCCATTATGTACTACATAAAATTCTATCTAACTTTTCAAAGGTGGGTACAGGCAGATTATTACCCCATGTAAATTGTCTGCCATTCATTTCAAGCTCTCTAACTCCAGCTTGTTCCAAAATAGCATTAAACAGAAAACTCCAGTGTCCAGGAGTGCCAGGTTTATTCTTTTCACTAGCTTTTCTAATAGTTTTAAAATCACCCCCTATCAGAATGGGGTTTACACTAGTTTGAAAAATTCTAGAAAGCTCAGCCAGGAATTTAGCCTTCCTCTCTGGTTGGGCATCTCCATAAATCACCACTAGGTCCCAAATGAACCTAGTTTTTAGATCTTGACTGTCATTTTAATATGGTAGTCTCCTTCATCTTGTGAGATCACATCTAAAGTGGTGTAATTCACCCCTAACAAGAGTCCACCAGATTTCCCCCTAGCAGGAGTGAAATGCTAGTGGAAGTCTCTGCCAGCACAGATTTTATGTAGATCATTTCTAGAAAACTCCTGTCTCATGGTCTCTTGCAAACCCACAAAATCTACTTTCATATCCATTATCATTTCCCTAAGGAACCTCCTTTTAATGTCTCCCCTAAAACCTCTCAAATTCCAAAAAATGCCTCTCATTTTTTGTTTCTTTTTCTTGGCAGAGAGCTCTAGCAGTTTAACAGGGAAGGCAGTTTTAACCCCAGAACCTCTGGTGGTTTTCTCCTTTTTTTCTCCCTTTTTTTATGAGAAAAGTTCTCTAACTACTTCCCAATCCTCATCATCTTTTCTACCCCCCCTCCTCATCTCCCTGATCAAGCAGATCTTCCAGGGTATGCTCCCCAGTGTCAATGATCATGCTTTCCTCAATCAGCATATCGTGATTCTATTTTTTATTTAAGTCAGACAACCACAAGTCAATTCTAGCCTGCTCCACATTTTTTATCAATTCCAAATTATGTTTAATCACCACAGTATTTTTTCCCAGAGTAACCCCAACCCCCTCAGCAACCTTTTGCAAAAGACTGTTAAATTTAGGAAAGCTTTCAATACAAGATAACTCAACATAGTTATCTTTCTTTGCTGCCCTTTCCTTGGCCAGTTTTGTGATGTTACGATCTTCTTTTCTCTTTAATCTAGTACATCTTCTCAGCTCCTCCTCTTCATCTTTCAGAACATCCTCCCCTTTCCCAGCTTTTTTTTATCTTAGTCTCAAACGAGTATGTGTCTTGACTAGCTGTGTAGTCCACTAGCTCCACATATCCCAGCCCAATGGCCTGATCAATCAGTTCTTGCTCTATCATTTCTCCCCCTCTTCCTGTTTGTCCTCCACTCCCATATCTTCATCAATGGCTTCTACCTCTTCCTCTTCATTGTTGCTTCTATCTCCAGATTGTGACTCTTTCATCGCATCACCCCCTTTTAGATTGATCTGGAGTAGCTCATGTTGTCTTTTAACCTCTTTCTCAAGGGTTTTCCTAATAAACTCCATTTCTTTCCTTTTTTTCTCTTCTAGCATAAGTTGTGCAGTCTTCCTAGCAGCCAGCTCCTCTGCTTTCTGCAGCCTGATCATCAGACTCTCTTCCCTCTCTTGCAGTTCTGTAACTGCAACTGTCTCTTTGTTTTTTTGGAGACTTCATCAGTCTGACAGATCTCACTAGTTTTCAGAACCACCTGTTCATATCGTTTCAGACCCAAATCCCCCAAGTTCATGCTCTGTTTTCCAGTGCCCACTTGTTTGCTTCTTTTTTGCATATCATTCTCTCTTTGGGACTCAAAACTCTCAAGATCTAGATATTCAAACATCTTTCTTTTGTTCCCCTCATCAAACTTGTACCACCCCTATTCAGCAACTGAGTCAAACTCAAAGTTTATGTCATACAACAACAGGTCTTTAGTAGTTATCTCAGTCCCTGCTAGAATTTTGTGCATGTCTCTCACTCCAACCTTCACCCTGCTGGAATTTTGTGCAGCCGAAGTGGCAGAGATGAAGCTATACATGGAGCAGCTGGACGGCAAGGTCGACGGCCTACATACAGAGGTGGAGGGCGTGCGCACTGAGGTTACAGAGGTCAAGAAGCATCTCTCATGCCTCGAAGAGCTGATGTTGAGGATGGAGGAGAAGCTCACCACCTCACCTCAGCCGAGTGCCTCAACTATTGGGGGACGTAGTAATTTGAAAAAATTTCCTACGCACACGCAAGATCATGGTGATGCATAGCAACGAGAGGGGAGAGTGTGTCCACGTACCCTCGTAGACCGAAAGCGGAAGCGTTAGCACAACGCGGTTGATGTAGTCGTACGTCTTCATGATCCGACCGATCAAGTACCGAATGCACGACACCTCTGAGTTCTGCACACGTTCAACTCGATGATGACGGCGTAGTGACGATGATGATGTTCTACCGACGCAGGGCTTCGCCTAAGCACCGCTACGATATTATCGAGGTGGACTATGGTGGAGGGGGGCACCGCACACGGCTAAGAGATCCAGGGGATCAATTGTTGTGTCTATGGGGTGCCCCCTGTTGGAAATATGCCCTAGAGGCAATAATAAATTAGTTATTATTATATTTCCTTGTTCATGATAATCGTTTATTATCTATGCTATAATTGTATTGATAGGAAACTCAAATACATGTGTGGATACATAGACAACACCATGTCCCTAGCAAGCCTCTATTGGCTAGCTCGTTGATCAATAGATGGTTACGGTTTCCTAACCATGGACATTGGATGTCATTGATAACGGGATCACATCATTAGTAGAATGATGTGATGGACAAGACCCAATCCTAAGCCTAGCACAAAGATCGTAGTTCGTATGCTAAAGCATTTCTAATGTCAAGTATCATTTCCTTAGACCATGAGATTGTGCAACTCCGGATACCGTAGGAATGCTTTGGGTGTACCAAAGCGTCCTGGCGTGGCTGGGTGGCTATAAAGGTGCACTACAGGTATCTCCGAAAGTGTCATTGGGTTGGCACGAATCGAGGCTGGATTTGTCACTCCGTGTAAGCGGAGAGGTATCTCTGGGCCCACTCGGTAGGACATCATCATAATGTGCACAATGTGACCAAGGGGTTGATCACGGGATGATGTGTTACGGAACGAGTAAAGAGACTTGCGTAGCGAGATTGAACAAGGTATAGGATACCGACGATCGAATCTCGGGCAAGTACAATACCGCTAGACAAAGGGAATTGTATACGGGATCGATTGAGTCCTTGACATCGTGGTTCATCCGATGAGATCATCGTGGAACATGTGGGATCCAACATGGGTATCCAGATCCGCTGTTGGTTATTGACCGGAGAACGTCTCGGTCATGTCTACATGTCTCCCGAACCCGTAGGGTCTACACACTTAAGGTTCGATGACGCTAGGGTTATAAAGGAAGTTTGTATGTGGTTACCGAATGTTGTTGAGTCCGGATGAGATCCCGGACGTCACAAGGAGTTCGGAATGGTCCGGAGGTAAAGATTTATATATGGAAAGTTGTTGTTCGGGTTAGGAAAAGTTCGGGTTTTTCGGTATTGTACCGGAAGCTTCGAGAAGGTTCGGAGGATTCGGAGGGGTCCGGAGGTCCGGAAATTGTTCCACCACGTCGAATACAGTAGCATGGGCTGTAGGGGCGCCCTAGCCTTAATGGGCCAGGGGCACCAGCCCCCAAGGCCCATGCGCATGGGAGGGGGAAACCCTAAGGGGAGGGCCTCCACTTGACTTGGGAGGCACTCCTCCCCTCTTGGCCGCCCCAAGTCCCATCTAGGGCTGGTCGCACCCCTTGGGGTGGAAACCCTAAAGGGGCGCAGCCCCTTTCCCCTATATATACTTGAGGTTTTGGGCTGCCCAACACACATGAGTTCTCTCCTCTTGGTGCATCCTGCCTCTCCTCCTCCTCCTCCCTTGGTGCTTGGCGAAGCCTCTGGGATGCCACACTCCTCCATCACCACCATGCCGTTGTGTTGCTGCTGGATGGAGTCTTCCTCAACCTCTCCTCTCTCCTTGCTGGATCAAGGCATGGGAGGCGTCACCGGGCTGTACGTGTGTTGAACGCGGAGGTGCCGTCCGTTCGGCACTAGGATCTCCGGTGATTTGGATCACGACAGTACGACTCCTTCAACCCCGTTCTCTTGAGCGCTTCCGCTTAGAGATCTACAAGGGTATGTAGATGCACTCTCCTTCCCTCGTTGCTAGAATCTCCATAGATTGATCTTGGTGATGCGTGAAAATTTTGAATTTCTGCTCGTTCCCCAACAAGTGGCATCATGAGCTAGGTCTATTGCGTAGATTCTTTGCACGAGTAGAACACAAAGTAGTTGTGGGCGTTGATTTTGTTCAATATGCTTACCGTTACTAGTCCAATCTTGTTTCGACGGTATTGTGGGATGAAGCGGCCGGACCGACCTTACACGTACTCTTACGTGAGGCAGGTTCCACCGGTGACATGCACATGGTGCATAAGGTGGCTAGCGGTGCCGTCTCTCCCACTTTAGTCGGAACGGATTCGATGAAAAGGGTCCTTATGAAGGGTAAATAGCAATTGGCATATCACGTTGTGGTTTTGCGTAGGTAAGAAACGTTCTTGCTAGAAACCCATAGCAGCCACGTAAAACATGCAAACAACAATTAGAGGACGTCTAACTTGTTTTTGCAGGGTATGCTATGTGATGTGATATGGCCAAGAAGAATGTGATGAATGATATGTGATGTATGAGATTGATCATGTTCTTGTAATAGGATTCACGACTTGCATGTCGATGAGTATGACAATCGGCAGGAGCCATAGGAGTTGTCTTTATTTATTGTATGACCTGCGTGTCATTAAACAACGCCATGTAATTACTTTACTTTATTGCTAACCGGTAGCCATAGTAGTAGAAGTAATAGTTGGCGAGACAACTTCATGAAGACACAATGATGGAGATCATGATGATGGAGATCATGGTGTCATGCCGGTGACGATGATGATCATGGAGCCCCGAAGATGGAGATCAATGGAGCTATATGATATTGGCCATATCACGTCACTACTATATAATTGCATGTGATGTTTATTATGTTTATGCATCTGGTTTACTTAGAAACGACGGTAGTAAATAAGATGATCCCTTACACAAATTTCAAGAAGTGTTCTCCCCTGACTGTGCACCGTTGCTACAGTTCGTCGCTTCTAAGCACCACGTGATGATCGGGTGTGATGGATTCTTACGTTCACATACAACGGGTGTAAGACAGATTTACACAGCAAAAACACTTGGGGTTAACTTGACGAGCCTAGCATGTGCAGACATGGCCTCGGAACACGGAGACCGAAAGGTCGAGCATGAGTCGTATAGTAGATACGATCAACATGAAGATGTTCATCGATGATGACTAGTCCGTCTCACGTGATGATCGGACACGGCCTAGTTGACTCGGATCATGTAATCACTTAGATGACCAGAGGGATGTCTATCTGAGTGGGAGTTCATAAGATGAACTTAATTATCCTGAACATAGTCAAAAGATCTTTGCAAATTATGTCGTGAGCTCGCGCTTTAGTTCCACTGTTTAGATATGTTCCTAGAGAAAATATAGTTGAAAGTTGTGATGGCGATTATGCGGACGAGAGAAAGCTTATGTCCTTAATGCACCTCGGTGTGCTGAACCCCAAACGTCGTTTGTGGATGTTCTGAACATCGGACATACACGTTTTGATAACTACGTGATAGTTCAGTTAAACGGTTTAGAGTTGAGGCACCGAAGACGTTTTTCGAAACTTCGCGGAACATATGAGATGTTTCGAAGGCTGAAATTGGGATTTCAAGCTCGTGCCCACGTCAAGAGGTATAAGACCTCCGACGATTGTCTTAGCCTGCAAACTAAGGGAGAAAAGCTCAATCGTTGAGCTTGTGCTCAGATTGTCTGAAGTGCAACAATCACTTGAACCGAGTGGGAGTTGATCTTCCAGATGAGATAGTGATGTTTCTCCAAAGTCATTTCCACCAAGCTGCTAGAGCTTCGTGATGAACTATAACATATCAAGGATAGAGATGATGATCCTTGAGGTAATCGCGTTGTTTGACATCGCGAAAGTAGAAATCAAGAAGGAGCATCAATTGTTGATGGTTGATGAAACCACTAGTTTCAAGAAGGGCAAGGGCAAGAAGGACACTTCATGAAGCGGCAAATCAGTTGCTGCTCCGGTGAAGAAACCCAAGGTTGAACCCAAACCCGAGACTAAGTGCTTCGTAATAAAGGGAACAGCCATTTGGAGCAGAATTACCCTAGATACTTGGTAGATGAGAAGGCTGGCAAGGTCGATAGAAGTATATTGGATATGCATTATGTTAATGTGTACTTTACTAGCACTCCTAGTAGCACCAGGGTATTAGATACCGGTTCGGTTGCTAAGTGTTAGTAACTCGAAATAAAAGCTACGGAATAAGCAGAGACTAGCTAAAGGTGAGTGACGATATATGTTGGAAGTGTTTCCAAGGTTGATGTGATCAAGCATCGCACGCTCCCTCTACCATCGAGATTGATGTTAAACCTAAATAATTGTTATTTGGTGTTTGCGTTGAGCATAGACATGATTGGATTATGTCTATCTTAATCTGGTTATTCATTTAAGGAGAATAATGGTTACTCTATTTATTTGAATAATACCTTCAATGGTCTTGCACCTAAAAGAATGGTTTATTGAATCTCGATTGTAGTGATACACATTTTCATGCCAAAAGATATAAGATAGTAATGATAGTACCACTTACTTGTGGCACTGCCATGTAAGTCATAAACGCATGAAGAAGCTCCATGTTGATGGATCTTTGGACTCACTCGTTTTGAAAAGTTTGAGACATGCGAACCATGTCTATTGGTGTATACGCATGAAGAAACTCCATGCAGATGGATCGTTTGGACTCACTTGATTTTGAATCACTTGAGACATGCAAATCATACCACATGGGCAAGATGACTAAAAGCCTCGGTTTGAGAAGATGGAACAAGATAGCAACTTGTTGGAAGTAACACATTTTGATGTGTGCAGTCCAATGAGTCTTTGAGGCATCTGATGAATATCGTTATGTTCTTACTTCACAGATGATTCGAGTAGATATTGAGTATATTTACTTGATGAAACACAAGTCTGAATTATTGAATGGTTCAAGTAATTTGAGAGTGAAGTTTAGGATCTTCGTGACAAGAGGATAGAATATCTATGATATGATCATAGAGATGAATATCTGAGTTACGAGTTTTGGCACACAATTAAGACATTGTGCAAATTTTTTCACAATTAATACCGCCTGGAACACCATAGTGTGATGGTGTGTCCGAACATCATAGTTGCACCCTATTGGATATGGTGCGTACCTTGATGTCTCTTATCGAATTACCACTATCGTTCATTGGTTAGGCATTAGAGACAACCACATTCACTTTAAATAGGGCACCACGTAATTCCGTTGAGATGACACCGTATGAACTATGGTTTAGAGAAACCTAAACTATCATTTCTTAAAGGTTTGGGGCTATGACGCTTATATGAAAAAGTTTCAGGTTGATAAGCTCGAACCCAAAGCGAATAAAATGCATCTTCATAGGACACCCAAAACGGTTGGGTATACCTCCTAATTCAGATCCGAAAGCAATTGGGATTGTTTCTTGAATCGGGTCCTTTCTCGAGGAAAAGTTTGTCTCGAAAAGTTGAGTGGGAGGATGGTGGAGACTTGATGAGGTTATTGAACCGTCACTTCAACTAGTGTGTAGCAGGGCACAGGAAGTTATTCCCGTGGCACATACACCAATTGAAGTAGAAGCTTATGATAGTGATCATGAAGTTTCGGATCAAGTCACTGACGTACCTCGAGGGTGACAAGGATGCGTACTACTTCAGAGTGGTACGCAATCCTGTCTTGAAGGTCATGTTGCTAGACAACAATGAACCTGCGAGCTATGGAGAAGCAATGGTGGGCCCAAATTCCGACAAATGGTTAGAAGCCATGAAATCCGAGATAGGATCCGGTATCGAACAAAGCATGGACTTTGGTGGACTTGCCGATGATCGGCAAGCCATTTAGATGAATGGATCTTTAAGAAGAAGACGGACGTGGACGGTAATGTCACCGTCTATGAAGCTCGACTTGTGGCGAAGAGTTTTTCACAAGTTCAAGGAGTTGACTACGATGAGATTTTCTCATCCGTAGCGATGCTTAAGTCCGTCGGAATCATGTTAGCACAAGCTGCATTTATGAAATCTGGCAGATGGATGTCAAAATGAGTATCCTTACCAGTTTTCGTAAGGAAAGGTTGTATGTGATGCAATCAGAAAGTTTTGTCGATCCTAAGGATGCTAAAAGGTATGCTAGCACCAGCGATCCTTCTAAGGACTGGAGTAAGCATCTCGGAGTTGGAATGTGCGCTTTGATGTGATGATCAAAGATTTTGGGTTTATACAAAGTTTATGAGAAACTTGTATTTCCAAAGAAGTGAGTGGGAGCACTATAGAATTTTTGATGAGTATATGTTGTTGACATATTGTTGATCAGAAATGATGTAGAATTTCTGGAAAGCATATAGGGTTATTTGAAAAGTGTTTTTCAAGTGAAAACCTGTATTAAGCTACTTGAACATTGAGCATCAAGATCTATAGGGATAGATCAAAACCGCTTAATGGTACTTTCAAATGAGCACATACCTTGACATAATCTTGAAAGTGTTCAAGATGGATCAGTCAAAGAAGGAGTTCTTGCCTGAGTTGTAAGGTATGGAATTAAGAGTTAAAAGCTCGACCACGGCAGAAAAGAGAGAAAGGACGAAGGTCGTCCCCTATGCTTCAGACATAGGCTCTATAGTATGCTATGCTGTGTACCGCACCGGAAGTGTGCCTTGCCATGAGTCGGTCTAGGGTACAAGAATGATCCAGAATGGATCATTGGATAGCGGTCAAAATTGTCCTTGGAGTAAATAAGGACATGTTTCTCGATTATGGAGGTGATAAAGAGTTCAGCGTAAAGGGTTACGTCGATGCAAGCTTTAACACCTATCCGAGTGACTCTGAGTAGCAAACCGGATACGTATAGTGGAGCAACCATTTGGAATAGATCCAAGTGGAGCGTGGAAGCAGCATTTACAATATGACATAGAGAATTGCAAAGGACACACGGATCTGAAAGGTTCAGACCAGTTGACTAAAACCCGTTGACTAAAACCTCTCTCACAAGCAAAACATGATCAAACCTCAGAACTCATTGAGTCTAAATCACATGATGATGTGAACTAGTTTACAGACACTAGTAAACTCTTTGGGTGTTGGTCACATGGCGATGTGACCTATCAGTGTTAATCACATGACGATGTGAACTAGATTATTGACTCTAGTGCAAGTGGGAGACTGTTGGAAATATGCCCTAGAGGCAATAATAAATTAGTTATTATTATATTTCCTTGTTCATGATAATCGTTTATTATCTATGCTATAATTGTATTGATAGGAAACTCAAATACATGTGTGGATACATAGACAACACCATGTCCCTAGCAAGCCTCTATTGGCTAGCTCGTTGATCAATAGATGGTTACGGTTTCCTAACCATGGACATTGGATGTCATTGATAACGGGATCACATCATTAGTAGAATGATGTGATGGACAAGACCCAATCCTAAGCCTAGCACAAAGATCGTAGTTCGTATGCTAAAGCTTTTCTAATGTCAAGTATCATTTCCTTAGACCATGAGATTGTGCAACTCCCGGATACCGTAGGAATGCTTTGGGTGTACCAAAGCGTCATAACGTGGCGGGTGGCTATAAAGGTGCACTACAGGTATCTCCGAAAGTGTCTGTTGGGTTGGCACGAATCGAGACTGGGATTTGTCACTCCGTGTAAACGGAGAGGTATCTCTGGGCCCACTCGGTAGGACATCATCATAATGTGCACAATGTGACCAAGGGGTTGATCACGGGATGATGTGTTACGGAACGAGTAAAGAGACTTGCCGGTAACGAGATTGAACAAGGTATAGGATACCGACGATCGAATCTCGGGCAAGTACAATACCGCTAGACAAAGGGAATTGTATACGGGATCGATTGAGTCCTTGACATCGTGGTTCATCCGATGAGATCATCGTGGAACATGTGGGATCCAACATGGGTATCCAGATCCCGCTGTTGGTTATTGACCGGAGAACGTCTCGGTCATGTCTACATGTCTCCCGAACCCGTAGGGTCTACACACTTAAGGTTCGATGACGCTAGGGTTATAAAGGAAGTTTGTATGTGGTTACCGAATGTTGTTCGGAGTCCCGGATGAGATCCCGGACGTCACAAGGAGTTCCGGAATGGTCCGGAGGTAAAGATTTATATATGGAAAGTTGTTGTTCGGGTTAGGAAAAGTTCGGGTTTTTCGGTATTGTACCGGAAGCTTCTGAAGGTTCGGAGGATTCGGAGGGGTCCGGAGGTCCGGAAATTGTTCCACCACGTCCAATACAGTAGCATGGGCTGTGGGGCGCCCTAGCCTTAATGGGCCAGGGCACCAGCCCCCAAGGCCCATGCGCATGGGAGGGGGAAACCCTAAGGGGAGGGCCTCCACTTGACTTGGGATGCACTCCTCCCCTCTTGGCCGCCCCAAGTCCCATCTAGGGCTGGTCGCACCCTTGGGGTGGGAAACCCTAAGGGCGCAGCCCCTTTCCCCTATATATACTTGAGGTTTTGGGCTGCCCAACACACATGAGTTCTCTCCTCTTGGTGCATCCCCGCCTCTGCTCCTCCTCCTCTCCCTTGGTGCTTGGCGAAGCCTGCTGGGATTGCCACGCTCCTCCATCACCACCATGCCGTTGTGTTGCTGCTGGATGGAGTCTTCCTCAACCTCTCCCTCTCTCCTTGCTGGATCAAGGCATGGGAGACGTCACCGGGCTGTACGTGTGTTGAACGCGGAGGTGCCGTCCGTTCGGCACTAGGATCTCCGGTGATTTGGATCACGACGAGTACGACTCCTTCAACCCCGTTCTCTTGAACGCTTCCGCTTAGAGATCTACAAGGGTATTTAGATGCACTCTCCTTCCCTCGTTGCTAGAATCTCCATAGATTGATCTTGGTGATGCGTAGAAAATTTTGAATTTCTGCTACGTTCCCCAACACCCCCTTCTCTGTATATAAAGGGGGGCGGAGGAGAGGGCCGTCCAAGGGGGTGGCACGCCCTTGGAGGGGGAAACCTACTCCAAGTAGGGAGGGGGAAACCTACTCCAAGTAGGTTTCCCCTCCCTTTCCTAGTACAAGAAGGAGGAGGAAGGAAGGAGTGGGAGAGGGGAAAGGCAAGGGGGCGCCGCCCCCCCCCCCTTCCTTGTCCTATTCAGACTCAAGGGGAGGGGGCGCCTCTTGCCCTAGCCGGCCCCTCTCTCTCTCCACTAGGGCCCAACAAGGCACATTAGTTCCCGGGGGGTATCGGTAACCCTCGGTACTCCGATAAATGTCTGAAACCTTCCGGAACCTTTCCGGTGTCCAAACATAGTCGTCCAATATATCAATCTTTACGTCTCGACCATTTCGAGACTCCTCTTCATGTCCGTGATCACATCCGTGACTCCGAACAACCTTAGGTACATCAAAACACATAAACTCATAATATAACCGTCATCGAACTTTAAGCGTGTGGACCCTACGGGTTCGAGAACTATGTAGACATGACCGATACACGTCTCCGGTCAATAACCAATAGTAGAACCTGGATGCTCATATTGGCTCCCACATATTCTACGAAGATCTTTACCGGTCAAACCGCATAACAACATACGTCGTTCCCTTTGTCATCGGTATGTTACTTGCCCGAGATTCGATCGTCAGTATCTCAATACCTAGTTCAATCTCGTTATCGTCAAGTCTCTTTACTCATTCCGTAATACATCATCCCACAACTAACTCATTAGTTGCAATGCTTGCAAGGATTATAGTGATGTGCATTACCGAGTGGGCCCAGAGATACCTCTCCGACAATCGGAGTGACAAATTCTAATCTCGAAATACGCCAACCCAACAAGTACCTTTGGAGACACCTGTAGAGCACCTTTATAATCACCCAGTTACGTTGTGACGTTTGGTAGCACACAAAGTGTTCCTCCGGTAAACGGGAGTTGCATAATCTCATAGTCATAGGAACATGTATAAGTCATGAAGAAAGCAATAGCAGGATACTAAACGATCGAGTACTAAGCTAACGGAATGGGTCAAGTCAATCACATCATTCTCCTAATGATGTGATCCCGTTAATCAAATGACAACTCATGTCTATGGCTAGGAAACTTAACCATCTTTGATTCAACGAGCTAGTCAAGTAGAGGCATACTAGTGACACTCTATTTGTCTATGTATTCACACATGTACTAAGTTTTCGGTTAATACAATTCTAGCATGAATAATAAACATTTACCATGATATAAGGAAATAAATAATAACTTTATTATTGCCTCTAGGGCATATTTCCTTCATCAACCGCACTGGCGACGGGGACAGTACAACCACAACCCCATCCACAACAACAGCAACAACCCCCTCCCCAACAACCTGAACTTGTTAACGGTAACCAGGAAAACACCTCGCCTTTGCTGAACAGGGGAACGCTAGTTTGGCGACACGGGCCACAGGACCAAGGGCACAACCTTGGCTGGCCAGATGATCAACAAAATTTCACACACTATCCCCAGGATCAGTACAACGTCCAAGGGCAATACCAAGAAATTCAGCAAGCAATTGCCTACTATCCCCAGGACAACTACAATATGCAGGGATATCATCACAGCCAACGACCATCCCATCAACCACCTCCTTACCAGCAACCTCCAAACCATATTCAGCAGCAACAATTTTACTATCATCCTGAACACCTACAGACATAATACTACCCAAATCAGCATCAAGTGCCACCACAGCAAATGCAGCCACAACCAGTACAACAGACACAGCCTTACAGTCATCCAGCACCTCCGCATCAGCAATACTACCAGTCCCACAACATGGTCAAGGACCAGGCCCCCCTGGAAACCAACCTCTGCACATCCCCACACAAGACAGATATCATGATAATTACAAAGGACACGACAAAGATAATCAGTTCTACAAGTCAACTGCAAGAGCCCCAAAAATTGCATTTCCTACATTTGATGGAACTAACCCCATGGAGTTGCTGAGGACTACTGAATTTTTTACTCTATGGCGTACATCCCTGAAGAGGCTAAATGGGACTATGCTCAGATGTATCTGACTGGAAAGGCTGACACATGGCTGAGAAACTCCGGTATTTTAGATGAAAACCTCACCTGGGATCAATTCTGCGGTGTGGTGCTAAAAAGGTTCTCTGGGGACAGTTCATATGACGTGGTAGAAAATTTCAACTCCCTCAAACAAGGTGCTTCGACCATCTCTGAGTACACATACACGTTTGAGGAAAGGATGTGCTCCTTTAAAAAGGAAAACCCAGGTGTGGCTGAGAGTTACTATATCAAGTGCTTTGTGAATGGCGTTATACCAGAAATCAAGCACTACTTGAAACCCTTCAAACCAACCACACTCTATGATGCAGTAGAAACTGCAAGGAACATGGAACTGGGAGTACAAGACAAAACAAGCAAGAAAGCTTACAACACCAATGCCACATTCCAGAGAAACACCAACCAACAGTCTTACTTCAACAAACCAAAAGTAGGAGATGCTAGTGGAGTAAGAACAGAATTTGACAAGAAACCTGCGATCAAACCAGACACAAAAGTCAGAGAGCTTGGCTCCTGCAGATACTGTGGAGGCAAATGGTTTTTTGGGCACAAGTGTGCTCAATACAAAACACTAAACCTCATGGCCACTGAAAACACACCTGAGGATCAGGCAGCCGATGAAAACCTTCAGATCAGCGAGCCAACTGAAGAAATGCCCCCCTGCTACTTCTCCCATAGAGGAAGAACAGTGCATGCAGATATCTCAACAGGCCCTTGAAAAAAACCAACTGCTGCAAATTTGTCTTTCAAAGTCAACATTGGGGTAAATGTGGAATTGCACTCCCGGATTCAGGTAGTTCCCACACATTCATTGACATGAATTTTGTTGCAAAAACATGTTGTAAAATTGTCAATAACCCAATGGAAACAGTGCTCATTGCGGGAGGTGGCCAATTACAACCTGGATCTCATGTAGCCACACCCCTTACACAATCCAAGGGCATAAGTTTAACAACTCCTTCAAGATATTACCACTAAAGGGCTATGGTATTATATTAGGGTGTGACTGGTTGAGCGCCCACAACCACATAACAATGGATTTTGATAACAGGAAGGTCATTATTAAATAGCAAGGCAAGATGGTCAGCTTAAAGGACAACAACAGGAAAAAATCCATCCCTCTCATCTCACTGAATAGGATGGACAAACTAGCACCAAAGGTCATTTTTGAGTTTTGCCTCATACCTACCACACCTATGAAGCCAACTGAAGTTCAACACTGCAGAGAAGTAGAAGATCTTCTCACCGAATACAAAGACGTATTCGAGGAACCTAAAGGACTGCCACCTGAGAGAGGTTGTAACCACGCTATTCCTTTGAAAGAAGAGGCCACACCACCAATGGTTCGACCTTATAGAGTTCCACACAAGCAGAAGAACGAGATGGAGACTCAAATTAAAGACATGTTGGAATTGTCTGTCATCAGACCCAGTGAGAGCCCATACGCCTCTCCGGCTATACTAATCAGAAAAAGATGGCACTTGGAGACTGTGCATTGACTACAGAAAATTAAATTCTCAAATGGTGAAAACAAGTTTCCAATTCCTGTCATAGAAGACCTGTTTGATGAGCTTCATGGGGCAGAATTCTACACTAAGCTTGACCTAAGAGCTGGATACCATCAATTCAGGAAGAAACCCAAAGACATCCACAAAACAGCCTTTAGAACTTATTTTGGTCACTTCGAATATTTAGTAATGCCCTTTGGGCTTACTAATGCACTAGCCACCTTCCAGGCCCTGATGAATAAGATATTTGCTCACTTGCTCCGGAAATACGTTCTGGTTTTCTTTGATGACATACTAGTGTACAACAGGACACTACTAGAGCATTTAGCACATCTCAGAGAAGTATTGCAAATTCTCAAAGAAAACAGATTATATGCCAAACTGAGCAAGTGTACATTTGCTGCCCCACAAGTAGAATATCTAGGACACATAATCTCGGGCAAGGGAGTTGAGACAGATCCTAAGAAAATAGAAGCAGTCAAGGAGTGGCCAGTCCCCAAGAACATCACTCAACTCAGAGGATTCCTTGGCCTAGCAGGGTATTATAGGAGATTTGTAAGAAATTATGGCATCATTTGCAGGCCCTTACATGAAGCCTCAAGAAGGATGCATTTCAGTGGGGGCCAGCACAGCAACAAGCTTTCTAGCAGCTCAAACACTGCCTAACAACTGCTCCTCTCCTGGCCCTCCCAAGCTCCTTTGTTCCCTTCACTATAGAAACTCATGCTAGTGGCTAGGGTATAGGTGCTGTATTAATGCAACAAGGGAAACCACTGGCATATTTCAGCCAAAGCATTGGACCTAAAGCCGCAGCCCTCTCCACATACGACAAAGAAGCAATGGCAATCCTCGAAGCACTAAGAAAATGGAGGCACTACTTACTGGGAAATGAACTTCACATCAGAACTAATCAGAAAAGTCTGAAATTCATCACAGAACAAAAGGTTTCTGAAGGAATCTAGCACAAGCTCCTACTGAAATTACTAGAATTCAATTACAACATTGAGTATAAAAAAGGCCAAGAAAACATGGCTGCTGATGCTCTTAGCAGGAGAGAACACACCCTACTTGCCACCACTATTGTTACTCCCACATGGATTGATTCCGTGGAGCAGAGTTACATCGGGGATCAGCACTATCAGGGACTACTTCAGAAGCTGCTCATAGCACCACAAGCTGAGAAGCATTACACCCTGACAGCAGGCATTCTCAAATACAAGGGGAGAATATACATTGGACCTGATACTACTCTCAAACAACAACTTATTGATTCTATGCATGCATCTGCTATGGGTGTACACTCTGGCATGGTAGCTAACTATCAAAGAATCAAAAGACTGTTTTACTGGCCTGGACTAAAAAAGGATGTGGAGAAGTTCATTTCTAAATGTGCTATCTGCCAAAGAGCTAAAGCAGAACACTGCGAGTACCCTAAGTTGGTAGACCCCCTCCCACCCCCCGACATGGCTTGGGCACACCTCACTATGGATTTCATCGAGGGACTACCTAAATCACAAGGAAAAGAGGTCATTCTAGTGGTAGTGGACACGTACACTAAATATGCCCATTTCATCCCCTTGGCACACCCTTACTCAGTTCTCATAGTGGCCCAAGCATTCATGGAACATGTATTCAAACTGCATGGCCCTCCCATCAGCATTGTCACAGACCGGGACAGAATTTTTACAAGCAAAATGTGGCAGGAGATATTCAAATCAATGAAGATAAAACTCAGGTTGAGCACAACTTACCACCCTCAAAGTGATGGCCAAACCGAGCGTGTAAACCAATGTTTGGAAGCTTACCTGAGATGCATGGTTTTTCAAGAACCAAAGAAATGGTGTGCCTAGATTCCCCCACCACTTATCAGTGAGATAGCTATACCAGGCCCCTCTGATTCTGATGCAAAACCCTTCCTCGAAGAAAAACAGCACATGCTGACCAAACTCAAGGAAAATCTAGCTCAAGCACAGGGGAGAATGAAAAAATATGCAGACAAAAAGAGAACCGAAAGACAGTTCGAGGTGGGCGACATGGTCTACTTGAGGATGCAACCATATCGCTTAGCAGCTTTTGGCATCAGGCAGGCTATCAAGCTCACAACCAAGTTTTATGGACCTTACGGAATAATTGAAAAGATTGGCAGAATGGCCTACAAGTTGCTGCTTCCCTCTAATGTGGGTATACATCTGTCTTCCACGTCAGTCAACTAAAGAAACATCTTGAAACACATGCTGTACCTTGCCCTGAACTACCTCTGGTTACTCCTGAAAGAAAAATCAAAACAAAGCCGGTAACAGTCCTAGAAACAAGATCCCTTCCCCGGAATGATGTCCTCATCACACAATGGCTCGTACCATGGCAAAACCTTAGTCCAGATGAGGCTACCTGGGAGGTTGCTTCTTTCATGAAAAGGGTATTCCCAGCATTCTTCAAGAGCACCATCCAATCCTGGTTTCCGGAGAAATATACTTGAGGACAAGTATGTTTTCCAGCAGGGAGTATTGTCAGATTACTGAACAATGAACCCAGGTGTCACCTAAATTCAGTAACTGCAGCGTATCGGTTCGGCTTCAGTTAACTGAGATCGAAGGACTGTGAAGATACATGAAGGAATCGACGGCTGGGAAGATAACGCTGGGCGTTTACCTGCTAATGGTAGTTTTTCTACTGTAATTCACGGAGCTGTACCACTCCTTATAAGCCCGCCTGCGAGCACATGAGGGACACTCATTGTATCCACTCCTTATAAGCCCGCCTGCGAGCACATGAGGGGCACTCATTGTATCCACAAACAAAAATTCTAGTTCTTATCTGTAGGCTAGCTTGTATCAAATTCCTCAATTAATAGAAGGGTCTCCACATCGGGAGTTTATCTACTGCTTGTTCCTGTCGATTTGGTAGCTAGTTCTGCCGATCCCCTTCGGGATCTGACACTCTGCCTTCTTCTTGATCAAATGCTGAATCCAGGTTGATTTTCAAAATCCGCTCGGGCGGGCACACCCAATCCTATTCTCATCGAGTCTTCCATGTAGTGTTTGTCTGACAAATGGGCCCACATAATGTTTAATTAGCCCACCGTCATCAGGAACCGTCATTAAGCAGGTTATAAGGCGCCGCTTGGATTCGGTGTAAGTTTATACAGCCGGATTTAATTTACAGGTGTAAATTACCGCCACAGTGTATCTTCCCACTGGAATAGAAACAATGGCCGGAGGTCTCTATCGATTACGGGGGTATTTGGGAGGCAACCGACAATCCAAGCGGGGCCTAAGTGTCCATCGCCTTGTACAGAGGGTATAATACTCCAATCTCCAAGCCATGAAATCAGTAGTTCGTCCTCGATCAATTTCCACTTAATAACAGAGCCCATAGATCGCGCCACCCTAGAAGCCACGATGAGCAGCCGCCGCCGCGCTGGCACCGGCTCCAGCTCCAGCTCCAGCTCCGTCGGCCGCCCTGACCACGTCCTGCTCTACAAGTACGGGCTCAGCAAACTGGCCGAGGACAACAGCACCACCGCGTACACCTTCACGGAGGCAACCAAGACCATCAAGGCGACCCTCTCGACCGCCGACCCGCCGTCGCCCTCCTACCTCCACGTCAGCTGCCCCGACCTCCAAGGCCGCCCCTTCGCCGAGAGTCCGGAGATCCTCTGGTCATCGGAGGGCCTCGTCCTCTTCCGGGTCTTCCTCGCCCCTCCCGGGACAATCGAGTTCTTCCTCTACAGGGCCGGGCGCCGGCCGTCGCTCGATCTGCTCCACGGCGTCGGCGATTATTTCTGCAGGGAGCTTATCAGTCCATACCGCGTCGCCGTCGTCCACGATGGTGACGGCGACGGGACGGCAGGGGCTTTGTCCTAGCCGTCTTCGGTTGGGACTGGGAGTATAGGAGGGAGTTCAACTACAACCTACACGTCTTCAGGTCCAAGCGGCGCGCCTGGACCAAGGAGCGCCTCGCCCCACACCTTCCTTCTTGGATAAATACGAAACGTCCGGAGGTCAACCCCGGCAAGGTGATCACCCTGCCTGGGGCGATGGGCTACGTCGATCTCTGGAAGGGGGTCCTGATCTGCAACGTGCTCGAGGAGCCGGTGACGGCGCGCTTCATCCCGTTGCCGAACCCGCTGCCCGGCAACCAGGAAGACTACGAAGAACGGTCGCCACGGCTGATACGCGACGTGGCCTGCGCCAACGGCTTGACCATCACATGCGTCGAGATGGAAGATTTATACTCTTCTAGAGCCAGAACCCCCGATGTGCTCCATGACTGCGAGGTCGATCCGACAGAGGAGAAAGACGTATGGGTTGGTTGGAGGCTCGTGACATGGTACAGGGAGGTATCATGGGACTACTGGCGCAAGGGGTGTGTGCTCCATGCCGACGAGCTTGGAACCGTCTCCTTGCCACCGCATCCTGCTGCGAGAACCGAACCATTGCCACCCAAGCACCTGAAACCATCTTCTGAAGATGAAATATTGCCTCTAAGCCACTTGGAAACATCATGTCCCATCCTGTGTGGTGAGGACGTCGTTTGCCTCTTCTCCAAGAGGGACGATGGCGATCATGATGCCTGGATTGTCGCTGTTGACATGAGGAACAAAGTAGTGAGAGGGATGCTGCCATTTTATGACGAGCATCCAGCCATGGTTTTGAATCCAGACTACATATCCTGTGCGCTGAAGAAATATCTTATGAGTGAGTCAGATGGAGGTGGTTCACTCACGGAAGATACTCGTTCTCATGGCAAACGTCGTCGTTCGTTTCTCGAAGACCCGATGTTGAGGGGTTCAACGTTGGAAGAGAGCAAACAAAATGGTTGAGTCATGCCCTCCGCCATAAAACCATTCATTGTTTTGAGTTGGATGTTAATTAGTCAGTTATATGGTTTAAGATCTATCGTACTTCGGTGGTGTAACTTTGCACTGAAATTGCATCTTTTTTATCTAAATATGTGAAGGATAAGCATATAATTGTGTGCTTTTCGAACTCTATTATTCTCTCCGTCCTAAAATAAGTGTCGCAGACTTAGTACAATTTTGTATTAACATTGAACTAAGTTTGCACTTATTTTGGAACAAACGGAATATAACTTACATGCATATTCTATAGCTCTTGTGTGTATACTTACACATATAAAAATAGAAATTAATATTTGCAAAGGGAAGAGTGAATTAGTGACGTTGGTATTACCCTTATGAAGAAAGAAACTAAAATAAAACTAAAACAAAATAACAAAATTGATTTTTTTCTAAGGAAGCATGAATACACTTTAAGGAGAAAGAAAAATAAGAAAGTTGAAGCAAATAATAATAGAATTTGCACATAATCTACAAATAAATTTTGTTTTTTATAAACATATATTAGTAGATTTTCTGAAAAAGAAGTTTTCTAAGGAGCGAATTTGTGGCATTGTATTGCCCCTATAGAAGAAATAAAATAAAATAAAAACTAAAAAAATCAAAAAATAAAACTTCATAAGAAAGATTGAATTAGTGAATTTATACTCTAAAATATTTTATATACATCCGTATATAGTTCGTATTGAAATCCTTAAAAGGGCTTATTTTAAAAACGGAGGGAGTACATTTTGAGAACAAAGAAAAAAACATTAAAATGGATATTATTGAACGGAATTCCTGGCTCTACGTATAGGGCTGCAAGAAAAGCTCGAGGCTCGTGAGCCGCTCGAGATCGACTCATTTTTCGACTCGAATCGAGATCGACTCGAAAAGAAACGAGCTGAGTTTGACCACTTTATGTAGCTCGACCTAGAAATGAGCCGATCTTGAGCCAATGTTGGCTCGCTCGATTTTAGCTCGATAGCTCGACAAATATCATTATGTTAAATGATCATGCCATATATTAAATGAAAATAAGATAATTTATTGCCATATATGTTGTCCATAATTTTTCTCCATTTTATTTACCAATGAACATGGAAACTTAATTAAGTGTAGAGAAGATTTAGGCCTAATTAGGGCATGTGGTCGACTATGTGTTAAATATTCAATATTTTTGGCAAAGGTTTCCAGCATATTCACCTTAACTTTTTTTTGTTTTTCATCCATATATTTATAATTGTAACCATATCATTTAGCTCGAAACTAGCTCGAGATCGACTCGAGATCGTTACAAGCTGAGCACGAGTCATGTTCTACAGCTCGGTCATGAGCTTCAGTCAGTTTGAGCTCGCTCGAATTTTCATATGAGTTGAGCTGAGCCAACTCCAACTCGCTCGAGCTCGACTCGTTTGCAGCCCTATCTACGTATAGCTAAAGTGGTTTAGTTGCTACCAAGTCAGCATGCAGATTTCATGTCAAGTAAGAATTCACACGCCAAGATCTTTTGACAGAACCGCCATTTGTAATTACCGCCTTATACCGATCGAGCCGGTAATCTTCAATCAATGAAATCTCAATCAGTTTAGAATCCCCAGATCTCATCACCCCTAGATCCACGATGGACCGCCGCCACCGCGCCGCCTCCAGTTCCATCGGCCGTCACGACCACGTCCTCCTCTTCACGCACGGGCACAGCGAACTGGCCGACGACAACAGCACCACCGCGTACATCTTCACGGAAGCAACGAAGACCATCAAGGTGACCGTCTCGATCGCCGACCTGCCGTCGATCTCCTACTTCCACGTCAGCTGCCCCGACCTCCAAGACAGCCCCTTCAGACGGAGGCCGGAGATCCTCTGGTCATCGGAGGACCTCGTCCTCTTCATGGTCTTCCTCGCCCGTCCCGGCTCAATCGAGTACTCCTTCATCTACAGGGCCGGGCGCGAGCCGTCGCTCGATCTGCTATCCGGCGCTGGAGAGTATTTCATGAAGGAGAAGCTAGATCCATCCCTCCTCGCGGTCGTCCCCGAAGGCGCCGGCGGGAACTTCGTCCTGGCCACCTTCTACTGGGACTCGCTGTCGGCGCGGTGCTACCTCCACGTCTTGAGGTCCAAGCGCCGTTCCTGGACCAAGGAGCAGCTCGCCCCAGATTTTCCATCTGGATGTTCAACAACCGTCCGGGATTTTGCCCCGAGAATGTGATCGTGGTACGCGGAGGAGCGCTGGGCTACGTCGAGCTCTGGAAGGGGAGCCTGCTCTGCGACGTGCTCGAGGAGCCGGTGACGACGCGCTTCATCCCGTTGCCGAACCCGCTGCCCGGCAACAGGAAAGGCTACAACAATGGGATGTCGGAACGGGCGTCGTGGGTACGGTTGATACGCGACGTCGCCTGCACCGACGGTCTGACGATCACATGCGTCGAGATGGGAGATTTATACCGTTTCGTATCGAGAACCCCTGACGGCGATGTGCTTCATGGCTCCGACATTGATCCGTCCGAGGAGGCGGGGGAACGCAGATGGGTTGGCTGGAGGCTCGTGACATGGCATAGGGAGATCTCCAAGGGGTGTGTGCTCCATGTCGATGAACTTGGAACCGTCTCCTTGCCTCGCCATCCTGCTAGAACCGAGCCATTGCCACCCAACGGCGGCCGAATTCACTGTTTTGACCCTTTTTGTAAATTTTAGCGCGATCTGACCCCGGTTTGAAAAAATTTCGTGATCTGACCCTTTTCCTATCACCATCATCCTTGGCGGTAGGGTAACACAGCCTACCGCCGAGGGCTATGGCGGTAGGACTTGACTGCGCCATCACCGTCGTTCGAGGTTGAAAATACCCTACCGCCATAGTCCTTGGCGGTAGGGTCTTGAAGATATAAATCAAGTGTGGCGTGCAAGCTTAACTAAGGAGGTCTTGGGTTCGAGCCTTTCTGTCGCTGTATTTTTGTTTCTTTTTATTTTGCACAACAAAAAGTAAACGATTTGTCCAATTAATGTTAGCATATGAATTATTGATAAAAAATATTTTTACGAGCCTTACTATTGCCTTTTTTTGTTTCTTTTTATTTTGCCCAATAAGTAAACAATTTGTTCAATTAATATTAGCAGAAACATCTTCAGGCCTTTGCTCCATCATCTCCTCTTGCCCTCAATTATTCCTTTGTCCAATTAATGTTAGCATATGAATTAGCATATGAATTACTGATAAAAAATATTTTTACGAGCCTTACTATTGCCTTTTTTTTGTTTCTTTTTATTTTGCCCAATAAAAAAATAAACAATTTGTTCAATTAATATTAGCATATGAAACATTTTCAGGCCTTTGCTCCATCATCTCCTCTTGCCCTCAATTATTCCTTGTCCTTAGACCTTCGTTTCCCTCTGAAGCACTACTAGATTAGGAAACTCCCTTGCTCAGTAACAGCGGCTGCTAGCTTACACTTTATCAAGGTGAATGTTCCAGCTCCTCGTAAACTGCTCAACGCTTTTGGAATCAGTCGGACTTCTAGTTTGAAGTTTGTATATGTTCTTTTGAAACTTGTGTTCTGACACTGGAATCCAAGAAAGGATGAAATATGCTCTATGACCATTTATTTATCCTCTTCTATATCCACAAATAATTTGTTTACCCAGGGGTTGTACTACTTCCTGCTATTTTCTTATTTAGTTTAAAGTTCGGAAGGCCTTTGGACACCATGATTTGTATCCGTGTTTGGATGATAATACTGAGAATGGACTTACACCGTATTTGATCTTACTAGAGGGGTCATCTTTGTATCGCAGAATTTTATAAAATAGTTACATATAAGTAACAAAAAATATTTTTATAAATAATCCATACCTTAACATTAATTGGACAAATTGTTCATCCCATCATATAGGTTTATATCTTTGCGGAAATTTCATAAGAAAGTTACAGATAAGTAAAAATATTTTTTATCAATAATTCATATCCTAACTTTTCATTGGGCAAAATAAAAAGAAACAAAACAAAGCCTCTGTAAGGCTCGAACCTGAGACCTACCCAGTTAAACATGGACGCGCTAGCCAACTGACCACTAGAGTTATTGTGTAGTACTAGACACGGCACCTAATTTATATCTTCGAGACCCTACTGCCAAGGGTATTTTCAACCCCGAACGACCGTGACGGCGCAGTCAAGTCCTACCGCCATAGCCCTCGACAGTAGGCTGTGTTACCCTACCGCCAAGGACGATGGCGGTAGAAAAGGGTCTGATCACGAAATTTTTTTGAACTGGGGTCAGATCGCGCTAAAGTTTACAAAAAGGGTCAAAACAGCGAATTTGGCCCCCAACGGCCGGAAGCCATCATCATCATCTGGACCTAGAAAATTTCCTCTAAGGCACATGCTGGTATTTTGTCCAATCCTGTGTGGCGAGGGTGTCGTTTGCTTCTTCTCCAAGAGGGACAGCTACCGCGATCATCGTGCATGGATCATCACTGTTGACATGAGGAAGAAAGCTGTGAGAGGATTGACGCCGTACTATGACGAGACACGGGGGTGGAAAGTGGTAGCGGATAATCCGAAATATCCGATATTCGTATTCGAGAAAATGCCTATTCGTACCCGAAACATCCGCATCCGAACCAAAATGGAAATGAAAATTATCCGTATCCGAATTTGTTAAACAAATAAAAAATAAAATATGGTAGGATATTTTGACACAAATATGGATATGGAAGTGGATATATCCGTATCCGAATAAGATTATAGGAGGTAAATTTCAAAATTCTAGACCCAATATTCCAATTATCCAACATAAAAGCCAAATAAGTAGTCAAATTTTACTCTTTATATGATTAAACTTATAAATTATTATGCATTACAATAGTATTTATTCATAAACCTATTTATCCTTGAATTATTGTTTGTCACAAGTTGATTATTTCAGGTCACATAGCTATCGACTAATTTACTTAAGCAATATATTGATGTTATTCGTATCCGTTCCGAATCAAGAAAATATCCGATACGTATCCGTATTCGAATAATATCCGAGCCGCATCCGTATCCGATAACATCCGTATTCGGATTCGTATTCGTTTTGAAAATATGAAAATGGAAATGGTAAGAGCACTATCTGATCCGCATCCGATCCGTTTCCACCCCTAGAGACACCCATCATGACTTTTTTTTAAACGAGGCAAAAAAACTTGCCATTTTCATTGATTAAGAGATAGTGAGAGTTGCCCGGTTAATTAAGGAAAACTGGGCTAAAACCAATACAACTCAACCCACATAACATGGATACCACCGTCAACCTGGCCACATGCCAACAGATGGCCACACTCGCGAACAACCAACAGCTCCGACTTTAAAGACGAGCATCAGAAGGAAAATATGCAGGACTTGCACTGACCACACCCTCCGTGAACGACCACCGAGTGTCTGTCATCGTCACCACCTGGACTCACTCCACCGCAGCTCCGACTTCAAAAACAACTCAGTGACCAACGGAAGAGCACCTCAGACACGCCGGGAAGATCCGACTACCAAAGCCTGAGCCGCAACCCAAGCTCCTCTCGACGTCATCATCGTTGCCAAACAGAAATCAGCGCCCCCGAAAAGGCCGCCACAGCAAACCACGCAGCGGAGATGCCACCTCCCATGCAGCGAAGATGCCGCCATCCACTGGTCTCTAGGTTGTGGCCGGCTTCGAGACGATGCCCCCAAGAAGGAAGAAGACGTGAGGCGCCTTCATCGCCTGATCCCATGGATCTGAGGTTTTCCTCCGAAGCCAAGGCCGTGGGAAGAGGGGAGGAGCACCCCACAACAGCGACGCTTTCAAGAAAGAGCGTGATGCCCGCGGGCGTCGTCGTCGCCGGATCCGGAGAGGCAAATAGGATTTCTCACGGAGATGCTCAACCACCACCCGCCTGAACCTGCACAGCCAACAATCACCAGCCTTCCTGCTGAGGCCGACCCCGAACTGGACTTTCAATCTAACCTACTTATCCTGCGCGCTGAAGAAATATCTCAAGAGTGAATCAGATGGAGGTGGTTCTCTTGTTGTGGAAAATACTCGTTCTCATGGCAAACGTCATCGGTCGTCCGCGGAATACACAAGTATTGACAGCTCCCAGCCAAAGAGGACGTTGAGGGATTCGACGATGCAACAGATATTGTTGAGTCATCCTGTCCGAGTCCGACACGACACCGTATATAGTAGCTCATGCAATCCTTGGCCGTCCAAATCTTAAAATGAAATGTAATCCTCTTCATTCATCTGAAGCAACTGATAATTTAAGTTAGATTTGAGTGAGTTATATGGTTTAAAACTATCGTAATTATTCAGTGGTGTAATACTATTTCCTAATGCATTTTGTGCGTTCTTGTTGTTCATCTATGCCATGCTTGCGTTTAAAAGTATATCTTTCCTATGGTGTAGTAGCATCCCATATGTTGCAATATTCTATATTTTTGGTCATATTTCACTTAGTTGGAAACTTAGAGTAACAACGAACACTCCTTCACTGTTGTCAGGGCCCAGATTATGAAGTGATCTGGGCTGGGTCACAATCATTGAGCATGGGAGAATAGTTTCAGAAGAACAGTATATGGTCAATTTTATCTTTCCGACAGTATGAGGTAACACAATCATCATTTCACCTTGAGACTTAGTTTCACATCTATGTTTCCAAGTGATTAAAAAGTTGTTGCAAATCATTTAGCTTTGATATTAATGTCATATTTATAGTGGATTTAGTGAAGTAACTTGTGCAAAAAATATGTCATAAATCATCGTTTACATTGTGCAGTTTGCTAACTTTTTTCTGAACCACACTTTGTCAATTGAAGCTCAAGGCCCATAATTGGGCCAATAGCTCCTGTGCGACGTTTTTTATGTGAATTGGCTAGAGTGCGACGTTGTTCGAGCAAATGGCTGTGGTGCGACACATTTGAGCAGTTAAATAGCCCAGGGCCACAGGGGGTGTTAAATGTGGTTAAATTGGTCGTCAACCAAGCCCGTTTATGTTAGGGCATGTGGGTCCAACTTAATTGCTCCTCAAAACAGCTGACCGTGCCCTGCCACCCGACCGTGCCGGGCCCGCCACTCTGCCCCCTCCCCCCCTTCTTCTCCGGTGGCGCGGACCTTGCGTTCTCAACGGCGGCGGCGGAGCACTCGTTCTCAACGGCGGCGGAGCCTTCGTCCTCAAAAAATGGTGAGTGAGAACACTAGTCCCCCTCCCGTTCCTCTGTCGGCCCCGTAGATCTCAGCTCGTTTCCTCTGTTTTCGCTTGTTGAATCGATAGGTTGTGAGGGGAGCCCGTGGGCATACTGAGATGGAGCCGCCAGATTCAACTTCGAATAGGTAATGCTCCTCTCTCTGATCCAATTTTGCATGCAATTAGGGCCTAGTCTGCTCTTTCTCACGGGCTCACACTGTCCGCCACCGACAGAGGGGCTGCCGCCGGACCTTGAATTGACGGTCAATTTCTTTCCATCAAAGGCAAAATTAGTTGATGGTGGCATTCAGAACATTGAGAGAGACACAATTGTTAAATGGGAGGTTGAGTTTACAGAGATTGATCCACAAGTTCTACGAACATGGGAGAGAAGGCAGTGAAGAAATGGGTGGAAAAATTGGGGAGAAAGTTGTTTGGGGTCCGAGCAAGAAGTATCACTGTTGCGGTTTGATGATTGGAAAGGAGAGTATGTGAGAATGGAAGATGGTGAACAGATTATTGATGAAATCGATCGGCAAAACGGCTGGACAAGCAAACGAGCTAATTTTTTGCTGAGCTGGTTGATCTGAATATTTTTGAAGGTTGGATATGTGCCATCACAATTGGCTGCGCAGATGGTAGATGATGACTGGGCTACACAGAGGCCATTGATTCCCATGTGTACTTGAACTTACAGTAATAGCCGAAGAGGGACGGTGACTGGAACTGAAACTGAAACTGCAGCAACCGATGATTGGAATGTAGTTGAATTAGATGAGCCTACTGATTTGGTCATTGCACCAATGCTCGACATTGAGATGGCCAAACTTTTGGCATTCCATCGATGACGAGATAAGGTGAGAGGGAGAATCTAGTTTGCTGCTAATGTTGATGAAGATGTAGATGGACAATTGATGGAACAAGCTGCAGATGAAGTAGATGGTGCACATGATGATGAGCTGGTGCATGTGTATGACAAACAAAACCCTGTCATTGAAGTAGGCAAGTTGTTCCCAAGCATGAATGAGTTTAGGATGTGTTTCAAGACTTATGCAGTGAAACATGAGTTTGATGCCAAGACTGTTTGGACTGATAGGAAGAAGTTTCATGCGAGGTGCAGAGGATTTGATGGTAGTGTCAAGCCTTGCAAGTGGTACATATATGCTAGACTGCAACCTGATGGAAGTACTGTCAGGGTTAACCAAATCCCCAATCAACATACTTGTATTACAAGTTCACAGAGAGTATCAACCATGACATCACAACTTTGGGTTGCAGAAAAGATCACCCCAATTTTAGCCAAAACACCAAACACTACTGTCAAGAAACTCAAAGTAGACTTGGAAAAGATGTACTCCATTAAACTGAAATATACCACAGTGTGGAAGGCAAAACAAAGGACAATGAAAAATTTATATGGTGATTGGGAAAATACATTTAGGATGCTTTACAACTTCAAAGCAGAGGTGGAAAAGAGGTCACCTGGTAGTGTTGTGGAGATAGATACAGAGGTATCAGCCAAAGGTGAAGTCAAGTTCTCCAAGTTTTTTATGGCTTCGAAGCCTTGCATAGATGGCTTCAAAGCAGGGTGCCGTCCATATTTGAGCATAGACTCATCATTTTTGACAGGCAAGTGGAATGGTCAGTTGGCAGCATGCAATGCTCTATATGGACACAACTGGATGTTTCCTATTGTTGTTGGCTTGTTTCAGTCAGAAACCGAGGCTTCATGGACATGGTTCATGATCCAGTTGAAAAGATGCCTAGGGCCAGTGTCACCTTTGGCTATACACACAGATGCATGTAAGGGGCTTGAAAATTCAGTGAAAAATGTTTTCCCACATGTTGAGCAGAGGGAGTGCTTCGGTCATTTGTGGATGAATTTGATCAAAAAATTTAGAGGAGAAGAATTTGGGCGCATGTGGCCAGCAGCAAGATCTTACACTAGACAGACACACCAATATCATCTTGATAAGATAATGGCAGCATGTGATGAGTTTGGTCCATGGCTGAACTGTTGGAAATATGCCCTAGAGGCAATAATAAATTAGTTATTATTATATTTCCTTGTTCACGATAATCGTTTATTATCCATGCTATAATTGTATTGATAGGAAACTCAGATACATGTGTGGATACATAGACAACACCATGTCCCTAGTAAGCCTCTATTGACTAGCTCGTTGATCAACAGATGGTTACGGTTTCCTAACCATGGACATTGGATGTCATTGATAACGGGATCACATCATTAGTAGAATGATGTGATGGACAAGACCCAATCCTAAGCCTAGCACAAAGATCGTAGTTCGTATGCTAAAGGTTTTCTAATGTCAAGTATCATTTCCTTAGACCATGAGATTGTGTAACTCCCGGATACCGTAGGAATGCTTTGGGTGTACCAAACGTCACAACGTAACTGGGTGACTATAAAGGTGCACTACAGGTATCTCCGAAAGTGTTTGTTGGGTTGGCACGAATCGAGACTGGGATTTGTCACTCCGTGTAAACGGAGAGGTATCTCTGGGCCCACTCGATAGGACATCATCATAATGTGCACAATGTGACCAAGGGGTTGATCACGGGATGATGTGTTACGGAACGAGTAAAGAGACTTGCCGGTAACGAGATTGAACAAGGTATCGGGATACCGACAATCGAATCTCGGGCAAGTACAATACCGCTAGACAAAGGGAATTGAATACGGGATTGATTGAGTCCTTGACATCGTGGTTCATCCGATGAGATCATCGTGGAACATGTGGGAGCCAACATGGGTATCCAGATCCCGCTGTTGGTTATTGACCGGAGAACGTCTCGGTCATGTCTACATGTCTCTCGAACCCATAGGGTCTACACACTTAAGGTTCGATGACGCTAGGGTTATAAAGGAAGTTTGTATGTGGTTACCGAATGTTGTTTGAGTCCGGATGAGATCCCGGACGTCACGAGGAGTTCCGGAATGGTCCGGAGGTAAAGATTTATATATGGAAAGTTGTTGTTCGGGTTAGGAAAAAGTTCGGGTTTTTCGGTATTGTACCGGAAGCTTCGAAGGTTCGGAGGATTCGGAGGGGTCCGGAGGTCCGGAAATTGTTCCACCACGTCCAATACAGTAGCATGGGCTGTAGGGGGGCGCCCTAGCCTTAATGGGCCAGGGGCACCAGCCCCCCCAAGGCCCATGCGCATGGGAGGGGGGAAACCCTAAGGGGGAGGGCCTCCACTTGACTTGGGAGGCACTCCTCCCCCTCTTGGCCGCCCCCCAAGTCCCATCTAGGGCTGGCCGCACCCCTTGGGGTGGGAAACCCTAAAGGGGGCGCAGCCCCCCTTTCCCCCTATATATAGTTGAGTTTTGGGGCTGCTATACACATGAGAACTTCTCCTCTTGGTGCAGCCTTGCCTCTCCTCCTCCTCCTCTCCCTTGGTGTCTGGCGAAGCCTGGGATTGCCACGCCTCCACCACCACCACGCAGTTGTGCTGCTCTGGATGGAGTCTTCCTCAACCTCTCCTCTCTCCTTGCTGGATCAAGGCGTGGGAGACGCCACCGGGCTGTACGTGTGTTGAACGCGGAGGTGCCGTCCGCTCGCACTAGGATCTTCGGTGATTTGGATCACGACGAGTACGACTCCTTCAACCCCGTTCTCTTGAACGCTTCGCTTAGCGATCTACAAGGGTATGTAGATGCACTCTCCTTCCCTCGTTGCTGGTTTCTCCATAGATAGATCTTGGTGACACGAGGAAAATTTTGAATTTTGCTACGTTCCCCAACAAATGGTATCGAGCTAGGTCTATTGCGTAGATTCTTTGCACGAGTAGAACACAAAGTAGTTGTGGGCGTTGATGTTGTTCAATATGCTTACCGTTACTAGTCCAATCTTGTTTCGACGGTATTGTGGGATGAAGCGCCCGGACCGACCTTACACGCACTCTTCACGTGAGACAGGTTCCACCGAACGACATGCACTTGGTGCATAAGGTGGCTAGCGGTGCCGCTCTCCCACTTTAGTCGGAACGGATTCGATGAAAAGGGTCCTTATGAAGGGTAAATAGCAATTGGCATATCACGTTGTGGTTTTGCGAGGTAAGAAACGTTTTACTAGAAACCCATAGCAGCCACGTAAAACATGCAAACAACAATTAGAGGACGTCTAACTTGTTTTTGCAGGGTTTGCTATGTGATGTGATATGGCCAAGAAGAATGTGATGAATGATATGTGATGTATGAGATTGATCATGTTCTTGTAATAGGATTCACGACTTGCATGTCGATGAGTATGACAACGGCAGGAGCCATAGGAGTTGTCTTTATTTATTGTATGACCTGCGTGTCATTAAACAACGCCATGTAATTACTTTACTTTATTGCTAACCGGTAGCCATAGTAGTAGAAGTAATAGTTGGCGAGACAACTTCATGAAGACACAATGATGGAGATCATGATGATGGAGATCATGGTGTCATGCCGGTGACGATGATGATCATGGAGCCCCAAAGATGGAGATCAATGGAGCTATATGATATTGGCCATATCATGTCACTACTATATAATTGCATGTGATGTTTATTATGTTTATGCATCTTGTTTACTTAGAACGACGGTAGTAAATAAGATGATCCCTTACAACAATTTCAAGAAGTGTTCTCCCCTAACTGTGCACCGTTGCCAAAAGTTCGTCGCTTCTAAGCACCACGTGATGATCGGGTGTGATGGATTCTTACGTTCACATACAATGGGTGTTGACGAGCCTAGCATGTACAGACATGGCCTCGAAACACACGCAATACACTTAGGGTTAACTTGACGAGCCTAGCATGTACAGACATGGCCTCGGAACACAGAGACCGAAAGGTCGAGCATGAGTCGTATAGCAGATACGATCAACATGAAGATGTTCACCGATGATGACTAGTCCGTCTCACGTGATGATCGGACACGGCCTAGTTGACTCGGATCATGTAATCACTTAGATGACCAGAGGGATGTCTATCTGAGTGGGAGTTCATAAGATGAACTTAATTATCTTGAACATAGTCAAAAGACCTTTTGCAAATTATGTCGTTAGCTCGCGCTTTAGTTCCACTGTTTAGATATGTTCCTAGAGAAAATATAGTTGAAAGTTGATGAGCGATTATGCGGACGAGAAAGCTTATGTCCTTAATGCACCGCTCGGTGTGCTGAACCCCAAACGTCGTTTGTGGATGTTGCGAACATCGGACATACACGTTTTGATAACTACGTGATAGTTCAGTTAAACGGTTTAGAGTTGAGGCACCAAAGACGTTTTCGAAATGTCGCGGAACATATGAGATGTTTCGAGGGCTGAAATTAGGATTTCAGGCTCGTGCCCACGTCAAGAGGTATAAGACCTCCGACGATTGTCTTAGCCTGCAAACTAAGGGAGAAAAACTCAATCGTTGAGCTTGTGCTCAGATTGTCTGAGTGCAACAATCACTTGAATCAAGTGGGAGTTAATCTTCCAGATGAGATAGTGATGTTTCTCCAAAGTCATTGCCACCAAGCTGCTAGAGCTTCGTGATGAACTATAACATATCAGGGATAGATATGATGATCCTTGAGGTATTCACGATGTTTGACACCGCGAAAGTAGAAATCAAGAAGGAGCATCAATTGTTGATGGTTGGTGAAACCACTAGTTTCAAGAAGGGCAAGGGCAAGAAGGGACACTTCATGAAACGGCAAATCAGTTGCTGCTCCAGTGAAGAAACCCAAGGTTGAACCCAAACCCGAGACTAAGTGCTTCTGTAATAAGGGGAACAACCACTGGAGCAGAATTACCCTAGACACTTGGTAGATAAGAAGGCTGGCAAGGTTGATAGAAGTATATTGGATATACATTATGTTAATGTGTACTTTGCTAGTACTCCTAGTAGCACCAGGGTATTAGATACCGGTTCGGTTGCTAAGTGTTAGTAACTCGAAATAAAAGCTACGGAATAAACGGAGACTAGCTAAAAGTGAGCTGACGATATGTGTTGGAAGTGTTTCCAAGGTTGATGTGATCAAGCATCGCACGCTCCCTCTACCATCAAGATTAGTATTAAACCAGAATAATTATCATTTGGTGTTTGCGTTGAGCGTAGACATGATTGGATTATGTCTATCGCAATACGGCTATTCATTTAAGGAGAATAATGGTTACTCTATTTATTTGAATAATACCTTCGATGGTCTTGCACCTAAATAAATGGTTTATTGAATCTCGATCGTAGTGATACACATTTTCATGCCAAAAGATATAAGATAGTAATGATAGTACCACTTACTTGTGGCAATCGCCATGTAAGTCATATTGGTGTAAACGCATGAAGAAGCTCCATGTTGATGGATCTTTGGACTCACTCGTTTTTGGAAAGTTTGAGACATGCGAACCATGTCTATTGGTGTATACGCATGAAGAAACTCCATGCAGATGGATCGTTTGGACTCACTTGATTTTGAATCACTTGAGATATGCAAATCATACCACATGGGCAAGATGACTGAAAAGCCTCGGGTTTCAGTAAGATGGAACAAGATAGCAACTTGTTGGAAGTAACACATTTTGATGTGTGCAGTCCAATGAGTGTTGAGGCATGCAGTGAATATCGTTATGTTCTTACTTCACAGATGATTCGAGTGGATGTTGAGTATATTTACTTGATGAAACACAAGTCTGAATTATTGAATGGTTCAAGTAATTTCAGAGTGAAGTTTAAGATCTTTGTGACAAGAGGATAGAATGTCTATGATATGATCATAGAGATGAATATCTGAGTTACGCGTTTTGGCACACAATTAAGACATTATGGAAATTGTTTCACAACTAATACCGCCTGGAACACCATAGTTTGATGGTGTGTCCGAACATCATAGTTGCACCCTATTGGATATGGTGCGTACCATGATGTCTCTTATCGAATTACCACTATCGTTCATGGGTTAGGCATTAGAGACAACCACATTCACTTTAAATAGGGCACCACGTAATTCCTTTGGGATGACACCGTATGAACTATGGTTTAGAGAAACCTAAGCTGTCATTTCTTAAAAGTTTGGGGCTGCGAAGTTTATGTGAAAAAGTTTCAGGTTGATAAGCTCGAACCCAAAGCGGACAAAATGCATCTTCATAGGACACCCAAAACAGTTGGGTATACCTCCTAATTCAGATCCGAAAGCAATAGGGGTTGTTTCTTGAATCGGGTCCTTTCTCGAGGAAAAGTTCGTCTCGAAAAGTTGAGTGGGAGGATGGTGGAGACTTGATGAGGTTATTGAACCGTCACTTCAACTAGTGTGTAGCAGGGCACAGGAAGTTGTTCCTGTGGCACCTACACCAATTGAAGTCGAAGCTTATGATAGTGATCATGAAGTTTTGGATCAAGTCACTAACGTACCTCGTAGGGTGACAAGGATGCATACTACTTCAGAGTGGTACGCAATCCTGTCTTGAAGGTCATGTTGCTAGACAACAATGAACCCACGAGCTATGGAGAAGCAATGGTGGGCCCAAATTCGACAAATGGTTAGAAGTCATGAAACCGAGATAGTATCCATATATCGTAACAAAGCATGGACTTTGGTGGACTTGCTCGATGATCGGCAAGCCATTGAGATGAATGGATCTTTAAGAAGAAGACGGACGTGAACGGAAATGTCACCGTCTGTGAAGCTCGACTTGTGGCGAAGAGTTTTTCACAAGTTCAAGGAGTTGACTACGATGAGATTTACTCATCCGTAGCGATGCTTAAGTCCGTCGGAATCATGTTAGCATTAGCTGCATTTATGAAATCTGGCAGATGGATGTCAAGACGACTTTCCTTACCAGTTTACGTAAGGAAAGGTTGTATGTGATACAATCAAAAAGGTTTTGTCGATCCTAAGGATGCTAAAAGGTATGCTAGCTCCAGCGATCCTTCTAAGGACTGGAGTAAGCATCTCGGAGTTGGAATATGCACTTTGATAGGATGATCAAAGATTTTGGGTTTATGCAAAGTTTATGAGAAACTTGTATTTCCAAAGAAGTGAGTGGGAGCACTATAGAATTTCTGATGAGTATATGTTGTTGACATATTGATGATCAGAAATGATGTAGAATTTCTGGAAAGCGTATAGGGTTATTTGAAAGATGTTTTTCAACGGAAAACCTGGATTAAGCTACTTGAACATTGAGCATCGAGATCTATAAGGATAGATAAAAAATGCTTAATAATACTTTCAAATGAGCACATACCTTGACATGATCTTGAAGGTGTTCAAGATGGATTAGTCAAAGAAGGAGTTCTTGGCTGAGTTGTAAGGTATGAAGTTAAGACTTAAAGCTCGACCACGGCAGAAAAGAGAGAAAGGACGAAGGTCGTCCCCTATGCTTTAGACGTAGGCTCTATAGTATGCTATGCTGTGTACCGCACCGGAAGTGTGCCTTGCCATGAGTCGTTATAGGGGTACAAGAATGATCCAGAATGGATCATTGGACAGCGGTCAAAATTGTCCTTGGAGTAAATAAGGACATGTTTCTCGATTATGGAGGTGATAAAGAGTTCGCGTAAAGGGTTACGCCGATGCAAGCTTTAACACCTATCCAAATGACTCTAAGTAGCAAACAGGATACGATAGTGGAACAACCATTTGGAATAGCTCCAAGTGGGCGTGGAAGCAGCATTTATAATATGACCTAGAAATTTGCAAAGCACACACGGATCTGAAAGGTTCAGACCGTGCTGACTAAAACCCGTTGACTAAAACCTCTCTCACAAGCAAAACATGATCAAACCTCGTAACTCATTGAGCCTAAATCACATGATGATGTGAACTAGTTTATAGACACTAGTAAACTCTTGGGTGTTGGTCACATGGCGATGTGACCTATCAGTGTTAATCACATGACGATGTGAACTAGATTATTGACTCTAGTGCAAGTGGGAGACTGTTGGAAATATGCCCTAGAGGCAATAATAAATTAGTTATTATTATATTTCCTTGTTCACGATAATCGTTTATTATCCATGCTATAATTGTATTGATAGGAAACTCAGATACATGTGTGGATACATAGACAACACCATGTCCCTAGTAAGCCTCTATTGACTAGCTCGTTGATCAACAGATGGTTACGGTTTCCTAACCATGGACATTGGATGTCATTGATAACGGATCACATCATTAGTAGAATGATGTGATGGACAAGACCCAATCCTAAGCCTAGCACAAAGATCGTAGTTCGTATGCTAAAGGTTTTCTAATGTCAAGTATCATTTCCTTAGACCATGAGGTTGTGTAACTCCGGATACCGTAGGAATGCTTTGGTGTACCAAACGTCACAACGTAATCGGGTGACTATAAAGGTGCACTACAGGTATCTCCGAAAGTGTTTGTTGGGTTGGCACGAATCGAGACTGGATTTGTCACTCCGTAAACGGAGAGGTATCTCTGGGCCCACTCGATAGGACATCATCATATGTGCACAATGTGACCAAGGGGTTGATCACGGATGATGTGTTACGGAACGAGTAAAGAGACTTGCCGTAACGAGATTGAACAAGGTATCGGGATACCGACAATCGAATCTCGGGCAAGTACAATACCGCTAGACAAAGGGAATTGAATACGGGATTGATTGAGTCCTTGACATCGTGGTTCATCCGATGAGATCATCGTGGAACATGTGGGAGCCAACATGGGTATCCAGATCCCGCTGTTGGTTATTGACCGGAGAACGTCTCGGTCATGTCTACATGTCTCTCGAACCCATAGGGTCTACACACTTAAGGTTCGATGACGCTAGGGTTATAAAGGAAGTTTGTATGTGGTTACCGAATGTTGTTCGGAGTCTCGGATGAGATCCCGGACGTCACGAGGAGTTCCGGAATGGTCCGGAGGTAAAGATTTATATATGGAAAGTTGTTGTTCGGGTTAGGAAAAGTTCGGGTTTTTTCGGTATTGTACCGGGAAGCTTCCAGAAGGTTCCGGAGGATTCCGGAGGGGTCCGGAGGTCCGGAAATTGTTCCACCACGTCCAATACAGTAGCATGGGCTGTAGGGGGGCGCCCTAGCCTTAATGGGCCAGGGGCACCAGCCCCCAAGCCCATGCGCATGGGGGAGGGAAACCCTAAGGGAGGCCTCCACTTGACTTGGGAGGCACCTCCCCGCTTGGCCGCCCCCAAGTCCCATCTAGGGCTGGCCGCACCCCTTGGGGTGGAAACCCTAAAGGGCGCAGCCCCTTTCCCCTATATATAGTTGAGTTTTGGGGCTGCTATACACATGAGAACTTCTCCTCTTGGTGCAGCCCCGCCTCCTCCTCCTCCTCTCCCTTGGTGTTGGCGAAGCCCTCGGGATTGCCACGCCTCCACCACCACCACGCCGTTGTGCTGCTGCTGGATGGAGTCTTCCTCAACCTCTCCTCTCTCCTTGCTGGATCAAGGCGGGAGACGCCACCGGCTGTACGTGTGTTGAACGCGGAGGTGCCGTCCGCTCGCACTAGGATCTCCGGTGATTTGGATCACGACGAGTACGACTCCTTCAACCCCGTTCACTTGAACGCTTCCGCTTAGCGATCTACAAGGGTATGTAGATGCACTCTCCTTCCCCTCGTTGCTGGTTTCTCCATAGATAGATCTTGGTGACACGTAGGAAAATTTTGAATTTCTGCTACGTTCCCCAACATGAACACCTACCATTCTTTGTTATGGTACAGGTCAGCATTCAACACTGCCATCAAGTGTGACCACATCAACAACAATTTGGCAGAGAGTTTCAACAACAAGGTGAAGGAGTTAAAAGATTTGCCTGTGCATGACATGGTTGACCAAATCAGGATCATGCTCATGCGGTTGTGGGAATTGAGAAGAAGGATAGGTGATTGTCTCCAAGGTGATAAGCTTCCAGCAGTGGTACAACAGGTGGTCAATAGGAGCAGAAGTCTTTCACATTTGTTTGTTGAAAATCATCACCTTGGGGTGCTGAAGTTAGAGATAACAAAACCGAAGGAGACATGTTGTTAACACTGAATTGCATGATTGCACTTGCCTCGAGTGGCAACACACCGGTAAACCATGTGAGCATGCCATTCTTTTCTTAGCATCCCAATCAAGATAAACATGCACCCATATCTGCATGAATATTATTCGTAGCAAGATTCAAAGCTGCATATGCTACTCCAATTCCAGCACTTACAGATCAGTCTCAGTGGCCTCAAGTGGACATTGAATTTTCCATGTGTCCTCCTTGATTTAAAAGAAAGGCTGGCTGGCCTAAACAGAGTAGATTCAAGGCATGGTTTGAGAAAGGTGGGAGTAGTAAGAAGGAAAGAAAGATGAAAAGCCAAAAAGGGCCCAAAAGGTAACAAAACAGATGCAAGTTGTGCCAGAACTTGGGCACAGAGGGATCTGTCAAATGCCGTTACACTCTGATAAGCCAAAGTATGTTCTTGTTTATTTGTGCGTGTTTTGATTTGGTGCTTTTTTCCAATTACTATATCTATAACATTTTCTACACAGGAGGAAGCGAGCAAGTCAGCCCTTGTTGTTGAACAGTGTTGGCCAACAAAAAAGCAAGAGTCAATGGCGGTAGAAAGAAGAGAAGTGTGCTGAGCCTCGAGCAGATCAAGAAAATCCTGCTGCAGATCAACATTCGATCAAGAAACTGATGTGGAGGTGCATACCAAAGAAACTGAACTTGAGCGTGTCGAGGTTCAGATCAAGAAACTGAACCTGAGCGTGTCGAGGTTCAGATCAAGAAACCCATGTTGAGGTACACACCAAAGAAACTGAAACTAGTGTCAACATTGAGACCAAGACACCGATCACGAGGGTATTGGCGAGGTGTTGAAAAGACCAGTGAAGAAAACCAAGATGATCAGTGAACTTGTGTGTGTAGTAGAACCAAAAATAAGAAGGGCTAAGGCGAAGAAGGGCACACGACGTGGTAGGAAGAAGTAGAACAGAGAACAGTTTGAAAATTTGGGGCATGTAATAATATTTGTAACTTGGTGCGTACTGGTAGTCACTATGTATTTCTATTCGAACTTGTTTGTCTAAACCAGCCAAATAAAATTAAAATTTAAATTTAAATTCGGGCTATTGATGTTTTAGTGCTATCTAAAGTACCTCAACTGAAATATGTTTGCTTGCTGATCATTCCGAGCCCTTTTGGTAAGTTGAACTCATAATCATGAAAAGTGTGTTTCAAATGACCTCCAAAGGTAGGGTAAACGACCTCATATTTAAGCAAGTTCTTTTGGCACCTTGTCTAAACCAGCCAAATGATTTTTCTACACATCTATTCTACCTATATAGTGTAAATCTAAAGTCTCACTATTTATTGAATTAATTTTCTATGTTTTTCTTTTCTTTTTGAAAAAACAAGGTTTAATAGAAAATTATATATAAAACAAGTTTTAAACATGAAAATGAGAAAAGTAAGTTCAGATCTTTCTTAGTCAATCCAAAATGAAGTTTTGGTGAGGTTTTCACACTTTTCATTTTCAAAACTCCACCTACTCTCGGTGCTTTACTCTCTCCCTTGAACTCCATACTACATTGTTTGAGGAATGACAATTTTGTGAAGGATTTTTCGTAAAAATGTATGTAAACCATATTTATATTTTTTTTCTCGTTTCTATACGACATAATAAGACTATGTGCGCAAGTTTTATATTTTTTTGATTTTTTTTAATTAGTTATGCTCAACCCTAATCAGTCAAAACCCCTCAAAACCCCTCTCAAAACCCTTCAAAACCCCGCACACTACTGGTGGTCGATCGATCACAGCGTGGACAGTTGAGATCAGGCGCTAGGGTTAGCTACAGTGTGCAGCGATCCGCATGAGACGCGCTGATTGGTTGACGCGGTGGGGTTTGGATCAGCCTCTCGTTGGAGCATCAGGACCGCTCATTTGAATCCAACGGCAAGAGTTGACGCGTGCATGGACCAAGCCTACGCAGTGCCCTTTCCATCGCTGTATGCGTGTTCGCGTTTACCCGCAGCATGCATGCCCACCCGCAGGATTGCGCCCGTGCGTTGCATGCATGCCTCGACGTAGCCTGCTCCGCCACCCCTATCAACGCAGTAACCTATCGCATGCCTACCATTAGAACCGATGCAGCGTCGCATCAAAGCATGCACCCGGCCACAATGCAGCAGCCCGATGAAGACAACCAAAAAGCCAACGCTGCATGGCGTGGTGTGCACGCTGTGCATGGCGTGCTCCTCTTTGAGGACGCAATACTGGCATGGGGTATCGATGTGGGTATCGATGCAGTTCAAATGGCGTGCTGCCCGTTACAAGATGGGCAAAAGAAGGCGTCCATTATTGTCACGTCTCCCATCGACCGAACCTTGCCCTCTAGCCAGGCCTAGCAAGATGAGCAAATTAATGGGCAACCGCATGCATGCACGGGCGACACACGCAGAGAACCCGGGGAAGGCGTGTCCCCTTGACCCACGACGGCACAGACGCGTGCGTGAGCCCGTCCCCCTTGACCCGCTACCGGTGGCACAGAAGCGTCGCAGTCCGTTTCCCACGGCCACGCTCGTGTACACACTTTCATTGGGGCGCCACCAAACGCCGCCTGCCCATTAATTCTAGGGTTTCGACGGGGTGAAACCACGTCGCACTTGGGCTATTTAAGCCGGGCACTATCGTCCTCTCCCTCCTCATCCATCATACCCCATCCTCTGCCTCCTCTGCCCTTCTTCTTCCTTCTCCATCAAACCCGACCGAGCACTCGAGCCACCCCGCCACCATGCAGTACACCGCCCCCACCTACAGCTTCCCCCCAACTGTGCCGGAAAGGCTCTACCCGGCCGGAGTGTATGTAGAGAGAACCCTTAGGGTTTGGGCGATCTCGAGGTGGAGGGGCGCAAGGGAGTTAACAGAGTTCTTCCTTGCGGCCGGCTTCCGCCACCTCCCCCGCGGCTCTCCTCGGATGTACCATGTTGAGGAGGTCAACCACAACGGCTTTGTGGTTGGGCTCCTCGCCACGTTCACTAACCCTTTCGATGCTTTCCATCTCCTCGGGCGAGCGTATTGGGTTGGTTGTGAGTTCATAGCTTTCACCACCTACAATATCTTCACCGACTTCCAGAGCATCTTCCCCAACAACGACGTTATGCACACGCTCCCGTACCCCATCAACAACGGGGAGGAGTGAAGGACGGCGCCCGGAGGAGCGAGGTGGCGTTGTTCCCCCGGAGGAGGAGGAGAAGAAGAGCCCCAAGAAGAACCCACGTTTGGTGCCCCCCGATCTATCTAGCTTATCGTATTAGTTTTTTTTAAGTAGTAATCGTTATTGTATTAGTATTTTAAGTCTTTAAGTTGTAAGGCTGTCATGGAGTTGTAAGGTTATCGTGGAACTATGGGTTGCTACTATATATATTGTGTGTTTCGTGCTATTATTTGAAGATTGCTATGGGTTGTTCTTGCTTATTATTTGTGTATTGCTATGGGTTGCTACGAGCCCGGGTTGCTACACCTCAATCTCACCACACACACACCATCTTCAAAATATTGGCCAAATCATGGACATGCAACTAGGAGCCCCATGCAAACCCACTATGGACATGCCACTAGGAAATGCAAACTAATTTACTTCATGCAACTCATTTAGTTCATGGAACCGTAGATATGCATAAAAACAATTAACATTTAGTTTTATTGCATCAAAAAATGATCCATCACAAAATTTAGTGCAAGAAAAAGGCCAAAGTAAAAATAAGTAACATTTTATTTGCCGAAGTTAGAGGTGGGCTGGTGCCGCTACGCGGGTGGGCTGGTGCCCCTACACGGGCGGGCTGGTCTCTATTTTGGGCATGGTTATTTTCTCAGGGCCCATTTTCTCATGACCCAACATCTATTCGGCAGCCCAGTTTTGTTTTTTTTACTAGAAACTGAATTTGGGTGTATACTGTTAATCAAGAACAAAACAGAGGAAACAGAGCATGAACACTGAATAGGGCCCCGAGAATATCAGTACAATAATTCAAGCAAGTTTTGCTTCACACTAATTCAAGTTCATCTAACAAATGATCCTGGCTAACTCAAACCATCGGGCACCCCTGAAACTAGCTGACTAACTAACTGAAACTATAACAAATTCTAGCGATTGATGAACATCAAGTAAAATAAACCCATAGCAATGACACAACCATAAAATGCTCCCGCCATCTTATTTGCTTGCTGCTTCAAATCGATCAGATGCTTTAGTTGCTTGCCGATTTTCTTCAATTCACACTTCACTTCTGCACTATGCATCATCGATCGGCTCTGTCCGCCAAATTGGGGGCTTGTTCCACGGCAAGCCGCCCCCCAAAATGGAGCTCTTGGGTTGGGGTTGACCCCTCCAATTTCAACCTTTCTACATATTCATCGAGCCACTCAAAATGCCCACATTTCTTCAGAACCTGAAAACAGGGGGCGGGGCGCATGAATCCTAGATCCACCACCCAGATCCACCGCCCTAATTCGAGGGAAAAGAAAGAAATCGGGAGAAATTAGACCATAGAATTGGTCAAGAACACAGATCTAACCTGCCCGACTGTGGCTTGCTCAAACATTTCACAAACTCGCCCATGGTTGCCATTTCTTCCCTCACACAAGTCAAACGCTTCAGAGGCTCCATGCGCGGGCAATCGGGCATCTTGTCAACGGCAGTGGACCATACTGCGTCCATGATTGGCGGGTGGCCGAAGTCGAGCTAGACATCACTCGCCGGCGGCACGCTTCGTTGCCGGAGCAGAGGAAGAAGAAGGTGGGAAAGGAAACGGGCAGGGCAAGCAATGGAGGGGGGCGGGCTGGCTCGGGCTCGTGGCTGGCTCGGGTCGGGGCACGCTGATGAGCACGGGCATGCTTGTGTGGATAAGTGTGGGTCCCACCCGCATGCGAGTAACTGGTGGGTCCCGCGTGTCATAACTCAAATCGCTAACCCCTCGTGTTTTTCATTTCACGGGTAAACAGAGCCATGTCGCATTGGAGCTATTTACACGCTCAAGTGTGTCGCATCACAGCCATTCAGTCGAACAACGTCGCACTCAAGCAAATTCACATCAAAAACGTCGCACAGGAGCTATTGGCCCCCCATAATTTAATCTAGAACTGCTATAAATTGCATTATGCTCTACCAAAATGTTTCCATTCTCATTTTAAAAAAATCAAAGAGATTCCAGTGTCTCCTGGTCGTTGAGCTTTGCTGGTTATTGATCACTTTGGTGTTCCTTTTTTAGCTATACAACTTTGATGGTACAACAGTGCTTATGTGTCTAGTTCATTTCCAGCCATGAAATCGACATCACACCTATTCCTTTTCTAGGTTGGTGAGTGCTCATGTGTGATGAAAACCTTAGAGGAACTCTAGCAGAGTCACCATTGACCCAGATCGCCATAAGTATGCAACACAAATCCCCCCCCCTCCCCAATTTGAGAATAAAATATATATTTTATTGTAAAAATATTTTTCGACAAAGGAATATATTAATATCATGGAGATACCAATTACACCCAGCTTCTGTAATAAAGAAATGTCATAAAGACATTACGGATGCACACAGTCAAAAGACAAAAGAAGAAGAAGAAGAATAAAAGATCCTGCTACAATCATCAATTACTTGTAGCTGCAAGCCTGCAACATGAACCACCACCAAGACAACACCCGAAGTCCAAATTCTCCAAAAGCGATGCCTTCAAGAAAGAAACAGTGCACACGCTCCATCGTCGCCCGATGATAGATCTTAGGTTTTCACCCTGGAGAAAATACGCGCTCTCAAAACAATGCCTTCAACAAGGATATTGTCAGGGACAACCAATTATGGCAGACCATGGGTTTTCACCCTGAAAGCTAAGACTCCGTACTCCGCCTGTGTTGCCGCCCCCCATTTTGTCGATGCCGCTGCTACTAGTCAGGAATCCCCAAGCAAAGTCATCATCGCCTCGAAGACTCGATCCGCCATTACTAGGCCTCAGAGCTCAGCCACCATGACATTCTCCGTCACTGTCTTCACCATGAAAATCGAAATACACCGACATGTCTCAAAATGTTAACAGACAACAAAACTTCACGTCACACGCTTCTGAAGCCACTCCAGCTGAAATAAGGGCGCACATGACGGAATCCCATCTAATCTAGGAATCTACAAGCGTCAACCACCCAATAAAGATCTCCAACGGAGCATTCCGAAACTCGTCAACGGCTAGATCAAAGTTGGCCCGCATCTAACATAACACCATCTTGGAGCAAGTTGAACCATAGAACTGCGTCCCTTAAACCAGCAAACCAGCATGCCGCCACGCCGAACGGAGGCAAAGAAGACAACTGTGGCGCTCCGGCCTGCGCCAGGCCATGGCCAGAAGGGCCAGGCGACCAACGCCACGATCTCCCCAGATCCAATTGGGGCAGACCAGGACGACGCACCAGGAGCTGCAGCCGGGGCAAGACCACCTGCACCAACGGCAGGCAGGGGAAGAGTCACTAGTAGAAAAAGGGTCTAATGTTCAGCTCATTAGTCCCGGTTTGTATTTGAGCCGGCACTAATGTGAACATTAGTGTCGGTTCCAACGGCTAGGTGGGTTGCGCTCATTAGTACCGGTTCATGGCGAACCTTTAGTACCGGTTCGTGCCATGAACCGGTACTAAAGAGGTGGTGGCCTTTAGTACGGGTTGATGGCTCCAACCGGTACTAAAGACCCCCCCCCCCTTTAGTACGGGTTTGTGCCACCAACCGGTACTAAAGGGGTGCGCTGCCACCCGATGTGCACAATGTTTAGTCCCACCTCGCTAGTTGAGAGGAGCTCGCACCGGTTTATAAGCCCCGTCGCGGCTACCGTGTCGAGCTCCTCTCTAAGCAGGCCTTTGTGGGCCTATTGCAAGTCTTCTGCCCTGTGGGGCCTACTGGGCCGTACGGGCATGCATCCTGGCCCAACTAGAGGTTGGGTTTCTAGTCGTATGCAGGCCGTGCCGGCCCAGTAGGTGGGCTGTTTTTTCTTTATTTCAAAAAAAATCCTTTAGTACCGGTTGGTGCTCCCCCGGTGCTGGCTCGTGCCACGTGGTGGCCCTTTAGCGGCAGTTCGTGCAGAACCGGTACTAAGGGGGCTTTAGTCTCCACCCTTTAGTGCCGGTTACAGAACCGGCACTAAAGGGCCTTACGACCCGGTGCTATAGCCCGGTTCTGCACTAGTGGTTGCGATTTTTCCGTTCGCCTGTATCAAGTTTCAACAGTTGAAACTTAATGATTAGAAAACCCGTCAAAACATATTCAAAATTGATTTTATTTGAAAGCCTTCATCACAAGCAACACAAGTTTGAAAATGAAAATTAAATTGGACTATCGTTCAGAATATATAGAAGACTGAAAATTGAACGTCAAAAGAAAAAAAAAGTTGCATGCATGTGCCCATCCAAAGTGATCTATGCGCGGGAGAAGAAAATCCAATCTCATATACAGACTGCTCTTGCTGCATGAGGCCATGCATGCTTTAATACCTGAATCGCAACACCCCAAAACCAGGAAGTTAATTAGCCAACCGTCATTAGCTAGCGGTTGGGTGTGTCCACCGCCATTTGTAGTTACCGCCTTGAACAGATCGAGGGTATAAATAACCCGATCTTCAAGCAGTGAGATTAATAGTTCATCCTCGATCAATTAATTTACACTTAGCATAACCCATAGATCGCGACACCCCGGAAGCCACGATGAACCGCAGCCACGCCGGCACCGGCAACAGCTCCGTCGGCCGTCCCGACCACGTCCTCCTCTTCACGTATGGGCACAGCGAACTGGCCGACGACAACAGCACCACCGCGTACACCTTCACGGAAGCAACGAGGACCATCAAGGTGACCGTCTCGGCCGCCGACATGCCGTCGCTCTCCTACTTCCACGTCAGCTGCCCCGACCTCCAGGACAACCCCTTCAGCAAGAGGCCGGAGATCCTCTGGTCATCGGAGGACCTCGTCCTCTTCCGCGTCGACCTCGCCGGCCCCGAGCCACGGCGACGGGAGTTCTTCATCTACAGGGCCGGGCGCGAACCGTCGCTCGATCTGCTCCCCGACGTCAGCGGTATTTCTTCAGGGAGGGACTCAATCCAGCCCTCGCCGGCGTCATACCCCCGACGATGACGGCGACGGCGACGGCACCGGCTTTGTCCTGGCCGTCTTCAAGGGGGACTGGAGGTCGGGGCAGTGCAAGCTCCACGTCTTCAGGTCCAAGCGGCGTGCCTGGACCATAGAGCACCTTGCCCCAGACCTTCCTTGCTGGATCACGAAGCGCTCGCCGGTTTCTGCGTACGTGGAGCGGTGTGCTACGTCGATCACGAAGGTGGCCGCCGTACGTGGACCGGTGTGCTACGTCGATCACTGGAAGGGGATTCTGCTCTGCAAAGTGCTCGAAGAACCGGTGACGGCGCACTTCATCGCACTGCCGAACCCGCTGCCCGGCAACCGACGACACTACGGCGGAGGGTCGTCAGGACGGTCGATACGTGACGTCGCCTGCATCAACGACGGTTCGGCGATACCATGCGTCGAGATGGAAGATTTACACCGCATCATCAGAAGCGGTGCCCCTAGCCGTGACTCCGACGTGCTCCATGACTTAGACGTTGATCCAACCAAGGTGGCGACGGCGAAACTCAGATGGGTTGGTTGGAGGCTCGTGACATGGCATAGGGAGCTCTCCTCGGACTACTGGCGCAAGGGGTGCATTCTTCATGACGGTGAACTTGGAACTCTCTCCTTGCCTCCTCATCCTGCTACAACCCAGCCATTGCCACCCGAGCACCTGAAACCATCATGTTCTGGACCTGACAAACTGCCTCTAAATCGCATGTTCACATGTTGTCCCTTCTTGTGCGGTGATGGTATCGTCTGCCTCCTCTCCAGGAGGGGCGACTACTTGGATAAAGATGCCTAGATTTGTCAACATTGACATGAGGAAGAAAGAAGTGATTGGGGTGGCACCATTTTCCGATGAGAGAGTCATGCTTTTCAATCCAGCCTACATCTCCTTGCGCTAAAGAAATATCTCAAGAGTGAATCAGATGGAGGTGGTTCTCTTGGTGTGGAAGATACTCGGCCTCATGGCAAACGTCGTCAGCCATCCCTGGAAAACACAAGTAGTGATAGTTCCCGGCCGAAGAGGATGCTGAGGGGTTCAACGATGGAACAGAGAAACGATATGGTTGAGTCCACACAGAAGAGACAATCCTCATCAGTGACTCTAGCTTTTAGCTCTTAAGGATCTGCATTCTTGTGAAGCTTTGATGATTTGAGATAGACTATATATATGGTTTAAAACCGATCATATTACTCCCTCCGTTCCAAAATACTTGTCCTGGTTTTAGTCCAGGATACTTATTTTGGGACTGAGGGAGTACTACTTATTCCGTGGTGTACTACTGTTTTTTGATGCATTTTTGTGCCTTTTGATCGTGCTGTGCAACTATGCCATACTTGGGTTTAAACTATATACTCCTTCCGTTTTTAAATAATTAAAGTTTTAGGATTGTTGTAAGTCAAACTTCATTAAGTTTGACCAAGTTTGTACAAAAATATATCAATATTTACAAAACAAAATTTACTTCATTAGAGTCATTATGAAATTAATTTTCATATTATATATATATATATATATATATATATATATATATATATATATATATGTATATGTATTAGATATCGTAGATCTTTGTGGGTTTTCTATAGACTATGTCAAACTTAATAAGTTTGACTTGGGAAAATCTTAGAAACATAAAAAAATTGGAAGACAAACATCAATTATTTTGAAACTGAGGGAGGTATCTTTCCTATCCGATGATGCGGTAGCAATGTAGCATTCACCATTCGGTATATTGCACCTTCTAGTTGTCTGATGGTCTGTGAATTTAAGCACAATGCTGCTTGGAACTGTGAACTATGATATGCAAAACACACGCATAGACACTCCCGCGTGACCGAGTCCACACAGAGAGAACTGGTCAGAAGAACCCAACTACATGTTTAGGGTTTTTTGGATGGTTCTTGTGGAATAAATTTTAGGGATTGCCCTTATTAGCTTAGCAACGGTGGAATCATTTTATTTTGAATTGTCGCTGAGGGGAGAGCTTCCCCACCTGAATATATCACAACCAAACGGCATTGTTGTTATATTACAAGAGAGGCTCAAGTCGAGAGGAGAGGTAAAGTTGCGAGACCCGGCAGCATCATGTGACACAATGTCTTTGAACCTAAAAATCCAGAGGAAGAAAACAAAAACAATATTCCTGATTGTGACCTTGGTAAATGTTGATCGTCGCGAAAGATGAGAGTATGGAGCGAGTCCCATATTTTCCAGAGGATGGTCACTTCAACAGAAGGCCATATGTTGGGGTCGAAGTCAGGAGGAGATGCAATATCCCAAAGACGTCGAGGGAGATAGGTGTCGTGATCCCCATGTGAATTTGCACCAGTGCGGCATTGGACAATGAAGAGAAATGTGGGCATCATCTTCACAAGGGCGTCACATCTAGGGCAGGCAGAAGAGTTGATGATGTGCTTGTGATGCAGATTTTTATTGGAGTTGAGCATGTCGCTGAAAAGTAGCCATCCAAAGATCTTGACCTTGACGGGAACTTTGGCTGACCAAATGTAATCATAGTTGGTGTCGACGTGAACCTCATGGGTGATATCATTGTAGGCGTTCTTCAATACGAAAGACAGTCCATACATGAGAGACCGCTCGTCATTCAGCTCCCTAGATTGGAAATCATGCATAAGAGACAACAGAATAGCCAACTCGTGAGAAGCAGCAAAAGTAAGATAGTTCTGAAGGTTAGCCAGCAGGCCAAGTTGCCAAATAGTAGCTACTAGAACCTTGTCGTTTGTGGAGTGTGAAAAGAGGTGTGGGAAGGCTTTCTGTAGTGGCGTGTTTAGTAACCAACCATCTAGCTAAAAAAGGGTTGAAAGGCATTATTTGTAATAATGAATGTAATGTCAAGTGAGGTGGATAGTTGTTGATTGACGGTCTTCCAAAGGAAGGATGGGTTTGAAGATTTATCTGCAATATTTATCGAGTATTTATGGTGGTAGGTTGTTGTAAAAGTTTTGATGCAACTTTCATTAGAAGGTAGTTTTTTTGGACGTTCATGTATTTTATGCCTAGCCATCATGTTATTTTTTGTTTGCAAACATTTTTCATACAATAAAACGTTTTGCTCCCGTGCAAGTTTCCCCGTTAAACCATGAAAAGCACTTGTGCAAAGTGTCTAAAGTTTTGAAAACCTTTTTGGGAAGACGAAAAGCAGACATAAAATAGATCACTAGAGCGTCGAGAACTGTAGAGACAGTGTGAGCCCCCAAATGATATCAATATAGTCCCAACCAAGGAGATATCTTCGAAAGCTATCTATGATGGGTTCAAAGGCAGAGGTTGGAAGTGGGCAACATAGGCAAACTTAAGTATAGTACAGGAAAGGCTTCCTGTGAGCATGTCACGGACATGGTAATTAGCGAGCTCAATGCATGTTCTGAGTGGATTGGAAGATATGTGATTATGTGATTTTACTAAAGCTGATTGAGAGGACAGTTCCGCGGGCAAAGTCATCAAGGAACGCTTTAGGGTGAGTGTGGAAATAATGAGTGTATCGTTCACATATTGTAAGGTGAGTAGAGGTTTTGTAGCAGTGCGTGAAAGAAGATTTGAGGTACGAACGCTTATTCCACCATACATTGCAGCAGGTCGGCAACAATAATGAAAAGATAAGGTGAGAGGGGGTCGCCTTGTCTGAGACTATTTATGCATTTTATCCAAGGTCCTGGCACACCATTGAGAAGAACCACGGTTTTCCCAGTATCCAGGATATCATTAATCCAATGGAAAAAGGAGGGAGAGACTCCATGGTGTAGCAGTGCCTCCCAGGAGATGGAGTCGAAGGCTATTCGGAAGTCCAGTTCGAAAACCATGGTGGTGGCCTTATGAGTATGGCAAGTGCTGAGTAGGTCGGTCGTGTATATGAAGTTTCCAAAAATATTCCTACCGTGAAGGGAGTCGGTCAGATCATTATGTCTAACCAATGGAATTAATTTTTTTTGGCCTAGAGGTTAGCAGCTTAGAGATGGTTGTGGGTGTGCAGTTTTTAAGCGAGATAGGCCGAGAAGCATCAAGAGTTGTGGGTGTTATTTCTTGGGAAGAAGCACCATGAAGGTGTGGTTAAATCTTTCTAGGTCAGCGGCGTGGTTGTGGAAAGCCGAGAAGGGAATTAGTGTGTGTTTGATGGTATGCTGGTATCACCGGAAGAATGAAGAAATGAAACCATCTGATCCGTGGATTGCATCAATGTTCATTGTAGGAAGGCATTTTAGATTTCTTGTTCGGTGAAGGAGAGGTCAAGATCTCGGAGTTGAGGTAGAAGGTCGAAGTTCCAGAGGGCATTATTTTTGTTTCCCCGATTAGTTTCAAAAAGCAGGTTTTGATATTTATTTCCCTTGTAATCGGGCAAGAACAAGGGGAATGACGCCCCCTTGCCTTGTTGGGGTGCAAGCATTTGTTTTTGTGTGTGTGCATGTATTGTTTGACGTTTGTTTGTGTGGTGTATCCTACTGGTTGGATAAACCTTGGTTGTTAACTGAGGGAAATACTATCCGCTATTATACTATTTCATCCCTTCCTCTTTAGGAAAAACCAACACCTACCACAAGTAGAAACGACGAAGGGCGATGGAGTGATTGAGATGTGGAAGGGCCAGAGATGGGCTCAAAGCTGACCGCACCCATGGGATCTGCACCAGCATGGCCACCGGTGCGTTGTTAGCGATAACCGCCACGAGAAGCACATCGAACAGTGTAACGGTGCCATGGCGTCGACCAGTGGGAGATGAAGGCGGCACTTCAGGGGTGAAAGCGAAGGATGATTCCCGAGCCATGGATGCCACCATTTTATGAGAATTTTTATGTGCCTTTTAAATGATATTTTCAAATTTTAAGAAAGATGTGCATTTTCCCAGGATATACCCTTAGATATGGCAGGGGTTAAGATGATTTAGCACATAAATTATGTGTTAAGAAAACATATCGATTATGTTGTATGTCCTGTGTGAAATCTATGAAAGCACACAAATGCATTTATTTTATGTTAGGCTAGCCTTCTTCGCTTATTCCTTTATTGAGCTTCACTTGTCTTTTCTTTTTGGTTAGAGTCATTAGATTTGTGCCCCTCTTTTTTAGGGTGTTTCAGTTTGTAGTATTTTGCACATTTCACGCATTCTTCTAATACAATATGACACACATTTTGATGCTCTTCAAGAAAAAGAAAGGTGCAAACTTCAACGAGCGGTCCTTTGATATTTGTCATGCTTCCCTTTTGAATTTATTATGGATACAACGTCTTCTTCGGTTATTCTAATGTAGAAGTAAAATTCTCTAATGAATTCCCCTCCCCCGCCACCCCACTTTTTCACACCTCCTGCTTCAGCACCACCAGAGGCATCCGTCAACGAAGCCCGTTCAGCCCCAAGGGCTGTGGTGGCAAAGCACTTTTGGTGTGGGACGCCCTACTATCATCACCGTACCTGGCTTCATCGCCAAGAGACACGCGCATAGCAATGTCGCCAGAGGGAAGCAACACCTGTAGGTTCCACTATTGACTGCGATGGAGCAATGATTTATTGATTGATCCACACAAATGCCACCCGCGGACTCAAAGTTGTTGACCCACACAGGGGGAGGGCCCATCCGTGCAATGCCTTCAGATCAAGACCAGGGGATTGGCATCGCCGAAGCCACAACGACACCAGATTCACCCTTCACCCCTCCCCTTGCTACCCACATGGTCAAGAGGAGGAGCCACCACCGCTGCCCACCGTAAAGCCAAACACATAGCGTCACCACCTAGGGTCATCGCCCCGGCTTCCAAAGCTGACTCTTCGCCACAGTTCGGACACATGGAAAACATGGACATGCAACGCAGAAGACGGGCCGCACAAAAAACTTCCGACACTGGATCAAATCCTGACTGGATCCAACCCCTCACTGATGGCATTGGTTAGGAACGCAGATCACCGGCATCCGGAAGCCACCTGCTCGCCCCATCAGGACAACACCGACACATGTCGAGCGGCCAGGGTAGAAAGGCCTCTGATGCCAACCTGGCCACACGGGTCGGCATGACACGACCCCGCTGTAAAAGGGTTGTGTCGTGCCGGCCTGAATGTCTGGCCACGGGGATCGGCCCAGCATGCCAGTTATAAAGGGCGCCCGGGTTCCATTTCAGCCTTTCGAGTCTTTTATTTTCTAGAACATCAGAAAAATCTAAAAAATTAAGAAAAAAGAAAATGTTAAATTTAACAAAATTACAGAAAAATCTAAAAAAATATGAAAAACCCTAGTTACAAGTCGGACAGCATGCCGCGTCAGATTGTTCCAGCACAAAATTAAACGGATTTGCTATTTTACAGTCAGCTGTTTTTCAATTCATCATCATTCGAATTTCTGTCCGTTCGTTCTGGCACGGAGATTCACGCTGGTTTTCTTTTTTTTCTTCACGTTGGCGCTCAGTTCGCTCGGTTTGGTTTGCTGTTGTCGGGTTCGGTTTTCTTTATCTCAACCCAAAACCGCCCCGTCGCGGTACTATTGGTTTTTGTCCTACTTGAATTTCAGAGTGGGTGTCGTCTCCCTTTTCATTTGGGTCGATCTATTTCGATAAGGCCGAGGGGGAGAGCTCGAGCGGCGAAGGAGAGAGGCGATTCCGAGCTATTCCACCGTTCGATTTGTTGGGGAACGTTGCAGAAATTAAAAAATTTCTACGCTTCACCAAGATCAATCGATGGAGTCATCTAGCAACGAGAGAGAGGAGTGCATCTACATACCCTTGTAGATCACGCGCGGAAGCGTTCAAGAGAATGGGGTTGAGGGAGTCGTACTCGTCGTGATCCAAATCAGCGAAGATCCTAGTGCCGAACGGACGGCACATCCGCGTTTAACACACGTACGGTTGGGGAAGACATCTCCTCCTTCTTGATCCAGCAAGCGGGAGGGAGAGGTTGATGGAGATCCAGCAGCACGACAGCGTGGTGGTGGAAGTAGCGGTGATCTCGGCAGGGCTTCGCCAAGCTCTACGAGAGGGAGAGGTGTTGCGGAGGGAGAGGGAGGCGCCAGGAGCAGGGGCTGCGCAGCCCTCCCTCTCCCCCTCTTTATATAGGGGCCTGGGGCGCCGGCCCCTAGAGATCCCATCTCAAGGGGGCAAGGGGACTTGCCCCCCATGTCAAGTGGGGCCCACCCCTAGGGTTTCCAACCCTAGGCGCAGGGGAGGCCCAAGGGGGGTGCACCAGCCCACCAGGGGCTGGTTCCCTTCCCACTTCAGCCCATGGGGCCCTCCGGATAGGTGGCCCCACCGGTGGACCCGGGACCCTTCCGTGGTCCCAGACAATACCGTGACCCCGGAAACTTTCCCGATGGTCAAACTGGACTTCCTATATATAATTCTTCACCTCCGGACCATTCCGGAACTCCTCGTGACGTCCGGGATCTCAACGGGAGTCCGAACAACTTTCGGGTTACCGCATACTAATATCTCTACAACCCTAGCGTCACCGAACCTTAAGTGTGTAGACCCTACGGGTTCGGGAGACACGCAGACATGACCGAGACGAATCTCCGGCCAATAACCAACAGCGGGATCTGGATACCCATGTTGGCTCCCACATGCCCCACGATGATCTCATCGAATGAACCACGATTTCGAGGATTCAAGTAATCCCGTGTACAATTCCCTTTGTCAATCGGTACGTTACTTGCCCGAGATTCGATCATCGGTATCCCAATACCTCGTTCAATCTCGTTACCGGCAAGTCACTTTACTCGTACCGTAATGCATGATCCCGTGACCAACCACTTAGTCACTTTGAGCTCATTATGATGATGCATTACCGAGTGGGCCCGAGATACCTCTCCGTCATACAGAGTGACAAATCCAGCCTCGATCCGTGTCAACCCAATGACACTTTCGGAGATACCGTAGTATACCTTTATAGTCACCCGCCACGTTGTGACGCTTGGTACACCCAAAGCACTCCTACGGCATCCGGGAGTTACACGATCTCATGGTCTAAGGAAATGATACTAGACATTGGAAAAGCTCTAGCAAAAGAACTACACGATCTTGTTCTATGCTTAGGATTGGGTCTTGTCCATCACATCATTCTCCCAATGATGTGATCCCGTTATCAATGACATCCAATGTCCATGGTCAGGAAACCGTGACCATCTATTGATAAACGAGCTAGTCAACTAGAGGCTCACTAGGGACATGTTGTGGTCTATGTATTCACACATGTATTACGATTTCCGGATAACACAATTATAGCATGAATAATAGACAATTATCATGAACGAGGAAATATAATAATAACCATTTTATTATTGCCTCTAGGGCATATTTCCAACAGTCTCCCACTTGCACTAGAGTCAATAATCTAGTTACATTGTGATGAATCGAACACCCATAGAGTTCTGGTGTTGATCATGTTTTGCTCGCGGAAGAGGTTTAGTCAACGGATCTGCGACATTCAGATCTGTGTGCACTTTACAAATATCTATGTCTCCATCTTGAACATTTTCACGAATGGAGTTGAAGCGACGCTTGATGTGCCTGGTCTTCTTGTGAAACCTGGGCTCCTTGGCAAGGGCAATAGCTCCAGTGTTGTCACAGAAGAGAGTGACTGGCCCCGACGCATTGGGTATGACTCCTAGGTCGGTGATGAACTCCTTCATCCAGATTGCTTCATGCGCTGCCTCCGAGGCTGCCATGTACTCCGCTTCACATGTAGATCCCGCCACAACGCTTTGCTTGCAACTGCACCAGCTTACAGCCCCTCCATTCAAAATATACACGTATCCGGTTTGTGACTTAGAGTCATCCAGATCTGTGTCGAAGCTAGCGTCGACGTAACCCTTTACGACGAGCTCTTCGTCACCTCCATAAACGAGAAACATATCCTTAGTCCTTTTCGGGCACTTCAGGATATTCTTGACCGCTGTCCAAATGTTCCATGCCGGGATTACTTTGGTACCTTCCTACCAAACTTACGGCAAGGTTTACATCAGGTCTGGTACACAGCATGGCATACATGATAGACCCTATGGCCGAGGCATAGGGGACGACACTCATATTTTCTCTATCTTCTGCCGTGGTCGGACATTGAGCCGAGCTCAATTTCACACCTTGCAACAGAGGCAAGAACCCCTTCTTGGACTGATCCGTATTGAACTTCTTCCATATCTTCTCAAGGTATGTGCTTTGTGAAAGACCTATGAGGCGTCTCGATCTATCTCTATAGATCTTGATGCCTAATATGTAAGCAGCTTCTCCAAGGTCCTTCATTGAAAAACACTTGTTCAAGTAGGCCTTAATGATGTCCAAAAGTTCTATATCATTTCCCATCAAAAGTATGTCATCCACATATAATATGAGAAATGCTACAGAGCTCCCACTCACTTTCTTGTAAACGCAGGCTTCTCCATAAGTCTGCATAAACCCAAACGCTTTGATCATTTCATTAAAGCGAATGTTCCAACTCCGAGATGCTTGCACCAGCTCATAGATGGAGCGCTGGAGCTTGCATACCTTGTTAGCATTCTTAGGATCGACAAAACCCTCCGGCTGCATCATATACAGTTCTTCCTTAAGATGGTCGTTGAGGAATGCCGTTTTGACGTCCATTTGCCATATCTCATAATCATAGTATGCGGCAATTGCTAACATGATTCAGACGGACTTCAGGTTCGTTACAGGAGAGAAAGTCTTATCGTAGTCAACCCCTTAAACTTGTCGATAACCCTTAGCGACAAGTCGAGCTTTATAGATGGTAACATTACCATCCGCGTCCGTCTTCTTCTTAAAGATCCATTTGTTTTCTATCGCTCGCCGATCATCGGGCAAGTCTGTCAAAGTCCATACTTTGTTTTCATACATGGATCCTATCTCGGATTGCATGGCTTCAAGCCATTTGTTGGAATCTGGGCCCGCCATTGCTTCTTCATAGTTCGAAGGTTCACCGTTGTCTAACAACATGATTTATAGGACAGGGTTGCCATACCACTCTGGTGTGGAACGTGTCCTTGTGGACCTACGAAGTTCAGTAGTAACTTGATCCGAAGTACCTTGATCATCATCATTAGTTTCCTCTCTAGTCAGTGCAGGCACCACAGGAACATCTTCCTGAGCTACGCTACTTTCCGGTTCAAGAGGTAGTACTTCATCAAGTTCCACTTTCCTCCCACTTACTTCTTTCGAGAGAAACTCTTTCTCCAGAAAGGACCCGTTCTTGGCAACAAAGATCTTGCCTTCGGATCTGAGGTAGAAGGTATAACCAATGGTTTCCTTAGGGTACCCTATGAAGACGCATTTTTCCGACTTGGGTTCGAGCTTTTCAGGTTGAAGTTTCTTGACATAAGCATCGCATCCCCAAACTTTTAGAAACGACAGCTTAGGTTTCTTCCCAAACCATAATTCATACGGTGTCGTCTCAAAGGATTTAGACGGTGCCTTATTTAAAGTGAATGTAGCTGTCTCTAGAGCGTATCCCCAAAATGATAGCGGTAAATCGGTGAGTGACATCATAGATCGCACCATATCCAATAGAGTGCGATTACAACGTTCGGACACACCGTTACGCTGAGGTGTTCCAGACGGCGTGAGTTGTGAAACGATTCCACATTTCCTTAAGTGTGTACCAAATCCGTGACTTAAATATTCTCCCCCATGATCTGATCGTAAGAACTTTATCTTTCGGCCACATTGATTCTCTACCTCATTCTGAAATTCCTTAAACTTTTCAAAGGTCTCGGACTTGTGTTTCATCAAGTAGACATACCCATATCTACTCAAGTCGTCAGTGAGAGTGAGAACATAACGATATCCTCCACGAGCCTCAACGCCATTGGACCGCACACATCAAGTATGTATGATTTCCAATAAGTTGGTTGCTCGCTCCATTGTTCCGGAGAACGGAGTCTTGGTCATTTTGCCCATAAGGCATGGTTCGCACGTGTCAAATGAATCGTAATCAAGAGACTTCAAAAGTCCATCAGCATGGAGCTTCTTCATGCGTTTGACACCAATGTGACCAAGGCGGCAGTGCCACAAGTATGTGGGACTATCAGTATCAACTTCACATCTTTTGGTATTCACACTATGAATATGTGTAACATCACGTTCGAGATTCATTAAGAATAAACCATTGACCAGCGGGGCATGACCATAAAACATATCTCTCATATAAATAGAACAACCATTATTCTCGGATTTAAATGAGTAGCCATCTCGCATTAAACTAGATCCAGATACAATGTTCATGCTCAAAGCTGGCACTAAATAACAATTATTGAGGTTTAAAACTAATCCCTTAGGTAAATGTAGAGGTAGCGTGCCGACGGCGATCACATCGACCTTGGAACCATTCCCGACGCGCATCGTCACCTCGTCCTTCGCCAGTCTCCGCTTATTCCGCAGCTCCTGTTTTGAGTTACAAATATGAGCAACCGCACCGGTATCAAATACCCAGGAGCTACTACGAGTACCGGTAAGGTACACATCAATTACATGTATATCACATATACCTTTGGTGTTGCCGGCCTTCTTGTCCGCTAAGTATTTGGGGCAGTTCCGCTTCCAGTGTCCCTTTCCCTTGCAATAGAAGCACTCAGTCTCAGGTTTGGGTCCATTCTTTGGCTTCTTCCCGGCAACTGGCTTACCGGGCGCGGCAACTCCCTTGCCGTCCTTCTTGAAGTTCTTCTTACCCTTGCCTTTCTTGAAACTAGTGGTTTTATTGACCATCAACACTTGATGTTCCTTTTTGATTTCCACCTCTGCTGATTTCAGCATTGAAAATACTTCAGGAATAGTTTTCACCATCCCGTGCATATTGTAGTTCATAACAAAGCTCTTGTAGCTAGGTGGGAGCGACTGAAGGATTATGTCAATGACCGCCTCGTCCGGGAGGTTAATGTCCAGCTGGGACAAGCGGTTGTGCAACCCAGACATTTTGAGTATGTGCTCACTGACAGAACTATTTTCCTCCATCTTACAACTGTAGAACTTGTCAGAGACTTCATATCTTTCGACCCGGGCATGAGCTTGGAAAAGCATTTTCAGCTCTTCGAACATCTCATATGCTCCGTGTTGCTCAAAACGCTTTTGGAGCCCCGGTTCTAAGCTGTAAAGCATGCCACACTGAACGAGGGAGTAATCATCAGCATGTGACTGCCAAGCGTTCATAACGTATTGGTTCTCTGGGATGGCTGCTTCACCTAGCGGTCCTTCTAGGACATATGCTTTCTTGGCAGCTATGAGGATGATCCTCAGGTTTCGGACCCAGTCTGAATAGTTGCTGCCGTCATCTTTCAGCTTGGTTTTCTCTAGGAACGCGTTGAAGTTGAGGTTGAAATGAGCGTTGGCCATTTGATCTACAAGACATTTTGCAAAGGTTTTTAGATTAAGTTCATGATAATTAAGTTCATCTAATCAAATTATTTAATGAACTCCCACTCAGATTAGACATCCCTCTAGTCATCTAAGTGATACATGATCCGACTCAACTAGACCGTGTCCGATCATCACGTGAGACGGACTAGTCATCATCGGTGAACATCTCCATGTTGATCGTATCTTCCATACGACTCATGTTTGACCTTTCGGTCTCTTGTGTTCCGAGGCCATGTCTGTACATGCTAGGCTCGTCAAGTCAACCTAAGTGTTTTGCATGTGTAAATCTGTCTTACACCCGTTGTATGTGAACGTTAGAATCTATCACACCCGATCATCACGTGGTGCTTCGAAACAACGAACTTTCGCAATGGCGCACAGTTAGGGGAAACACTTTCTTGAAATTATTATAAGGGATCATCTTATTTACTACCGTCGTACTAAGAAAATAAGAAGCAAAACATGATAAACATCACATGCAATCAAATAGTGACATGATATGGCCAATATCATATTGCTCCTTTGATCTCCATCTTCGGGGCGCCATGATCATCTTTGTCACCGGCATGACACCATGATCTCCATCATCATGATCTCCATCATCGTATCTTCATAAAGTTGTCACGCCAACGATTACTTCTACTTCTATGGCTAACGTGTTTAGCAATAAAGTAAAGTAATTTACATGGCGTTATTCAATGACACGCAGGTCATACAAAAATAAAGACAACTCCTATGGCTCCTGCCGGTTGTCATACTCATCGACATGCAAGTCGTGATTCCTATTACAAGAACATGATCAATCCCATACATCACATATATTTCATTCATCACATCCTTTTGGCCATATCACATCACAAGGCATATGCTGCAAAAACAAGTTAGACGTCATCTAATTGTTGTTGCATGTTTTTACGTGGCTTCTATAGGTTTCTAGCAAGAACGTTTCTTACCTACATAAAACCACAACGTGATATGCCAATTTCTATTTACCCTTCATAAGGACCCTTTTCATCAAATTCGATCCGACTAAAGTGGGAGAGACAGACACCCGCTAGCCACCTTATGCAACTAGTGCATGTCAGTCGATGGAACCTGTCTCACGTAAGCGTACGTGTAAGTTCGGTCCAGGGCGCGTCATCCCACGATGCCGCCGAAACAAGATAAGACTAGTAGTGGCAAGAAAATTGACAACATCTACGCCCACAACAAGTTTGTGTTCTCCTCGTGCATGAAACTACGCATAGACCTAGCTCATGATGCCATTGTTGGGGAACGTTGCAGAAAATAAAATTTTCTACACTTCACCAAGATCAATCTATGGAGTCATCTAGCAACGAGAGAGAGGAGTGCATCTACATACCCTTGTAGATCACGCGCGGAAGCGTTCAAGAGAACGGGGTTGAGGGAGTCGTACTCGTTGTGATCCAAATCACCGAAGATCCTAGTGCCGAACGGACGACACCTCCGCGTTCAACACACGTACGGTTGGGGAAGACGTCTCCTCCTTATTGATCCAGCAAGGGGGAGGGAGAGGTTGATGGAGATCCAGCAGCACGACGGCGTGGTGGTGGAAGTAGCGGCGATCTCGGCAGGGCTTCGCCAAGCTCTACGAGAGGGAGAGGTGTTGCGGAGGGAGAGGGAGGCGCCAGGAGCAGGGGGTGCGCAGCCCTCCCTCTCCCCCTCTTTATATAGGGGCCCTGGGGGGCGCCGGCCCCCTAGAGATCAAATCTCAAGGGGGAGGGCTTGCCCCCCAAGTCAAGTGGGGCGCCCCCCCCCCCCCACCCCTAGGGTTTCCAACCCTAGGCGCAGGGGAGGCCCAAGGGGGGCGCACCAGACCACCGGGGGCTGGTTTCCTTCCCCACTTCAGCCCATGGGGCCCTCCGGGATAGGTGGCCCCACCCTATGGACCCCCGGGACCCTTCTGGTGGTCCTGGTACAATACCGGTGACCCCGGAAACTTTCCCGATGGCCGAAACTGGACTTCCTATATATAATTCTTCACCTACGGACCATTCCGGAACTCCTCGTGACGTCCCGGATCTCATCCGGGACTCCGAACCACTTTCGGGTTACCGCATACTAATATCTCTACAACACTAGCGTCACCGAACCTTAAGTGTGTAGACCCTACGGGTTCGGAAGACACGCAGACATGACCGAGACGACTCTCCGGCCAATAACCAACAGCGGGATCTGGATACCCATGTTGGCTCCCACATGCTCCACGATGATCTCATCGAATGAACCACGATGTCGAGGATTCAAGTAATCCCGTATACAATTCCCTTTGTCAATCGATACGTTACTTGCCCGAGATTCGATCGTCGGTATCCCAATACCTCGTTCAATCTTGTTACCGGCAAGTCACTTTACTCGTACCGTAATGCATGATCCCGTGACCAACCACTTAGTCACTTTGAGCTCATTATGATGATGCATTACCGAGTGGGCCCAGAGATACCTCTCCATCATACGGAGTGACAAATCCCAGTCTCGATCCGTGTCAACCCAATGACACTTTCGGAGATACCTGTAGTATACCTTTATAGTCACCCAGTTACGTTGTGACGTTTGGTACACCCAAAGCACTCCTACGGCATCCGGAAGTTACACGATCTCATGGTCTAAGGAAATGATACTTGACATTGGAAAAGCTCTAGCAAACGAACTACACGATCTTGTGCTATGCTTAGGATTGGGTCTTGTCCATCACATCATTCTCCCAATGATGTGATCCCGTTATCAATGACATCCAATGTCAATGGTCAGGAAACCGTGACCATCTATTAATAAATGAGCTAGTCAACTAGAGGCTCACTAGGGACATGTTGTGGTCTATGTATTCACACATGTATTACGATTTCCGGATAACACAATTATAGCATGAATAATAGACAATTATCATGAACGAGGAAATATAATAATAACCATTTTATTATTTCCTCTAGGGCATATTTCCAACACGATTTTGATTTTGTCATCCCTATTCTCTTCGCCCCCGGCTGCCGAGGTTGGTTCCCCTAATCCCCCCGCTGCCCCGGGTGTTTTTGCTTGTGCTCTGGTCGTGTAGTTCCAAATCTAGCTAGGTTTTCGTCTTCGTGGATGTTCTGTTTGTTGTTCTTCTTAGAGTATAAGTCTATTCGTATTGTAATCTATCTCTATTAGTCTAGTCTTGGAGCCCAAGCTTTGTAATCTATATAAACATCCCTTGAGGCCCCGATCAATACAACAATTACTTCTCCAATATCTCAATCTATCATGGTATCTGACGCCTAGGTTTTCCGCACCTGGTATGGCTCCGCCACCCGCGCCGCCGCCCGGCCGATTCGGCCCTCTTCTCCGGGCCGAGTTCGCGCCGCGGTGCCCCACCCCTACCTCCTCCTCTACAACTACCCAAACACCTCCTCCAAACCCTATGTTCTCCTAGCCGACACCATTGCCGACGTCTCTCCCTTCATACCAATCTCATTAGACCTCGGCATCTACAACTACTACCATTGGCGCCACCTCTTCATCATCCATCTCGGCCGCTGCTCACGCCACCACATTGATCCCTCCTACCCGCCAAAGCCCGCTGATCCTCGCTGGGTGAAAGATGATCTCGCCATCATCCATTGGATTTACACGCATCTCCACAGAGCTTTTCAATCTGGTGTCCGACGATGACGCCACCGCCCGATCTCGGGCTTCCTTCAACAGCTGTTTCAGACAACTCCGACGCGTGAATCAATGCGCCAACACCGAAGCCACGCACAACCATGCAGGAGATGTCCCGGTCTCCATCTTCTTCCAGCAAATCAAGGCTATTGGCGATGAACTCCGTGAACTTGGTGATCACGCCGAGGATCGCACTCTCATCAACGCCCTCCTCCAAGGTCTCGGCGATCAATTCGAGAAGCAGCAGTCCTTCATCCCCATGCTCAAGCCGCACCCCACCTTCAAGGAAGTCCGCCGATCCTCCGGCAAGAAGAGAAGAACCAGGCTCGCAAGGCGCAACGGGCGCCGCGGTGTTTCATGCTGCCGCCGCCTCTTCGCAGCTCCCACGCCTGGCTGCCGCGGCAACCGACCGCCCTCCAACTCTGTTGTGGCTGCCGCGCCTCAACACCACCACCAGCTGGCGCCCGAGTCCCAACTACAAGGGCAAGAATCCCGTCTACCGGCCTCCTGCATCTCGTCTGCGGACCTGCACCAGCCTCGTCATCCACCGCTCCGCGCCACCAGCTCCGTCGCCATGGCCTCCTCAAGATGATCCTTGGACTGGCCTCGCCCGAGCTTGGTCGATGCCATGGTCGGCCCCTTGTCGTATGGTGCCCCTCCTGCGACACGGGCACGTGGAGCCCGGTCTTCGTCCAGCCATAGGCTCTCCGGGACTCCTTGGACCCAGCCGGGGCGACGTCTACACCGCCACTCCTACTCCGCCTACCAAAGACGCCAGACCATGGTCGCCCTACAACACCATGCCGGCCTTCTACGGCAACATGCAGGCCCCAATCGCATACTACCCATCCGCTATCCCCACGCCAACATGCAAGTTCCTGGCCCTCTGCTCCTCCCCAACAGCCGGCTTGGGACCAAGCCGCCTTCATCAACGCCATGAACAATTTTGTCCTCAACGACGCAGGTACGGATTGGATTTTCGAGTCTGGTGCATCAATGCATATGTATTCAAATATGATTTTATTGTCAGCTTGTTTTCCTTTTGCTTTTTCCACTATCACCATTGGCGATGGCTCCACCATCCCTGTTTCATGCACTGGTCACTCTTACATCCCTTCCTCTCATGCCAATTTTCTTCTACGCAATATTCTTGTGGTTCCTTCCATCATCAAAAATCTTATCTCTGTTAGACAATTTTGCATTGACAATAAAGTTATCCTGGCCTTTGACCCTTTTGGTTTGTGCGTGAAGGATCGACAACAGAGGCGGTCCTCGCCGGTACAATAGCACGGGCGATCTTTATCCTCTTCATGGCGCCCACATCCACCTCTCGTGCCATGCCCCTCTGTTGATCTATGGCATCGTCGTCTCGGTCACCCCAAAAAAACACTTTGACGCGTCTTTACTCCAAGAATTTTGTATCCCTAGTTCTAGCAGTCCTCATAATCCCTCTCTCTCGTAATGCATGTCAATGTGGCAAACATGTTAGATTACCTTTTGGAACCTCTACTACCATTAGTACTTTTCCTTTTGAGTTACTTCTTTGTGATTTATGGACCTCTCCGGTCCCTAGTGTTTCGGTTATAAATATTATCTTGTGATCTTGGATGATTATTCTCACTATACTTGGACCTTTCCTCTTCTCGCTAAATCTGAAGTACCTGCAATCTTTCTCAACTTTCGACAATATGTAATCACACACTTTGGCTTGCCAATTCGATTTATTCAATGTGATAATGGTCGTGAATTTGATAACACCCAAAACCGCACCTTCTTTCTCTCTCAAGGCATTCTTCTTCGCTTTTCATGCCCTTATACATCTTCTCAAAATGGTAAAGCTGAACGTTGTCTTCGCTCTGTTAATGATGTTCTTCGCACATTGCTTTTACAAGCTTCTCTTCCTTCCCGTTTTTGGGTTGAAGCCCTTCGCACCGCCACACTACTTCTTAATATTCGACCAACTAAAACTTGCCCTCTTTATTCGCCTTTCCAATCTCTTTTTCTCTCCCACCCTGACTATTCTTTTCTGCGTGTTTTTGGCTGTCTATGCTTTCCCAACATCGCCTCTACCGCCTCCAACAAACTAGAACCACGCTCACTACCTTGCATTCACCTTGGTCTTTCTGATGATCACAAAGGATATCGTTGTTTCGATCCATCTTCTGGTCGCATCATTCTCTCTCGTCATGTCACATTCGATGAAAATACTTTTCCTTTTTCTGTCACTACAACCACAAAACCATTTCCACCACAATCCGCCACCACCAAAACCCCTTCCCTAGTTCGTCCTTCGGTCATCTCTGCTGCCATGGAATCTTGTTCCATCTCTCCTTGGAATCGCCCACCGTCACCACCCTCCTGCCCGTCCCCCACCTCTCCCAAGAATCGCATCCTCTACCCCAGCCGTCTTTCCTCACCACATCCTACCACGGCAACCACCTCGACACCCACCACCTCTGATTCTTCTTCCTCACCGTCTTCTTCAACCAAAACCCACTGCCACCCAATGTCGTTTTATACCACCGCTCACCAATGATCATGTCATGTGCACCCGTGGAAAACGAGGATTTCTTCTCCCACCAAACGTCTCAATCTTTCGCCACCCCAACCATCTCTCCTATTCCAACCAGTTATAAGCGAGCTCTTCTTGACCCTCTCTGGCTTTCCGCTATGCGTGATGAATTTGAAGCTCTTTAGCAAAATAATACACGGACTCTTGTTCCCAAACCTTCTGGTGTTAACATTGTTTCTGGAAAATGGGTTTTTCGTCATAAATTTCACTCCGATGGCACTCTCGCTCGTTACAAAGCTCGTTGGGTGTGTCGTGGTTTCTCCCAGCAGCATGGTATTGACTTTGATGAGACTTTTTTTCCTGTTGTTAAACCAAGCACTATTCATGTTGTTCTTAGTCTTGTTGTTTCCTCTTCTTGGCCTATTCATCAACTTGATGTTAAAAATGCTTTTCTTCATGGCACTCTCAATGAAACTGTTTATTGTCAAGAACCCTCCGGTTTTGAGAATCCTCCTCTCCAAATTTTGTTTGTCTCCTCCACAAATCTCTTTATGGCCTTAAACAAGCTCCTCGTGCATGGTTTCAATGCTTTGCTACTTTTATTCAAACCATAGGCTTTATTCCTCCAAATCCGATTCTTCTCTCTTTGTTTATCAGTCTCCTACTCACACCGCCTACCTCTTGCTTTATGTTGATGATATCATTCTCACGGCTAGTTTCGATTCTTTTCTTCAACATACCATCTCTTCTCTCAATCGGAGTTTTCCATGACAGATCTTGGTCCTCTTCATCATTTTCTAGGTATTCATGTTTCTCTTTAACATCTTCCTCTTTCTTTCTCAACGATCATACATTTTGGACTTGCTTTCTCGTTCGGTATGTCGATTGTCAACCCTCTCATACTCCAGCCGACGTTGGTGCTAAACCGTCGGCTGATGGTGATCCTCTTTCGATCCTACTTTATATCATAGCATCATGGCGCTCTTCAATATGCCACTCTTACTCGTCCCGAAATCTCCTATTCTGTTCAGCAAGCTCTGTCTCTTTATGCATGATCCTCGTGCTCCTCATCCGCTCATGTCGGACGCATTCTCCGCTATTTAAAAGGCACTCTTGATCACGGTATCCTTATTAATTCTTCTTCACCTACAAGCTTGACAGTTTATTACGATGCGGTGGGCAGGTTGTCCGGATACTCGACGATCTACATCCGGATTTTGCGCTTATTTGGGTGATAATCTTGTTTCTTGGTGTTCTAAAAGGCGTAACAGTTTCGAGGTCTTCTGCCGAGGCTGAGTATAGGGCGGTTGCTCACGCTGTGGCCGAGGCGGTGTGGCTACGGCAGCTTCTCGTTGAACTTCATCGTCCGCTCCCGTGCTACCATTGTTTATCGTGATAACATCTCTGCCGTCTACATGGCTTCCAATCCAGTTCAACATCGTCGCACAAAGCACATTGAGATTGACATTCACTTTGTTCGTGAAAAGGTGGCTCTTGGCGAGGTTCGCGTTCTTCATGTTCCTACAAGTGCCCAATTTGCTGACATTTTTACCAAAGGACTCCCGATCGCATCGTTCACCGACATCGCTCCAGTCTCAACATTGTTTCACCCGACGTTGAGACTGCTGGGGATCTTAGAGTATAAGTCTATTCGTATTGTAATCTATCTCTATTAGTCTAGTCTTGGAGCCCAAGCTTTGTAATCTATATAAACAGCCCTTGAGGCCCCGATCAATACAACAATTACTTCTCCAATATCTCAATCTATCAGTTCTGCGTGGATCCGCCCAATTTCGCCCCTCCCCTTTTTGTGCTCGCTTGCGTTGTGTAGGAGCTTTTGTAGTTGCGGGTTCTAGGGTTTCCGTTTTGCTGCGTATATGTGGATGTAGGATTTTATATTTGTTTTATTTTGTGCTGTAGATGGTGGAGGTAGGCGTAGTGGTTGTTGCAGCGGGTGATTTCCTGTTTTCTGCTAGCTTGGGGTGTATGTTCCCTTGCCGTGAGGATCTGGCCTGCTTTTTTGTAGTTGTAGGTGGCTGCTTATGATTTTCCCCTGGTAGCTGAGGCGTGTTTGAATGTGTTCCAGGAAGCTCTCGGAATTTGATGCTTCTATTACTGTGTAATTTTACCCCCGAGACTTGTAATGTAGCTCAAAAGTACAAAGGATCATACCCCAGAATTACAGTGTAACTACTGTGTAATTTTACTGTGTAATAGCCTAATAGGTTTGCAGAACCTCCCTGTCCCACCTTTTGCAGTGTAATTCTGCCATTTTTACACTGTAATTATCATGCTTTACAGTGTAATTCTCCCATATCTATAATTACTGTGTAATTCTCCCAAATACTGTGTTATTTATTGTTCAATTACAGTGTAATTTGTGCTAGCAGTATTGTGTAATTTTCCCCCTAATTCCAGTGTATATTCCCAGATATGCAAGATTTTTCAATGTATTTATGCCCTGAATCACCGTGTAATTTGTCCTAGTATGTTCACATGAATTTAGCCCAATTACTCATGTACTGTGTATATGCAGATTTTTCAGTATATTATGCCTGGAATCACTGTGTAATTCGTTCTATTTATGTTTACAGTAATTTAGCTCAATTACTCATGTAATTTACAGTGTATCGCCCAGATTTATGGGCCAATAGCTCCTGTGCGACGTTTTTTATGTGAATTGGCTAGAGTGCGACGTTGTTCGAGCAAATGGCTGTGGTGCGACACATTTGAGCAGTTAAATAGCCCAGGGCCACAAGGGGTGTTAAATGTGGTTAAATTGGTCGTCAACCAAGCCCGTTTATGTTAGGACATGTGGGTCCAACTTAATTGCTCCTCAAAACAGCTGACCGTGCCCTGCCGCCCGACCGTGCCGGGCCCGCCACTCTGCCCCCTCCCCCCCTTCTTCTCCGGTGGTGGCGGATCTTGCGTTCTCAACGGCGGCGACGGAGCCCTCGTTCTCAATGGCGGCGGAGCCTTCGTCCTCAAAAAATGGTGAGTGAGAACACTAGTCCCCCTCCCGTTCCTCTCTCGGCCCCGTAGATCTCAGCTCGCTTCCTCTGCTGCTTGTTGAATCGATAGGTTGTGAGGGAGCCCGTGGGCATCTTGAGATGGAGCCGCCAGATTCAACTTGAATAGGTAATGCTCCTCTCTCGATCCAATTTTGCATGCAATTAGGGCCTAGTCTGCTCTTTCTCACGGGCTCACACTGTCCGCCATCGACAGAGGGGATCTTGTCGCTCGGACCTTCAATTGACGGTCAATTTCTTTCCATCAAAGGCAAAATTAGTTGATGGTAGCATTGAACATTGAGAGAGACACAATTGTTAAATGGGAGGTTGAGTTTACAGAGATTGATCCACAAGTTCTGAGAACATGGGAGAGAAGGCGGTGAAGAAATGGGTGGAAAAAATTGGGGAGAAAGTTGTTTGGGGTCTAGAGCAAGAAGTATCACTGTTGCGGTTTGATGATTGGAAAGGAGAGTATGTGAGAATGGAAGATGGTGAACAGATTGTTGATGAAATCGATCGGCAAAACGGCTGGACAAGCAAACGAGCTAATTTTTTTGCTGAGCTGGTTGATCTGAATATTTTTTCGAAGGTTGGATATGTGCCATCACAATTGGCTGCGCAGATGGTAGATGATGGTGGGCTACAGAGGCCATTGATTCCCATGTGTCTTGAACTTACAATAATAGCGAAGAGGACGGTGATGGAACTGAAACTGAAACTGCAGCAACTGTTGATTGGAATGTAGTTGAATTAGATGAGCCTACTGATTTGGTCATTGCACCAATGCTCGACATTGAGATGGCCAAACTTTTTGGCATTCCAATCGATGATGAGATAAGCGTGAGAGGGAGAATCTAGTTTGCTGCTAATGTTGATGAAGATGTAGATGGACAATTGATGGAACAAGCTGCAGATGAAGTAGATGATGCACATGATGATGAGCTGGTGCATGTGTATGACAAAGAAAACCCTGTCATTGAAGTAGGCAAGTTGTTCCCAAGCATGAATGAGTTTAGGATGTGTTTCAAGACTTATGCGTGAAACATGAGTTTGATGCCAAGACTGTTTGGACTGATAGGAAGAAGTTTTATGCGAGGTGCAGAGGATTTGATGGTAGTGTCAAGCCTTGCAAGTGGTACATATCTGCTAGACTGCAACCTGATGGAAGTACTGTCAGGGTTAACCAAATCCCCAATCAACATACTTGTATTACAAGTTCACAGAGAGTATCAACCATGACATCACAACTTTGGGTTGCAGAAAAGATCACCCCAATTTTAGCCAAAACACCAAACACTACTGCCAAGAAACTCAAAGTAGACTTGGAAAAGATGTACCCCATTAAACTGAAATATACCACAGTGTGGAAGGCAAAAAAAGGACAATGAAAAATTTATATGGTGATTGGGCAAATACATTTAGGATGCTTTACAACTTCAAAGCAGAGGTGGAAAAGAGGTCACCTGGTAGTGTTGTGGAGATAGATACAGAGGTATCAGCCAAAGGTGAAGTCAAGTTCTCCAAGTTTTTATGGCTTGAAGCCTTGCATAGATGGCTTCAAAGCGTGGTGCAAATCCATATTTGAGCATAGACTCATCATTTTGACAGCAAGTGGAATGGTCAGTTGGCAGCATGCAATGCTCTAGATGGACACAACTGGATGTTTCCTATTGCTGTTGGCTTGTTTGATCGAAACCGAGGCTTCATGGACATGGTTCATGATCCATTGAAAAGATGCCTAGGGCGAGTGTCCCTTTGGCTATACACACAGATGCATGTAAGGGGCTTGAAAATTCAGTGAAAATGTTTTCCCACATGCTGAAGCAGGAGGAGTGCTTGGTCATTTGTGGATGAATTTGATCAAAAATTTAGAGGAGAAGAATTTGGGCGCATGTGGCCAGCAGCAAGATCTTACACTAGACAGACACACCAATATCATCTTGATAAGATAATGGCAGCATGTGATGAGTTTGGTCCATGGCTGAACACCTACCATTCTTTGTTATGGTACAGTCAGCATTCAACACTACCATCAAGTGTGACCACATCAACAACAATTTGGCGAGAGTTTCAACAAGGTGAAGGAGTTAAAAGATTTGCTGTGCATGACATGGTTGACCAAATCAGGATCATGCTCATGCGGTTGTGGGAATTGAGAAGAAGGATAGGTGATTGTCGCAAGGTGATAAGCTTCCAGCAGTGGTACAACAGTGGTCAATAGGAGCAGAAGTCTTTCACATTTGTTTGTTGAAAATCATCACCTTGGGGTGTTGAAGTTAGAGATAACAAAACTGGAAGGAGACATGTTGTTAACACTGAATTGCATGATTGCACTTGCCTCGAGTGACAACACACCGGTAAACCATGTGAGCATGCCATTCTTTTCTTAGCATCCCAATCAAGATAAACATGCACCCATATCTGCATGAATATTATTCGTAGCAAGATTCAAAGCTGCATATGCTACTCCAATTCCAGCACTTACAGATCAGTCTCAGTGGCCTGAAGTGGACATTGAATTTTCCATGTGTCCTCCCTTGACGAAAATAAAAGGCTGGCAGGCCTAAACAGAGTAGATTCAAGGCATGGTTTGAGAAAGGTAGGAGTAGTAAGAAGAGAAAGAAAGATGACAAGCCAAAAAGGGCCCAAAAAGGTAACAAAAACAGATGCAAGTTGTGCCAGGAACTTGGGCACAGAGTGGGATCTGTCAAATGTCGTTACACTCCTGATAAGCCAAAGTATGTTCTTGTTTATTTGTCTGTGTTTTGATTTGGTGTTTTTTTCCAATTACTATATCTATAACATTTTCTGCACAGGAGGAAGCGAGCAAGTCAGCCCCTTGTTGTTGAACAGTGTTGGCCAACAAAAAAGCAAGAGTCAATGGCGGTAGAAAGAAGAGAAGTGTGCTGAGCCTGAGCAGACTAAAGAAAATCCTGCTGCGATCAACATTCAGATGAAGAAACTGATGTGGAGGTGCACACGAAGAAATTGAACTTGAGCGTGTCAAGGTTCAGATGAAGAAACTGAACCTGAGCGTGTCGAGGTTCAGATGAAGAAACCCATGTTGAGGTACACACCAAAGAAACTGAAACTGGTGTCAACATTGAGGCCGAAGACACGATCACGAGGGTATTGGCGAGGTGTTGAAAAGACCAGTGAAGAAAACCAAGATGATCAGTGAACTGTGTGTGTAGTAGAACCAAAAATAAGAAGGGCTAAAGCGAAGAAGGGCACACGACGTGGTAGGAAGAAGTAGAACAGAGAACAGTTTGAAAATTTGGGGCATGTAATAATATTTGTAATTTGGTGCGACTGGTAGTCACTATGTATCCCCATATTTCTATTCGAACTTGTTTGTCTAAACCAGCCAAATAAAATTCAAATTTAAATTTAGATTTAAATTTAAATTTGGGCTATTGATGTTTTAGTGCTATCTAAAGTACCTCAACTGAAATATGTTTGCTTGCTGATCATTCCGAGCCCTTTTGGTAAGTTGAACTCATAGTCATGAAAAGTGTGTTTCAAATGACCTCCAAAGGTAGGGTAAACGACCTCATATTTAAGCAAGTTCTTTTGGCACCTTGTCTAAACCAGCCAAATTATTTTTCTACACATCTATTCTACCTATATAGTGTAAATCTAAAGTCTCACTATTTATTGAATTAATTTTCTATTTTTTTTCTTTTCTTTTGAAAAACAAGGTTTAATAGAAAATTATATATAAAACAAGTTAAAAACATGAAAATGAGAAAAGTAAGTTCAGATCTTTCTTAGTCAATCCAAAATGAAGTTTTGGTGAGGTTTTCACACTTTTCATTTTCAAAACTCCACCTACTCTCGGTGCGCACTCTCTCCCTTGAACTCCATACTACATTGTTTGAGGAATGACAATTTTGTGAAGGATTTTTCGTAAAAATGTATGTAAACCATATTTATATTTTTTCTCGTTACTATACGACATAATAAGACTATGTGCTTAAGTTTTATATTTTTTGATTTTTTGAATTAGTTATGCTGAACCCTAATCAGTCAAAACCTCTCAAAACCCCTCAAAACCCCTCTCAAAACCCCTCAAAACCCCGCACACTACCTGGTCGTCGATCGTTGTGCGTGGACAGTTGAGATCAGCGCTAGGGTTAGCTACGGTGTGCAGCGATCCGCATGAGACGCGCTGATTGGTTGACGCGGTGGGGTTTGGATCAGCCTCTCTCGTTGGAGCATCAGGACCGTTCATTTGAATCCAACGGCAAGAGTTGACGCGGTGCATGGACCAAGCCTACGCAGTGCCCTTTCCATCGTTGCATGCGTGCCGTGCCTACCCGCAGCATGCATGCCCACCCGCAGGACGCGCCCGGCGTTGCATGCATGCCTCGACGTAGCTCTGCTCCGCCACCCCTATCAACGCATAACTCGTCGCATGCCTACCATTAGAACCGATGCAGCGTCGCATCAAAGCATGCACCCGCCACAATGCAGCAGCCCGATGAAGACAACCAAAAGCCAACGCTGCATGGCGTGGTGTGCACGCTGTGCATGGTGTGCTCCTCTTTGAGGACGCAATACTGGCATGGGGTATCGATGTGGGTATCGATGTAGTTCAAATGGCGTGCTGCCCGTTACAAGATGGGCAAAAGAAGGCGTCCATTATTTTCACGTCTCCCATCGACCGAACCTTGCCCTCTAGCCAGGCCCTAGCAAGATGAGCAAATTAATGGGCAACCGCATGCATGCATGGGCGCGCAGAGAACCCGGGGAAGGCATGTCCCCTTGACCCACGACGGCACAGATGCGTGCGTGAGCCCGTCCCCCTTGACCCGCGACCGGTGGCACAGAAGCGTCGCAGTCCGTTTCCCACGGCCACGCTCGTGTACACACTTTCATTGGGGCGCCACCAAACGCCGCCCGCCCATTAATTCTAGGGTTTCGACGGGGTGAAACCACGTCGCACTTGGGATATTTAAGCCGGGCACTATCGTCCTCTCCCTCCTCATCCATCATACCCCATCCTCTGCCTCCTCTACCCTTCTTCTTCCTTCTCCATCAAACCCGACCGAGCACTCGAGCCACCCCGCCACCATGCAGTACACCGCCCCACCTACAGCTTCCCCCAACCGTGCGGAAAGGCTCTACCGGCGGAGTGTATGTAGAGAGAACCCTTAGGGTTTGGGCGATCTCGAGGTGGAGGCGCAAGGAGTTAACGGAGTTCTTCCTTGCGGCCGGCTTCCGCCACCTCCCCCGCGGCTCTCCTCGGATGTACCATGTTGAGGAGGTCAACCACAACGGCGTTGTAGTTGGGCTCCTCGCCACGTTCACTAACCCTTTCGATGCTTTCCATCTCCTCGGGCGAGCGTATTGGGTTGGTTGTGAGTTCATAGCTTTCACCACCTACAATATCTTCACCGACTTCCAGAGCATCTTCCCGGCGTTATGCACACGCTCCCGTACCCCATCAACAACGGGGAGGAGTGAAGGACGACGCCCGGAGGAGCGAGGTGGCGTTGTTCCCCCGGAGGAGGAGGAGAAGAAGAGCCCCAAGAAGAACCCGCGTTTGGTGCCCCCCGATCTATCTAGCTTATCGTATTAGTTTTTTTTAAGTAGTAATCGTTATTGTATTAGTATTTTAAGTCTTTAAGTTGTAAGGCTATCATGGAGTTGTAAGGTTATCGTGGAACTATGGGTTGCTACTATATATATTGTGTGTTTCGTGCTATTATTTGAAGATTGCTATGGGTTGTTCTTGCTTATTATTTGTGTATTGCTATGGGTTGCTACGAGCCCGGGTTGCTACACCTCAATCTCACCACACACACACCATCTTCAAAATATTGGCCAAATCATGGACATGCAACTAGGAGCCCCATGCAAACCCACTATGGACATGCCACTAGGAAATGCAAACTAATTTACTTCATGCAACTCATTTAGTTCATGGAACCGTAGACATGCATAAAAACAATTAACATTTGGGTTTATTGCATCAAAAAATGATCCATCACAAAATTTAGTGCAAGAAAAAGGCCAAAGTAAAAATAAGTAACATGTTATTTGCCGAAGTTAGAGGTGGGCTGGTGCCGCTACGCGGGTGGGTTGGTGCACCTACGCGGGCGGGCTGGTCTCTATTTTGGGCATGGTTATTTTCTCAGGGCCCATTTTCTCACGGCCCAACATCTATTCGCAGCCCAGTTTTGTTTTTTACTAGAAACTGAATTTGGGTGTGTACTGTTAATCGAAGAACAAAACAGAGAAAACAGAGCATGAACACTGAATAGGGCCCCGAGAATATCAGTACAATAATTCAAGCAAGTTTTGCTTCACACAATTCAAGTTCATCTAACAAATGATCCTGGCTAACTCAAACTCTGGGCACCCCGAAACTAGTGACTAACTAACTGAAACTATAACAAATTCTAGCAATTGATGAACATCAAGTAAAATAAACCCATAGCAATGACACAACCATAAAATGCTCCCGCCATCTTATTTGCTTGCTGCTTCAAATCAATCAGATGCTTTAGTTGCTTGCCGATTTTCTTCAATTCACACTTCAGTTCTGCACTATGCATCATCGGATCGGCTCTGTCCGCCAAATTGGGGCTTGTTCCACGGCAAGCCGCCCCAAAATTGAGCTCTTGGGTTGGGGTTGATCCTCCAATTTCAACCTTTCAACATATTCATCGAGCCACTCAAATGCCCACATTTCTTCGAACCTGAAAACAGGGGGCGGCGCATGAATCCTAGATCCACCACCCAGATCCACCGCCTAATTCGAGGGAAAAGAAAGAAATCGGGAGAAACTAGACCATAGAATTGGTCAAGAACACAGATCTAACCTGCCCGGCTGTGGCTTGCTCAAACATTTTACAAACTCGCTACCACGGTTGCCATTTTCTTCCCTCACACAAGTCAAACGCTTCAGAGGCTCCATGCGCGGGCAATCGGGGCATCTTGTCAACGACAGTGGACCATATTGCGTCCATGATTGGCGGGTGGCCGAAGTCGAGCTAGACATCACTCGCCGGCGGCGCGCTTCGTTGCCGGAGCAGAGGAAGAAGAAGGTGGGAAAGGAAAGGGGCAGGGCAAGCAATGGAGGGGGGCGGGCTGGCTCGGGCTCGTGGCTGGCTCGGCTCGGGGCACGCTGATGAGCACGGGCATGCTTGTGTGGATAAGTTGTGGGTCCCACCCGCATGCGAGTAACTGGTGGGTCCCGCGTGTCATAACTCAAATCGCTAACCCCTCGTGTTTTTCATTTCACGGGTAAACAGAGCCATGTCGCATTGGAGCTATTTACACGCTCAAGTGTGTCGCATCACAGCCATTCAGTCGAACGACGTCGCACTCAAGCAAATTAAAAACATCGCACAGGAGCTATTGGCCCCAGATTTATAGTGTTTTTATGCCCTGGAATCACTGTGTATACGCCCAGATCACCGTGTAATTTACTTTGTAAATTTAGCCCAACCACTCATGTAATTACAGTGTATTTCAATATAGTTTTACACTGTATTTTGTATGGTTACAATGTAATTCCCTAGAGTTTTTCACTGTAATTTGTATGGTTTGAGGACTGTAATTTTTGTATGACTTACAATGCAATTCACCAGACTTTTACATTGTATTTTCCTAGTAATTTCAATATGACTTACAATGTAATTCATCAGAATTTTACACTGTATTTCTCTAGAGTAATTTCAGTATGACTTACAATGTCATTTATCAGAATTTTACACTGTATTTCCCTAGAGGACTGTAATTTCAGTATGACTTACAATGTAATTCATCAGTCTTTTGCACTGTATTTCCCTAGAGTATTACACTGTAAGTTGTGTGCTTGAGGACTGTAATTAAAGTATGACTTAAAATGTAATTCTCCAGACTTTTACACTGTATTTCCCCTAGAGTATTACACTGTAATTTGTGTGCTTGAGGACTGTAATTTCAGTATGACTTGCAATGTAATTCATCAGACTTTTACACTGCAATTTGTGTGCTTGAGGACTGTAATTTCAGTATGACTTACAATGTAATTCATCATACTTTTACACTGTATTTCCCTAGAGTATTACACTATAATTTGTGTGCTTGAGGAGTGTAATTAAAGTATGACTTACAATGTAATTCACCAGACTTTTACACTGTATTTTCTGTAGAGTATTACACTGTAATTTGTGTGCTTGGGGACTGTAATTACAGTATGACTTACAATGTAATTGACCAGACTTTTACACTGTAATTTCTCCAGAGTCTTACAGTCTATTTCCCTAGAGTATTTCATTGTAATCTGTGTGGTTGAGGATTATAATTAAAGTATGACATGCAGGGCTTACAGTCTCATGTTTTGTCCATGCGTTTAATATTCAGTTGTCTGGTTTGTAGTTTTGTAGCTTCTAGATCTAGGTCTGGTGATTGTTGGTTGTAGTGTTTGTGTTGGTTCTGCTTCATTTGCCTAATGATTTTTGCCTTTGTGATTTGAGGTTTGGTTCAATGCGGAAAGTTTCTCACAAGGATGTACCACTAGTCTCTTCTCTTGAGGGTGCAGAATCTCTGAATGATCTGTTTGTGCCTAATGATCTTGCAGATGATGGTTCTAATCCTATGTCTTTGGTATTTATTTCTTTTTCTTCCCTAGTTTTAATTAATTTGAATTATTTATTTTCATTTTTAAATTTATGTGTATGTTCACTTTAATTTTATTTCAGGAAATCTCTAGTGATGATGGAGGGCTTGACAAATCTCAAGTAATTTCTTTTCATTTATGTATATGTTCACTGTAACTTTATTTGTTTCTTGGGAGGCAAGTCCAAGCAGAGATGTTTAACTGCTCTTTTGCTTATACTTTTTGTTGTCAGGTGTGGTCCAGGGAAGCTGCTGGGAGGGATTGCGTGGGGTTCTCTAGCTCTTTTGGTTTAGTTGACAACCGGGTCTTCTTTTTTTAGTCCGACCCGTTTAGTGAGAACGAGCAGTATCAGTGGTTTTGGGCAATACAGATGTCAACAGGACACTGGTCAAAAAATTTGAATGATATCCAATTGGAAATCAGTCAAATGTCAAATAGACAGTCCCTTAAATTTTTTTTTGAGGGATGGAAAGACAATTATTCAATCAGCAGCTGCAGTGGCATACACAAGACGTCGGGGGTATCTAAGAGCCACAAATGGCGCCCCAAATCAAGATTAACAGCGGCCTTTGCGAGTTCATGTGCCTCCCAGTTTTTCTCTCTTCTTTCATGACTGAATTTTACTGCAGCAAACTCCCCCGCCTTCTTCTTTATATCTGAAATAATAGCTGCACTTTGTCCAAGGTAAAGGCCCCTCAGATGGTTGATAGTAGATAAGCAATCAGTAACAACCTGCACCTTGTTGATATAGAGATCTGATGCTAGCGCAAAAGCTTCCCTAAAAGCCATAGCCTCCAGCGTCTCGGCCTGAACCAAATCTTGAAGCACAACCGCAGATGAGCCCTGATAGTGACCCAGTTCATCGCGGCAGACGACAGCAATGCATCCTCTGTCATTATTTCTTGAGATAGCAGCATCAACCATCAGCTTAAAATGTCCCTCTAGAGGTGGAGTCCAGGTTTTCGTTCTGTCCCCTGTAGGTTGATGTACTACAGTGGAGGTCGCCGTCCCGGCAGGCCGGCAAGGAATTAAGGCAAGGTCTGCTAGGAATTTCTGAATGAAACTGAAGGTCGACAGTGGCGAATGAAATTCTTGCTCATGTATGGCCTTCCTCCTAGCCCACCATATTGACCATAAAGTGACCAGCAGCAAAACGAAGTCATCTTCCTTCAAAGAGTCCATCATCACCATGAGCCAAAGCCTAGCGTCAGGGATGTTGCAAGCAATTAAATGTTCGACAAGGTCCTCATCCATCAAACCCCACACACACTTGGCCATATTACAGTCTATCAGAGCATGTCGCCATGTGTCTTCTGCTGAGTTGCAGATTTGGCAAACGTTAGAATCCGCCATCTTCCTGTGGTGCCTGACCCCTTCAGTGGGAATTGAATTGCGAGCAAGCCTCCATGCAAAGTTCCTGATCCGACCCGGCACTTTAACCTTCCATAGTTTCTTCCAGTGGCTCTGACTGTCGCTGGAATTAGAGGGCGCCGCCCGGCCTTCAAGCCAGTCCTCCCTCCTTTTATTCATGTCGGCTAATAATCTGTAAGCTGATCGAACACCGAAAACTCCGTTACGTTCATAGTGCCATGCCCATAGATCATCAACATTTCGAGCACTGATTGGTATGTTCAGGATCACAAACGCATCAGGAGCCTGCATATGCTGCAAAACTTGCTGCCGATCCCATGTTTTAGTCACCTGATCAATGAGGTCACTCACTAATTCCGGCGGATCCGTCGATCTTGGATGCAGAGTTCTGAGCATAAAGTCCAGAGGCAACCAATTGTGTTCCCAAATTTTGATAGACTGCCCATTACCAACTCTCTTTATAAGCCCTTGTTTTAGAACAGATAGACCAGCACAAATAGCTCTCCAAACCTGTGAAGGGTGAGACCCAAGCTCGGCATTCAGCACGTCACCCTCTGGGTAGTAGACAACGTGCAAAATCCTGGCACTAAGTGAGTTCGGGGAGTTAATTGCACAGAAGTACCATAATTCGGGCATCACATGCAGATTGGTACCACGATTGCTATTTTTTACGTGTCAGTACCAACATTAAGTTTTTGCAAATCAGGCTAAAATGCGTATTTATACGTATTGACGCCTGATCCGACAGCTCGGGCCCACCCGTCAGGTGCCACGCTGGCCAATCGGCGCGTGCCCGCGCGCTGACTAGGACGAGCCGGTGCGCTGCAACCTGGTCCGGTCGCACCATTCCCCTCCCCTCCCCCTCCTCGCTCGTTTCCTCCGTCGCCGCCGCCCGCGTCCCGACTGCCGGCCGCCGCCCCACCCCGCCGACGCCATGGTTTTGGAGGACGAAAGCAGCAACGACCATTCTAGCCTCCCGTACATGCAGTCTTCCTCCACAGACGGTCTCAACGAGGTCAGTAAAGGGTTAGGGTTAGGGTTTCAGATTTGGGATTTCTTGATTTGGTTGATTTCGCAAGGTTTTGATTTGGCCATTGTCTTTGTGCGAGCTTCAGCAGGTCCCTTTCAGCATTGAAGATCCAGATTACAAAGGGCTTGAGCTGGATGTGATGTCTCCATGTGAGAAGCACGGCATGGCATCTGAGAGGCTTGTTGCCTTTGAAGGAACAGACACAGGCAGGAGGTTTTTAGCATGTGCACAGCCGGTATGGATTGTAGGATTGTAGGCATACTGATTTTTTCTTACTTGGTCGATTGCCATATTGAACTCTGTTTGTGGAGTACTCGCTTTGTCAACATTTTGGTTCATAGTGGTTAGAGTAGCCTATTTAGGTCAAGCATGAGTATATTTCTTTGGAGTACAATGGCATAGTAATTTTTGTTAATAGTGGTAGTACAGCAGCTTACAAATGGTTGAACACTCCTTGATATGAGCAAGAGAGTAACTAACCTAGTCGATCGACTACTCAAGTGGCTGCTCATCTTGATAAATGTAGTGGTGCGATGCTAAATTTAGACATTCTTTTTTGGCTGTAGTGATTTTGTGTAATTAGTTGTTGTTGTTGTTGTTTTTGGGAAGGTAGCAATTGTGGATTTGTTGAATGGGTTGATCATCGGTGGCCCCAACAATGCGAATGCATTGTTGAAGCTATGGGCAATGGTTGAAGATGCCAAAAGTGCTAGGGTGAATGACAATCTTGAAAGTTCTTTCACTATCCACCATCGATGAAAGAAGAACAAGCTGGAGGCCAAATATGACAAGCTAGTCCAAGATGTGCATGAGATGATGAACTTCCAGGAAGATAAGGTGGTGGATTTCAGACATCTGCAGTCTGCCATTACATATCAGCAGGAGGTAAGAAAAGAACTGATTGATGATATGAAGGCAAAGATGGCAATTGAGATGGCAAAGAAAGATGCAGAGACCCAGCAACTTACTCAGAAGTATGAGCTGCTGCTCAACCTGACAAGAGCTCAAGCAACAGTCATTTAGAACTTGAAGTTGAACAAAATGAAAGAGAAGCAAGTGCTTACTGAAGCTAGTATGAATTTGGAGTGAAGAATGCAGAACTAGCTAAGTGTCGGAGAAGCTCACCCAAGAGAAGCTACAGTTGAAGCTTGAGGTTCTTGATCTGCTTAAGGGAAATGAAAAGCATATTGAAGAGAAGTGGCGTTAGAGTTTCAGAATGAAAGGTTGAAGGAGAAGTTCGGGGATTCAGGCCATCTTGGAGAAGTGAAGAAGATGAAAATGAGATTAGTGGCATTCTTGACCTTTTGGGAATGATGGTTGTGTAATGACCTAGCATGTAGGAACTAATGTTGTGTCTTGTATGCTTGTACTAATGGTGAACTATGGTTGTGTATGTATGTAGTAGTTATGCTATTCATCCTTTTGTGAGAAAAGGATGAACTATGCATTGAAGTGGAACTCCTCTATGTATTGTGAACAATGGTTATGTATTGCTATGTATGGATCCGTTTCTTATTATGTATGGATATGCTGATTATGTAGATGGATATGTTGATGATGGTACATTATGACAATGTTGCACAAACCCATAAAGTACATTGCAATAAAAGAGGAACAAGACTCACTAAATCTCATTGCATCGAAGATAACTTCACCGATCCATTACAACTTGATCCATTACAACTTGGCTGCAATGAACCAACTAACTAACTTAATATCTTGCCCGCAACTAAGCCAAGCACAAATATAGTGAAAAGAAACATCACATTGTGAAATTTGGCCCTAATCCCTGCAATCTCTGCATTCTTCTCTCGAGTTGAGTTTGCAGAGACGAAACATGGCCTCCCTTGTGCCATCATCTTCACTTGGAGTCGGATTGGAAATTGATCTTGAGATCTAGCAACAGTTGCACCTTTAAGCCTCCATACTTCATCACGCAGATCCCCAATGAGCTCACTCCGAATGTGGGCAATGGATCATCATGCCATTGGACAAATCCACAGCCACCGTGCTATTAAGATACACAAGCAAATTTCACCATGCTGGCACATACTATTGCACAGAAGAATGAGGAAGAAAATTAGGGCAAAAAACAACACTCACCATAGCATCCACACAGCTATAGTACCTCCTACCAGGGTTCTGCCTGCTCCAGGAGTTCCATCTTGGCACCTTCCTCGGAGTTGAGCAGTGGCACATCACTGGAGGCTCGTATGCCATTGGGTTCTCACGGTAGCGCACCGGCGAGCACAAGTCTAAGCTACAAGCTAAAGAAATATGCACCAATGAAAATCTAAGCTACTGTAAACACTTGTTCAAAACAGAATGAAATATGCAAACACATACCTTTTGTCTATCTGACATTATAGTATAAGCTCCAAACTTGCCCACTTCTCCCCCTAGGCAAATTTTCAGTTGGTGTAGAAACCAACACCAACTAGGTGTGTCCTCTTGACCAACTATTCCAAATGCCGGTGGATATATGTTGTTGTTGCCATCTCTACCGTGGCAGCAAGTAGTTGAGCACCTGTAGTGAGCTTAATGAAGCATCCATCAACACCTGCATAATCAACATTTCCAAGTGAGATACAATATGGAGTACTCTACAATATGTAAATGGTTCACACACGGTTCAAGAACTAACCAATGAAAGGCCTACACCCATTGAGAAACCCTCCTTGCTCCATTAAGGCAAAAGAACATGGCATGGAATCTTGGGCCTGGGTGGGGTATTTTGCATTTGGTAATTGGAGTAATGATGAGTCACTATTACTCTACTCCCGTGGTTTGTGTCCATGACATCTGAGCATAGTCTTTAAGCCTAGGATATTGCTTCTTGTGATCTCCTAACACAGCTTCAATAGCTATGTTCTTTGCCCTATATGCCATGCACTTGGGCACATCTACACCATATTTTTCATTGCATGCATCAATTATAGTCCGAATACCAAGAGTTATATCAGATCTAAAGAGATGCTCATATTTTGTGCTAGCCACTTAGCACTAACCCTGGTGGTCTCGGTGGTACTAGGGCAAGTGTGCTCTAGTCTCATCTTCTTAATTACAAAGGTTTTCTCCCTTTTATAACTGCTGCCACAATTAAGAACGGCATTTTCATCTACACACTCAACAATTATCCTCTCGATCTGAATTCTGTGATACCTGAAATTCCTAGCTTTGAGTGATGTGCAAATTCAACAAAGCATCTCTGAATTGATCTTGATCCTAAAACACAACTTCATACACAGTTGCTCATGTGGTTGCTCCATTTTCTCATTATACCACTTCCTAGCAGGTCTTTTCTTTGCCCTACTCTTCCTTTTCTTTGGTAGGACAAAGAGAGTGGCTCAAAACCATCATCATCACTCTCCTCAACAACCCCTTCTCTTCTTCATCGATGATGGTGCAAATCAGGTTCAACCTCTGGTAGCTCACTACAATGTGACCTAGTGGTTGGGCCTCTTCTAACCTGGCAGCTTCGCTTCTTCTTTCTGAGTTCAACTATAGTTTCTTCTTCTTGTTCAAAAGTCCTATCTTCCTCTACCTCAAATGGGTCCTCAACTTCAGTGTCACCCTCATAATGCAGCATTTCTTCCTCTTGATTGATCATCATCTGATTCTTCCTCTTGTACTTCTAGCTCTCTCTGTCTCTTTCCCTCTTCCACCTCTATATCTTCATCATCAACCATGTAATTAGGGTCACTTCCAATTTGACCATCCTCATCGAGGCATCACTGTCCTCATAAGCCTCAAATCCTTGATATCCCTCTTCTTCTTCTTCCAAAACTGCTTTCAAATTATCATTGCATTTTGCTTTCTTGTGTGCAAACACCAGCAGGACCAGCAGGTGATGTGTGCTACATTGACTCTCAAAACTACTCCTTCCTTATCAACAGCTAAGATAGGAGGCTCACTCAGATCATAAACAACAGGCTCTTGGTACACCACGGTGGACAAGTCTGGCTTTTCAAAATGCTGCCTCTCAAAATCAGATCGGGGGTGCACAAGCCACGACTAGCAAATTAAGCACCAATTTGTCCTGGATCTTCCTCTTTATCATCTTTAATTCTGCATGACTGTCTACCAAATCCAGCCCTTTCTCTCCTAAAGATGGATTTTCAATGTGAAACAAACAATCATATGCATTAAATCCTTGGGTTTCCATCACTGCAACCAAATTCAAATAAGTAATATCTGAACCACACAGCTTCATCTCCAATGGTTCTCTTGCATCAAAATGGATCCTTACTTTCCAAATGTCTTCATCCAAACTACAGAACAAATTAAATTTCATGTACTCATTATAATCACTCTTAATTTTGAGAGCAACAGTACAGTACAACATAATTTAAAGTTACACTGTAAGTCTATTATTTATTAATTGAGCACAATACCAAAAATTTGGAGAGCAAAGATACAATCTGAGAACCATTTAAAGTAATAAGTACAAGACATTACAGAACAATTTGGAGAGCCACAATAATCCAAATTTTTTGTCATTGAACTAATTTGAGAGTGCAATACACTATGTTACTAGGTTAGTTTAATTGTCCTATACTAGTCACTTCAATTGGATAAAACCTAATCCCCAGCTCGGATAAAGCGGAAGATGAACAAACCCTAAAATGCCAAATTGGATAAATCGGAGGAGGAGTAGGACAAGGGTACTTACAAGACGCCGCCAAGTCCATGCGTCAACTCATGGCTGCTGCTAGGGTTCGCCACCCATTGGTGCGCCAACCGCAACCGCTGCTCCATGGTGAGTAACATCGACTCCTCGTCGTCGAGTACGTCTGTGAGTGGAGTCGTCGCCGCCATCCCGTCGGCGCTTGACCGTTCCGCTAGGAGGCGAGCGGCATCTCACCGCCGCCGTGGGCGCCCTCGCCGCCGCTGGCGGAATCGCCGACGCCATGGACTAGGGTTCGAGCGAGGAGGGGAGGAGGAATGGTGGGGCGGGCTGTAGCTGCTGCGACCGGACCAGGTTGCGCCTGCACCGGCTCGTCCTAGTCGTTGCGCGGCACGCGCCGATTAGCTGCCGTGGCTTTTGACGGGTGGGCCCGTTTGTCGGATCGGCGTCAATACGATAAATACGCGTTTAGCCTAATTTGCAAAAACTTACACCAATGTTGGTACTGACACGCAAAAATTAGCAATCGTGGTACCAATCTGCATGTGATGCCCGAATTGTGGTACTTCTGTGCAATTAACTCGAGTTCGGGTCCTTTGTAGGTCTCCATCCCCGGCCTTAAGGCATACCGGGCCAAAATTCTGTGTCTGCGGGCCAGCCCGCGTGGCACGGCCCATATGGCCAAGTTTGTCGGAGTGCCAGATCCGGCCGAGGGCACACCCAGAGACGGGAGGTCCTGTTCGGCGGAACTCCGTATTAGCCGCTCTCTGCGGCAAACAGACGCTGCTTCGTACAAGCGATCAGGCGATCGTTCAGTTTTGGTTTTGGGCCGGCCGGTCTGCGCGTTTTCACCGTTCCCGATTTTGGGAACCTTCTGAAGGTTCCAGCCGGTTTTTTACGGTTTTGGGAACCTTCTAGAAGGTTCCTGAACCGGATTTCTTTCATTTCTATTTTTTTCTATTTATTTTTTCCTTTTCTCTCCCTGTTTCCTTTTTCTGTTTATTTTCTTACTTGTTTGTTTTTTCTCTGATTTTCTTTTCTTTTCAGTTTCATTTTCTTTCTCAGATTTATTTTTCTTTTTAAAAAATGTTTGCATTTTACAAATTTTGTTCATTTTACAGAAAATGTTCGTGTTTTCAAATTTTGTTCATAACTTGCAAAATTTGTTCGCTTTGTTTCAAAAAATGTTCATAATTTCATGAAATGTCCCAATTAAAATATTTGTTCAAAAATTCAAAAAATGTTTGTGGTTCAAAACTTTGTTCAGAATTTCATAATTTGTTCGCAACTTAAAAAAAGTTTCATGTTTTTCAAAATCATTTTCTGCTGTTTCAATTTTTTTGTTCCCCTGGCAAAAAAAAAGTTCCTGTTTTCAAATTTTTGTTCAGAAATTTTATAAATTTTTAGAATTTAAAAAAGTGTTCGTCTTTTCAAATTTTGTTCACAAACTAAAAATGTTCGGTTTAAGAGATATGTTTCCGCTTTCAAAATTTAATCAAGAATTGCCCAGGAATTTCAGAAAATGTTTCCATTTCTGAAAATTGTTCAAAACAAATTCGGTAAAATGTGCACACTCTCACTTTTGAGTTTCGAAATTGTTCAGTTTCAAATTTTTGTTCACAAATTTCAAAAAAATGTTCGGGCGGTTCAAAACATGTTCCCGTTTTCAAAAAACTCTTCGCAATTTTAAAAAATATGTACGTTTTAATTTTTTCAGGTGTTTCGAAATTGTTCAGTATCAAATTTTTGTTCATAAATTTCAAAAAATGTTCGGGCGGTTCAAAACATGTTTCCGCTTTCAAATTTTGTTCACAAATTTGAAAAATGCGCATGTTTTCATTTATTCAGGAGTTTTGAAATTGTTCAGTTTCAACTTTTTGTTCATTAATTTTCAAAAAAAATTGGGCAGTTCAAAAATATTCTCGTTTCCAAAAACTGTTCACAATTTTAAAAAATGTCCATGTTTTCAGTTTTTCAAGAGATTTGAAAATTATTCAGTTTAAAATTTTCAGAAAATGTTCTTGTTTTCACATTTTTCAAATATTTTCGCGTTTTCAATTTCTGCCTTGGAATTTTAAAAAGTTCCCGTTTCAAAAAAATTTCCTGATTTCTGCAAACATTTCGTTTTTTTTTTTGCAAATCAGCAATTTGCTTGTGTGTCACAGATCCCTTCGTTTTTTTTAATAAAAATGCTTTTGAAATTCAAGATATATATTTTGGACTGCGCTGTGTGTTTGGTTCTTTAAGCTTGGCGCTGCTAAAGAATCATTAACTACTAATAGCTCCTGGGTTCGAATCCCTGCAATCGTGGTATTTCTTTTTTAGACAGAAGGGAAGCGAACAGAAACACTGAGTTCTCGCTCGCTCGCTCGTGAAACAGAGGAAACAGAAAACGGCCCAACAAGCCCGCCAAGTGGAGGCCCTGTGCGAAACACCAGCAACTTGACGCAAAGAGCGTCATATAGGACCTCCCCTGTTCGGCGCCTTCTGCGCCGCTTAGCGTTTGCGGCGCTCGCACGGGTTGCCTAGCGGGCCGGCCCAACAGCCTCCTTGAAAAATGGTCCTTAAGGCATACCGGGCCAAAATTCCGTGTCTGCGGGCCAGCCCGCGTGGCACGGCCCATATGGCCGAGTTTGTCGGAGTGCCAGATCCGGCCGAGGGCACACCCAGAGACGGGACAGGAGGTCCTGTTCGGCGCCTTCTGCGCCGCTTAGCGTTTGCGGCGCTCGCACGGGTTGCCTAGCAGGCCGGCCCAACAGACTCCTTGAAAAATGGTCGTGGTAAAAAATATTTACGGGACGTGGGATTCGAACACACGCGCGATCTTACGCAGCCGTATGAAACAGCGCAACAAACCATGCACTAGGAGATCTTAGTTGTCTACAATAGAAAAACCAATCTATTTAATACTTCTCCTAGTACAGCATTAACATCAACACCCCTAAAAAACAACATTAACATAAATTCTGTACCATATAAGACGTAAAAATGAAAGAAAATCATATTTGTAATAAAAGTTAAATTTTTAAAAACGTTCATAGAATTCAAAAAAGTTCATAAAATTTTGAAAAGAATAGGAATTTAAAAAAATCAATTCTGAAAATAGTTCATTGAATTTGAAAAAGTAGTTCAATGATTCTGAAAATAGTTCAAAAATTTGAAAAAAGTTCATCTATTTTAAGAAAAAGTTCATCAAATTTGAAAAAATAGTTCGCCGATTCTAAAAATAGTTCACAAATTTGAAAAAAGTTCATCAATTTTGAAAAAAGTTCATTGAATTGCAAAAAGTTCATCGGATTTGAAAAAGAGTTCACTGAAATTGAAAAAACTTCATCGAATTTGAAAGAAAGTTCACCATATTTGAAAAAAAAAGTTCACGAATTTTAAAAAGTGCATCGAAATTGAGAAAAGTTCATCAAAATTTGAAAAAGTTCATTGAATTTCAGAAAAAGTTCATCAAATTTGAAAAAAGTTCACGAATTTATAAAAAACTTCGTAAATTTAGAAAAAGGTTCACGAAATTTATAAAACGGTGCATTAAAGAAAACAAAAAAGAATGAGAAAAAAACAAAAGGAACAAACCGAACTGATAAGAATAAAAGAAGGGAAGCGATCTTTCTGTGCAGTATCATTTTGATGGCCAGTTGGTTAATGCGTACCGGTTGTATCGTAGAGGTCGAGTGATTGAATCTTGGTGCCAGCACTTTTTGCCTTTTTCGAAAAACAGAGAAAAAATACTCGAATGGGCCGGTCCAGTGCGGGGCGCTGCAGGCGCCAGTTTGCGAAATACACGTTAATGGGCGCCTACAGCGCCAAATAGGGTTTGCCCCCAGAGACCCCGCCACAAGCACCATCAACGCCGGTATCCCTCCAAAAAAAAACCCATCACCGCCGGCCAGCCCCATAGAAGGGCCTCGCGCAACGAAGAACCAGCACCACGAGCTCGGGGCGGGCCGGACCTGACCTCCCACGCCACCAGGGCGAGCCCACCGCCGCCGCAACGCCGCAGATCGCCACACGCCACCACCGGATCCCGCCCAGGGCCGCGCGCGGGAGACAGTGGCGGAGCCAGGGGGGACGAGCAGGGGCCTGGCCCCCCTCAACGATCGAGCGAACATGAAACAGGTGCACGTAACTAGCGATATAATCGCACGCGCACACCTACTCGGCCCCCTCTATCTCAACGTGTATTTTGGAAAAGAAAAGAAAAAGCCCATGTAAAAGCCCACTACCGTCCAGATCGTTGGCCAGTTAGCCTTCCGCTCTACTCTAGTCTCCTGGAAGCCACGTTCTCCTGTGATTAGCGTGTATCTGGGATTAGGTATCCCTAAAAAAACCGGGGATTAGGCGCCGCCGCCGCCGTCCGTCTGCCTCTACTTTCCCTCCTCTGCTGCTCATCATCTGATTCATGCGCACAGTCGGCGATGCAGCCTACTTCACTGCTCCAGCCTCGAATGAGCCAAGGTTAACACATCACACTATATACTAATCTCTCTCAGTTCTCATCTAGATATTATATCAGATTTTAGTTGTTTTTTGGGTGTGATTTGAGATGCTATCAAGTACTATTCAGATCTTGTGCGTGTCTTAAAAATTATCATGATGCAAATCATTTTGAACGAGTTTCTATTTGTGAGGTGAAAGAACTCCTCTGTCTTACTTATACAATATACCTAAATTCTAAGAACGCCACCAAACGCCACCAAACAGTTTTAAGATTATGTTATTTCACTAAGCTGGTTGCTTTAAATTTTCAACGTATTGAAATTTTCAATGAAGCCGATGTGAAAGTTCTCAACCTTGTTTTTGATGATTATTTTTTGCACTAGATTTTTTTATCTACTTAGCTTGGCCCCCCCTACACTCAAATCCTGGCTCCGCCCCTGGCGGGAGACGATCCCCTCCGCTACCTTTCCCGGCGCCCGCCGCGGCTTCTCCGGCAGCGCCTCGGGTGGCGGCAGCGCGAGAGGAGGAGAGAGGAGGGCCGGCGGCGAGGGTTTTCCCCGTGTCTCCCGAGGGAAGGGACGAAGAGGTGGTTGATTTGCAGCTCCGGCCGCCCGCGTGATTGCAGTCGACTTAACTCTGAAGCTGTGGTGTTTGACTCTGTCTATCCACAATGGAAGCTCCAGCTCCAGATTGGTCCGGGCTACCAGCGGACATATTGATCAGCATATTCCATTTGCTGGACTGCCCGGACCTCCTCCGATCCGCCGCCGTCTGCACATTCTGGCAAAAGGCATACTCTACGGTCCGCCGCAGCGGCGTCTGCCCCAGTCGCCAGACCCCCTGCCTACTCTATTGTACCGAGGCCGCCGGTGCGAAGGCTCTTGGCATGTACAGTCTCTCCGAACGGAAGGCCTACTCTATGCCCCTCCCTGAACCTCCCATCAGCAACTGGATTGGTTCATCACATGGATGGCTAGTCACCATGGATGAGAAGTCTGACCTGATGCTGCTCAACCCTATCACCGGTGACAAGATTACACTCCCTCCTGTGACAACCATGGAGCATGTTAAACCTATCGTAAACAACTACGACGGGGGTCTTGAAAAGTACAAGATGTCTTTCTACGATGGAGAGCTTCCGAGGGTGGAGGATACACCCTATGCATGCCCTTTGGATAGGTACGGAGATCTAGTCTACCTGAAGGCAACTTTGTCGTCCGATCCATCAGCAGGGGAATGCACTGTCATGCTCATCCATCAGCCGTACGCGCAGCTCTCATTCGCCAAAGTGGGAGATGCTCACTGGAACTGGCTCCAAATGCATAGTTTCTATGCAGATTGCATACACCATGATCGTTGTTTCTACGCAATGACTGCGGCAGGTGCAATCGATGTGTTTGATTTGAACGGATCATTTGTCGTCCACAGAAGGATTTTACCAAATCTAGTTCGGATGCTCGAGAAGTGCTACATTGTTCAGACACCATGGGGAGGTGTCCTCCAAATCATTAAGGAGGAGAGTTTGGATCCTGAACAACCAGATGGTGAGACGTATGTCACTGCTTATGAAGTGTACAAGGTTGATTTTGTTGAGCTGAAGCGTGTCAAGATGAGAGGGATAGGTGAATATGCATTGTTTACTGGGAAAAGCACAACATCTTGCTTTAGCGTAAAGGATCATCCAGGCTTGATGGCAAACCATCTATATTTTACTCATGATGATCACGACGATTTACTCAGCGGCAAAGATGATCCACGTGACATAGGAGTGTACGACTTGGAAAATGATACCAGAACCAATTTGGTTGATCCTGAACCCTGGAGGACGTGGTTCCCTCCCATATGGTTCACACCCAATCTTGCAAAAGCAGGTATATTTCATTTTCAAACAGTACTTTTCCTGATATTATTTTTAGTATTTTGAAATCTGCTTCTCACAGAATAAGAGAATTGCACTTCCAACCTTAAGTGTGTTCCCGTCTGAGTCTGTATTGGATGTTCAGAATAGCTTCAGCATTTGGTTATGTTGAATTTCTTAAACCCCTTTTTTGGCTAAGATTACCATGTTAGTCATGTGTTGTTTTTGCTAAATGACATGAAACGTGATGAGGTTTATAGGTTGGCTTTGATACATTTTTTATGATGTTGTGCTTGTCTGGCCAAGTGTTATCGAAGAAGCGTTGCATTCTCACCTAACAAATAGGCTATCATGAAGCAGCCAACTCATATTGGGGAAATAGGAAACTATAAAGTGTGAATAGTTTCGAGACGAATGCAAAATAATCTAGATCTAATTGACAATATCAGTGTTATATTTCCGAATACGTATGGAGTAAATAATACTAATATGGATGGCAGATAATCCAGAATTCTGGATACAATGGACAAATGTGCGTTCACCCTTTATAGTACTGCCATGATCACACACAAACTCCACACAATAACTATAAAACAAACTAGAAAGAATATAAAGATGGTGGTACATATCCTGTGAAAATGGGCATGTTTTTGGTAATGTGAAAATACAATCAGAAAAGCACATGTGCAAGTATCTTAAAATTCTCAAAATAATTCTCTTACTTTGTAAGGGCGTTTTGTACATTCATGCCAATTTGAAACTTCAAATCCAGTGTACTTTGTGTGCTACAGAAAAATAAAACCGAATGTGAATAGTGTACTAAAATTAAAACTATGCTTTGACACTATTAGCCTATTTTGTCTTGTTTTTTTTTCGTAAAAGGATTTCTCTTATGAGAAAGTATGCACGGAGGTGCTATATGCTCTTCCACAATAGTACACTTTTGTGAGAATTTGTATGTGCTTTTTAAATGGTATTTCAAATTTTTGGAAAGATGTGCATTTTCGCAGGATATGTCCCACTAAATACATTGCGGGTTAAGATGATTTAGCATATCATTTATGTTGTCTGGCCGGGTAAGAAATTCATGTAACAAAAAAACATTTTTTTAATGTTAAGCTAGCCTTTTTTGTTTCTTCTTATTTTGAGTTTCGTTTTCCTTTTCCATTTGCTTAGAGTTTCTAGATTTGTGCCCCTTCGTTCTCTTTTGCTGTTTCAATTTGTGCAGTTTTGTGCCTTCTTGCCGTTCTTATTCTAATACTGGACAATATTTATACGCATTTTGGTGTTGTTCGAGAAAAGAGTGCAAATTTCAGCCGATAGTACCTTTAATATTGTCCTTCCTTTTATATCCAGTTGTTCAAATGTGCACCTCGCTGTTATTTGCATTTTAAGTTTTCTTTGATATTTGTTCTGATTATATTCTTTGTTTTCATTGGAGAAGTGGTTTACTAATAAGTACAAAAATTGCAACTGAATGTACAGCAACATTTGACATAAATCGCACATCTCATTCTTTAATCTTTATCTATTCTGTTCTCATAGAAGTTACATTAATTCTTGTGAACTGCTAAGCTGATCATTTGCTGACTATTAACTTAATTAGGCTTAATAGCCTATCAGGGCTTATAAATGCACTTACACGGTTACACCACATGTGATTGACTGATCGTGTACCTGTTTACTCTGATAAAATCTCCTTGGCAGTTTTTCCTTCTGTTTAACATGGAACTGAATTATTGCGTGGATCCGAAAAGAACCACCTACTACCGTAGATTAAAAAATTGTAGGAATGCTTGTAATCATTGTAACGATGGGCATATGTTTATTGTCGTGTTATGTGTTACTTTACATAGTCCATGTCTTCATGCTTGCTTGAAACAATGCAACCTTTTGCCACTGTCTACTTTACAATAAATACAATTAGCATGGAAAATTCCAAAAAAAAAAGATTAACACTAAAATTTGAGAGAAGTGCTCATATATCATATTATTATATTCTGGTCACTTTTCTGGTTAGTTGCTAGCTCATTTCCCTGTCAGACTCTCACCTAAAGGTAGGCCATTATGAATCAGTCATTTTTACTATTTTCTCCTGTGGCAAATTTTAGCATGATCCCTCTTACCTCTCCTTTTCACATGAGAGGTAAGAGTACATAATAGATTTGAGCCATTGATTTGATTAAATAGTGGTCTGATTTACTCTTACCTTCTTACCTACCATGTGAAAAGAGGGGGTAAGAGGGAGCATGTTAAAATTACTCTTCTCCTGTTACATATATGACCCTCTCTCTCATTTTTGCGATATAGCCACATGTTCTGTTAGTACTTCATTAACCTCTTATTCCGTGAGTATCGGTCCTTAACCTAATGCGTCGTCTCTTACATATTCTGCCTTTCTTTGAATGTATGATTTTATATCATACACAAAGAAATTATCAGCTCTTTTACGGTACCTTGATACTCCGAAATCATGCATTGGAGTACCAGGCAGACTTGGCAGTCCACACGGAAGGGCAACCCCATCATTTCCCAAATGGTACAAAAGGGTATTTTGGACTTCTTCTCTGCCATTTTGATAGAGCCCACAGCCCCCTGGTCCTGCCCTTGCTGTGCCGTCGTGCCCTAGCACACGCCACAGGTTATCCAAGTTCGATGGCGGCCCCCCAGATCCCAGGTCCTGCCCTCTCCGTGCCGTTGTGCCTCAGCGTGCACTGCCACCATCCCTGTCAAGCGTCTTCGGTCGAGCTGCCACCCCACAACAGGTTCCCCCCTGTCGAGCAAGTTCCCCACATGAAGAACTCTTAGGAATCTTAGAAATTGTATATGAACTACATGCCAAATTGGCGTCAAAATTGCCATCTTTTAAGCTGTCTTGGGTCAGCATCAAAATTTCCAGCATGCAGCTTGCATTGTGCACAAATCGTTGAAGAGAACAAATGTGCTTCAGCTTGTGCAGAAACTATCAGCTGTGGCATATCAGATTAAGATGCAGCAGTGGTTGTTTTAGCACTTCCCGTGATGCTCTGACAACGTCTGTAGCAGACGTGCGCTCATTCAGAATGCAGAATTGTCTTTGTTTTCGCCATCATCTTACCAACAAAGGTTAATCCAATATGACAACTCTGTTTTTTTATATGATTATTAAGCCAAGCTGCTGCGAATGAATTGCAGATGCCGAATTTTGATACCTTTTCATAGAAGAAAAGAAGTTGACATATAAGATTATACTGACTACAACATTTCTTACATGGTGTGTTCGTAAGAATAAGAATGAAAATTTGGCCTTCACTGTGAGCCTCCCATGGAATCCTTCCTTGTTCCATGCTGAATTCTGATTGCATTTTTCTGTTCTGTCAGGGCTGTAGGTCTTTTTGTTTGCCCTTTGGATATTTTTATTCTTTTGGTTATTCTACAATATCTACTGCAATACATGGAATCCTTGATCGCCTCTTACAATGAATTAAGTCATTTTGTAATTTAACCCTGTGAGTCTAATAACACTGATCTTACACATTCTAACATTTTCACTTATCTACAGATGCCATGTGCGCCTGCGCCCAAGGGGTGTCGACTTCTGCAAGTACAAGTGTGGTAACAGCAAGCATCTGAGGCCCAAGAAGAAGATCAAGAAGTAGAGTGCCACCAGCCAGTTTAATGGACCTGTTAAAATCCATCGTCATGTCAGAGTTTATGCTTCGTCATCGTCTCTGGTTGTCGTTAAACCTTATTTACCTTGCTTTCAGCCTCATATTGCTTTGGTGATCTTTGAAAGAAAATTTGTATCATGAGTATGATAAAGGTAGATGATGTTGCTCCATAAATTGCGGTCATTTTCATCCTGCTACAGTCTGCTCTTATAAAATGTATGTGCAGAAGAATGTGTGATCACACTGCTGACTTAGAGTTTTTATCCCACCACCAAATCGAAGTCCTCCTGGGCTATCGCCTCTGCTTTCCACTATCCCCAATAACTACATATGACTCATGATCAAGGCGTGAGCATGCAAAAGATGATAGCTACCTGCCACACAAAGCGTCGGATGACGAAAGCTTGCCGTTGTGTGCGCGACGAAGCCATAGACGAGGGAGGAGGTCACCGACATTGCCAAAATCCCCAATTTGGCACGCTCTCAGAGTCTTGCAGATGGCAGCCGGTGGTAGATTTGTTCGAGTTCTCCCCAACTACAAATATTATGGTACAGAGGGAGTATCTGACAACACAACCACATGTCACATCTTGATTCGTCGTCCTTACCTGCGGCAGCAAATCAGTGGCCGACCAGCATAGCAAGGAGTAATAATCTCCAGCATAGTCTGACGAATCCCGCGTCGACTGTGCTCGACGCCACCGGTGCTTCACAGGCTTAACTTTTTTTCTTTTTTGAGGATTTCTTCACAGGCTTAATCAAACCTGGCCACATGTCCCGGCTATGTATTAAAAAAATGTTAAAAAATCGACTATCTCACTAGATGGGATATTTTCTGAACATGGTGATGCCGTAAACCCCTTTGCAATTTCCACAACTTGAGCAAGCACAAGCAATTCTTTCTCTTCCCATCTCTCAAGAAACGATGTCAGCAACTTCCAGTAGTTATCAATCCTCTCAACAGATTCAAAATGCTTGTCCTTGCACAAAATATGGACCTCCTGTCCGCTCCCCCAAACAATTTTGGACCCAATGAGTTCTATCATTTTTTCAACCGAAAAACGTTTCATGTTAACCTCAAACTCCAGATCATGTTGGGCAACTTGATGCTCGCTGCCATCATCAAGCTTTGCAACAAATCGAAGAACTCTAACATTTAGTTTATAAATGACACCACGCAATTCTGCACCTTCTTCCCTACAAAATTTCAAATAGAATCAATGATTAGGCATAAATATTCGTCAATATTGAGTTAACAATTCACATAACCCTCCAATTTGAAAGCATAGGTTGGTCGACTAACCCTTCCGGAACCGCGCCTTCTGGCTCTAACTGTTTTGGAGCTGCACCTTCTGGCACCATCTTGGCGAACAACAGCCTTCTACTCCTACTTGTGAAGCCTGCTCACTAGCTCCCCTCCTCCACCACAATCTCCATGGCCTAGTGTTCCACAATACACATGTCAGATCAAATATGTGTGTATGTGTGTCGGCGAGAGAGACAGAGAGCGACGGAGGGAGTGAGGGAGAGACGCAACCTGTCAGGGGCGGCGGCAGAACGTATGTGTGGACCGTACGTTGGGGAGGAGAAGAAACGGGATGAGGCGGCGGCGGGATGAAGCACGTCGACGTGGCGGGGCGCCTGGGAGGATGGAGCGGCGAGGCGTCGGTTCAAGGAGGAGGCACGGCGAGGCGGCGCCACGCCGGGGAGGAGGCACAGCTAGGCGGCGGCGCTGGGAGGAGGAACGACGAGGCGGCGGCGTCGTTCTGTCTCTGGCGGTGTTGATCAATTCGTATCACCAGGAAACGACTTGGGGGGGCAATTTCGTCCTAAGAAAAAAGAGATGTGGGTCTGGACGTGGAAAAGAAGGAAAACAATCAATCTGTGCTATTTTGTCCAGCTATTAGTCAAATGTGCGCTATACAATCTAATAAAAAGAAAGGTATGGTACGGGAGCAAAGTCCCAGGAAAGATGTGGCATTTTCTCAAATTGCCCACCCTATTACTGGTGACAAGATTGCACTCCCTCCCGCCGCAACCATGGAGCACGTCAAGCCCGTCCTAAACGGCTACGGGGTTCTCGAAAAGTACGAGGTGTCTTTCTACCACGGAAAGCTTCCGAGGGTGGACAGTACACCATATGGATGTTCTTTGGATAGGTGCGGTGAAGTTGTCTACATAAAGGCGATTTTATCGTCTGATCCATCGACAGGTGAATGCACTGTCATGCTCATCCATCAGCCGTACTGGCAGCTCTCGTTCGCCAAAGTGGGAGATGCTCGGTGGAACTGGCTCCAAATGCAGATTGCATGTACCATGATGGTTGTTTCTATGCAGTGACTGAAGAAGGTGCGATCGATATGTACAATCTGGATGGACCATCCGTCATCCACAGAAGAATTTTGCCAGATATGGTTGACATGGTCCAGAGGTACTACATTCTTCAGGCACCATGGGGAGATTTCCTCCAAATCTACAAGGAGCGCGACTGGGATCATGAACGACCGGTTGGTGAGACGTATGCCACCGCTTTCGAAGTGTACAAGGTTGATTTTGTCGAGCAGAAGCGTGTTAAGATGGCAGGGATAGGTGACTATGCGTTGTTTACTGGGAAAAGCACGACGTCTTGCTTTAGCGTGAAGGATCGTCCAGGCTTGATGTCAAACCATGTATATTATACTCATGATGATCATGAAGATTTATTCGACTGCGAAGATGATCCCCGTGACATAGGGGTGTACAACTTGGAGAACAATACCAGGGCCAAGTTGGTTGATCCTGAACCCTGGAGGACGTGGTTCCCTCCCATATGGTTCACACCCAACCTTGCAAAAGCAGGTATCAGTTGAACTTCCTCTTCAATCTGTACTGTCTCAGATGCTACTACTTGCTGTATATTTCATTTGCAAAAAGCACCTTTTCGAAATATGCTTCTCACAGAATTAAGATAAATGCGCTTCCAAACCTTGTGCTTTGTCTGAATTGTGTGTTCAGAAATAGCTTCAGAGTGCTAATTAATTGCTCTTCACACTGGCAGGATTTCCAGATGATAATGGTGAGGCGCAATAGGATTAAGCCCGAAGATAACGGCCAATTGCTTCCTGATATTCTGTCTTGCGGCACTCTTTGCCGGTTCATGTAGGGAGAAGTTGCCAATGGACTTGCCATGTGCTAGTCTTGTAGTAGTGGCCTTTTTTCTTTGATGATGAAGCTCGTCTCTGTGTAATTGCTTTCTAAGTTTCGAATTTCAAGTGGGCTACTCATCCCCTGTGTCTGATGTTGTGTCGTCTTGTAGTACTACTAGGCTTTGAAATTGACAAAAACTGGGGCACCCCTTTCATTGCTGTTCCTATTTACGTTGTACTACCTACGTCTCAAAATATAAGACATTTTTTAGGCTAAACTAGCCTGCAAAAATGTCTTATAGTTGACGAAGTTAGTATCTTATTTATCCTCGTTTATTTATATCTGTACAGCTTCACAATTTTCGAATGTAGATTTCTTTTGAATCCGTGCTTGCGCCGTAAGCTGGGAACTGCAAGCATCCGTGTTGCAGACTGTGTATCAGCTGTGTGTTTCTAACTGTAGTTCAGAACAAATACTACCCCATATCGAAAAGAAACCATTAGGTGTTCAAAAAAAGAAAAGAAACCATTAGTACCATGATATGCTTTGAACCTCTGATTTTCTGACAATAAAACAAGTCTGAACTGCAGTAGTACGTTCAGACAATTTGTTTCATACAGAATCACACATCACAGCATCTGTCCATGAAGAAGAAGAAAAAGACTTCTTTTCCAACTTACATACAGGTCAAGCATAAGCTATCACACAGTGAATGAAACACTTGAACAGCCAGCAGCCTACTCGCTACTGCCTTCGGCGGCGTCACCAGCGTCCCTGGGCTTCTTCACTCGGAAATTAGGGCGAGTGTCTGGTCTTTTCCTGGCAACAGGAGGGTCCGAAGGTATCCGGATCGTTGACAGCGGTACCATTATAGGGTCAGACTCGGGGGCCGGCCCTCTGATGCTCACAAGACAGAGTCCCCTGCGATCAGCTTGCCTTAAAACATTTGCTCGTCTCCACTTCTGACCGATTCTCACTTCAACAGGCACCCATGGTGGCTTTACATAGAGGGCAGAGACCAACCTCCTCGGGGCGTGGCCCATTTTAGGACTCGCTTTCCTACCTGAAAAATGTGAATCCAGAGAGAATTAATTCACTTTCAATAGGCACACAACAAATTAGTCATATCGTGTTTATGAAGAAGAAGAAACGACACCACATCCACGAGGGCAATACTGACATCTAATCTATCAGAGTTATAAGCAAGGAGCCAAGGAGATCAGTCAAACAAACGTTAAACCTTGCAGAACACTGAAATCTGAGTTAGCTTCAGAAAAGCAATAGGCAGCTCTAGTAGTGCCTGCATAATGGAAATTCATCATAGTTAATCCCTGAAATCTGAGATAGCTTCTCCTTAATTAATCCATGAGGCACATATTTTGCCTCTGTTTAGAATAAACTGAGATAGCTTCAGAAAAGCAATAGGCAGCTCTAATAGTGCCTGGCTCAATGGAAATTCATCACAGTTAATCCCCGATATAGTAAATTGGCTAATGTATATTTTCTAACTTTGTTGTCCTACATCATAAAGAATGGTAGAAATTCAGCATAACATTAATGGAGTATATTGCATTAGCATATTTGGTCAGTTATTTTCCCATAGGATTTTCGCACGGTGCGATTGCAGTTAGAGTATTTGTGACTTGGTAACTTGGACAAAGGGTTACACGATAGCTTCTACCATTAGCGCTTACATCAACAAACATGTTGATAGCGCGGTGGTAACGCCACCTGTAGTGGGGCGGTCGACCCAGGTTCAAAGCCTGGGTCTCGCATTAAAAAAAATCCCCCTCACTGGCACGCGCAGCATCCGCTCCTCACGTGAGGATGAGCGGGCACGTGCCGCGTTCTTGGGATTTCTTGCCTTTTAAAAATAACGCAGAACTGTCTTTCCCGCGCAAGCCAAGTTTTATTAGAGCTTACCTTATGCTACCGAGAACGGGTGCCTGATAGTTCCTACCATTAGCACTTACCTTATGCTACTGAGAAGCGAGTGTTCAAAAGAAGCAGAAAATGGATTTTGACCCCCAACAACAACATTGCTAGAACAGAAAATTCAAATATCACAAGATGAACTTGCAGTACTAATAAATACAAATTTAGCAGTACCAGTTTCTCCGTCCAGGTTTATTACTCTCCGTCTGAGGTTGAGCAGCCGTGCGGCGCATTCGGGGGGTTTCTTGCCTTCTAAAAATACCGCCGGGGCTGTCTTTCCCGCGCAGGCCGGCTCTTATTAGAGCTTACATTATGCTACTGGGACCGGGTACCTGAGAGCCCCTACCATTAGCTCTTACATTATGGTACTGACTACTGACAAGCCAGTGTTCAAAAGGAGCAGCTAATGGAATTTGACCAGGACAACAACGTGGTCAGAATAGGTAATTCAAATCTGAACATGGTTCTTTTCAGTGCCCTTGAGTGTATCACAACGCCAACATGTTCTCTTCTGCCAAGGGAACATGTCGATGTAGGGAAGGCCTACTTAAGGAATCCTACCCTTTTCTGGAACTGCAGAGGCTGCATTTTCCTGTGATTATATATGTGAATGGCAATAACATCAACCGATAGTCATCTCACCGTGGCAGTAGCATGAGTCTGTCCATCACAGATTTCGTCTTCCTACTCTGGATGAGACCAAAAAATGTTAGCATGGTCCCATACACCCACAAACAGGAAAATCCAAGGGAAAGAGTGGAAGGGTGCACTGTCTTTTCATGGAAAAAGAAGCGAGACTTCATTGCAGACATTGCTAGAATCTAGAGGTCTGGACGTGACACTTGAGAAAGCCAGCATTACCAATTCCGTGCAACCTCGGCCGCCTAGGCGGGCCAGGCATGAACCAAAGCAGCAAGCACGCCGTGCGGCGACGTACCATCCCAAAAGTCAGTCAACGGCAGCTAGGGGAACTCTACCACGACCCGCAAAATCTGACCACGGAACGCGCCCCCAGGGGGGCAGATCGAGGGCCGGCACGCGGCGGATCCGTTCGGCCGCCCGGGCGCGCGCGCGCGCGCGGAATCGAACGCGGCGCGGGGGAGCCTCGGATGCAATTTCAGAAAGATCCATGGATGGATGCCGTGCACGACACGAGAGGCGGGGAGAGAGAGATGGTACCGAGCAGACGCCCGCGGCGAGGGTTGGCCGAGCGCCGGGCGCGGCCGGCCGTGCCGTCGACGGCGTGGACACGCCGAGCCCGCGGGATGCGCTCTCGGTTCGCCCGAAACTCGGCGGCGGCGGGGTGGGTGGTTTGATTCTTTCCCGAAAGCGGTGACGCTCCTTGCCTTTCAAGTGAGTGTGCTCTGCCCGGGTGACCAGGTCCGAATCCAAACCCGATCCTGACAGACCCAGCCCACCCCGTGACGCCGACCTTTTTGGTTTTCAGACCGTCTCCAACTCGGCATCACTTCCACCCTGCATGTTCGGACGAAGAGCACGGACTTATGGGCTGGATATAGGTGTCGATATAGGTGTCTAGATACCTATATCGACACCTATAGGGCTGGATATAGGTGTCGATACCTATATCGACACCTATATCCAGCCCATCAGAGCATATACACTCGGTCTTGGCAAATTCGGCGGCCTGCTGAACATGTCCGGCGGACTCGCTATGTTCCATTGTGCCTAAAGTGCTCGAGCAACCACCCAAAAACGGGCCGGCCCAATTAGAGCGTCAAAGCAAGCAAGCCGGTTTTGAGAATCTTCTAGAAGGTTCCATCAACCGATTTTTTCTTCTTTTTGCTGGTTTCTGGTTTTCCCAGTTTTTTTCCTTGTTCTTTTTTCTCTGTTTCTGTTTTTTTTGTTTCTGCTTCCATTTCTTTTCCTTTTCCTTTCCTTTTATTTATCCTTTTTCGTTTTTATTTTTACCCTTTGTTTTGAAAACGTTTCAAATTTTGTTCAAGTTCCAAAAATTGTTCATGGTTTTCAAATTTGGTTCGCTTTTTAAAATTTTGTTCACAATTCAAAAAAAAATATTCACCGTATATCACAAAAGTGTTTAATGTGTATTTAAATTTTGTTGTGTTCAATGTGTATTTAAATTTTGTTTAGCGTATATCACAAAAATGTTTAATGTGTAGTGAAAATTTGTTCAGCTTATATTACAAGAAATATTTAATGTATATTTTAAAGTTGTTCATCGTATATCACAAAAAAATTCAATGTGTTTTAAATATTTTTTAGTGTATATCCAAAAAATGTTTAGTGTGTAGTTAAAATTTGTTCAACGTATATTACAAAATTCTAAATATATATTTAAATTTTGTTTATCATGCATTAAAAAATAAAAAAAGTTTGGGGAATTCATAATTGCATTCATATTTTAAATAAAGTTTTCACGTTTTAAAAGTTCGTTTGAGTTTTGAATTTTTTTCAAGGAAACATTGTTCCTTTTTTCGGATCTGCCGGTGCGCATAGTACTTCAAGGATGGCGTTGTAATATAATACTCAGTTATTGAGCGTTAGGTTGAGTATATGCTCAGTCCATAGTTGCAGCGGATGGCAACGCAGTTATTGAGCGTTAGGTTGAGTGTTCGATTCCATGCTACGGAAGTATTTTTTTTTTCGTTTTTATTGCGTTCGCTCTACTCCTGGGAATGGGCTGGCCCGTTTGCGTGAAACCTTCAGCGAAACCTACTCTGTTTGACGCTAACAAGCGTCAAACAGGAGCTCTCATGTCCGGCGCCCGGTTGTGCTATCCCAAGTGTTGGTTCGGTCGCCGGCAAGGTAGAGTATGGCATGGGATGCGAGCTAGCTCACGGGACTCAAGGCGCCGCCGTCTCTCATGCCTACTCTTCTTCGTCGAAACACGAACGGTGTCGTTGGACGTCAGATCGGCGATGGATCCGTCCTGGGACGAGCCGGCGACATCCACCACGACCCGGTTGCGGCGCCCGGACTGGTGCACCATACGAAGCACCAGAGGATGCTGTGACGCCCTCGATTCAATCGTACACTAATCATGCACGCAAATGTGTACGATCAAGATCAAGGACTCACGGGAAGATATCACAACACAACTCTACAATAAAATAAGTCATACAAGCATCATAATACAAGCCGGGGCCCTCGAGGGCTCGAATACAAGTGCTCGATCATAGGCGAGTCAGCGGAAGCAACAATATCTGAGTACGACATAAGTTAAACAAGGTGCCATAAGATGGCTAGCACAAAGCGGGATCAGATCGAAGAGGAGCAGGCCTCCTGCTCAGGATCCTCCTAGGTCACTCCCTGGTAAATCGTCGCGGGCTGCACGTAGTAGTAGGCGCCTCCGGAGTAGTAGTCGTCATAGGCGGCGTCGCTCCCAGGCTCCATCGTCGATTGCAGCAATCGAGTAGAGATAGGGGAAAAGGGGAACAAGGCAACCGTGAGTACTCATCCAAAGTACTCGCAAGCAAGGAGCTACACTACGTATGCATGGATATATGGGTAAAGGCCATATCGGTGGACTGAACTGCGAGAATGCCGAATAAGAGGGGATAGCTAGTCTTAACGAAGACTACGCTACGGACACTGTCTTGCATGCATGAGAAGAGGACAACGGAAGTCCTCAAGTAACATCATATAGCAATAATCCTACCCGCAATCCCTCGCTCATAACTCGAGCGAGAGCGACCACGGTTGTATCGGCACTTGGAAGGGTGTGTTTTATCAAGTATCCGGTTCTAGTTGTCATAAGCTCAAGGTACAACTCCAAGTCGTCTGTTATCAAGATCACGGCTATCCGAATAGATTAACTTCCTGCAGGGTGCACCAACTTACCCAAAGACGCTTGATCCCATTTGGCGGACACACTTTCTGGGTCATGCCCGCCGCGGAAGATCAACACGTCGCAGCCCCACCTAGGCACAACTGTGAGAGGCCAACACGCGGTCTAAACCTAAGCGCAGTGCAGGCCCATCGCCTCGAGCACACACAAGACGTTCGCGTCTGTGACCGAAGCAGACCTAGCCAATGAGCGTTCAGTCCAATCCGGCGCGCGCTCCGTCGTGACGTCTGAAGTGCCGGTGATACCACGACGCGGGATACCCATAACTACTCCGCGTAGATGGTTAGTGCGAATAAGCTCGTAGCCAACCCGGATCAAATACCAAGACCTCGTTAAGCGTGTTAAGTATCCATGAGCGCCGAGCAGGCCAGCCCACCTCTCTCCTAGGCGGTCTCAACCGCCTGTCGCTCCGCCACAAAGATCCACTCGCGGGTGCTCCATCACCGACCCGACTTTAGTCTCACATGTATCATGTAAAAGTATATAGTATATACCGTGATCAACTCCCGAGTGATCACGGCCCGATAATATAGCACGGCAGACGGACAAGAATGTAGGGCCACAGATGAATGTACTAGCATCCTATACTAAGCATATAGGATTGCGGTAAGGTAACAATGAAGTTACAAGGACGGGCTATGCAAAGCAATATAGGAGTATCCAAAGCAAGTAACATGCTATGCTACTCTAATGCAAGCGTGTAGATAAGAGTAGGCGATATCCGGTGATCAAGGGGGGCTTGTCTGGTTGCTCGGCAAGAGAGAGGGTCGTCAACACCGTAGTCGAACTAGCCGATTCTGTTGTCGGTCTCGTAGTCTACGGAGAGAAGAGGGGAGAAACAATGAATACCAAGTAAGCAGATGCATAGCGATGCATGACATGTCAAGAAGCGATGCTAGGCGTGCCCTAACGTGGTATGAGGGTCTTGGTTAAGGGAAACATCCGGAAAGTATTCCGGGGTTTCGTGTTTTTGAGCGAGAGGAGCCGGAGGGGAAAGTTGCAGGTTCGATAGGTTAGGGGTGTGTGGTGGACGAGCGGATTGCGTATCCGGATTCGTCTCGTCGTTCGAGCAACTTTCATGTTGAAAATATTTTAATCCGGATTACGGATTAAAAGATATGATTTTCAAAGATTTTATTAATTTACGGAATTTAATTAATTATTTAATTAATTTCGAAAATGCATTTATGACATCAGCATGATGTCATCTTGACGTCGGCGATCAACAGGTTGGTGAGTCAACCCTGACAGTGGGTCCGCATGTCATTCACTAATGACTAATTAACCTAATCGAGTTAATTAACATTGATTAATTAGGTTAATTAGTGATTAGGGATAATTAACTGAATTAATTAGATTAATTAATTACTTAATTAATTAATTAGTTAATTAGTTTTAATTCATTTTATTTTATTTTTATTCTGTTTTAATTAAAAGCGTTCTTTTTGGGGGGTGGGGCCCCATGTCATACGCCCAGGCCAAACGGGCAAGCAAGGCTGTGGCGATGCCGAACCCGTTCAGGCGCGATCGAGGGCACGGCGTGGCGCCCGCGCCGAGGTCAACGGGGGCAGGCGGCCGAGGCCCAAGACGGCAATGAGGTCAGTATACAGCAGCGTGACCGCCGGACGGCCATGGCGCCGGCGAGGCGATTCGGTCGACGGGCGGGTCGGTGAGTGGCGCATAAGGGGGAATGGCGGCGCTTGTGGTTTCGGTCGAGGTTGAGGCGCCGATAGGGCGCCGGAGATCTCGCCGACGACGAAGTGGTGAGGAAGGGGAGAGAGGCCATGCGGTGGCGGGGCGGTCGAGGCCTCGAGCAGCCGGATCCGCGAGGAAGGAGAGGAGCGTGGGGGTCGGGCGTGCATGTGGCCAGCAAGCTGGCGACGGAGCAGCGACGGGCCTGGCGTCGAGCAGGAGAGAGAGAGAGCGAGGGGGGGCGGTGCGGTGGCATGGTGGCTTGAGCCGTCGTCGGAGAGGGGGAAGAGAGGGAACCGGGGGTCGGGCGTGCTCACCGAGCGCAAGTGGGGTCTAAGGCGGCGGGCTCGGTGGAGGCGGTGGCGACCAGCGAGGAGGCGGTTGAGGCGAGCTTCGCTAAGCTGGGAGGCGGAGGGGGGATCGATCGGCCTGGGCGGTCGCTTCGTGCTTGGGGGCGACGGAGGAAGGAGGAGCTCAGGCGGTGGGGAGGAGAGAGGGGGTCCAGGCGGCGGTGGGGGGCGGCGAGGTGGGGGGCGGAGGTGGCTCGGTCGGGGTTTCTCCGCCCCGATCCAATCGAGGCGAGGAGAGGGGTGGGGGCGTGGGGGAATGGGAGGCGGCTAGGGTTGCTGCGGGGGGGGGGGTATGTGGCGGGGCGCTGGGCGATGGGCGGCCAGGGGCAATGGGCGATGGGGAGGGGCCAAGTGGGGAGGGAATGGGCGGGGTGTTATCCTCCCCTCATTTCTTGTTTTACTTTTCTTTTCTTTTTCCTTTTCTGTTTTTAGTTTATTTAAAATGCCAAAGCATTTTACAAAATTAGTGCACCCACCAATATTAGGTTAGCTATTTTAGACAACCCCCGAACATTTTAGATTTTGCTTTTGAAACTTATTATCGTTTGTTTTAGTTTTGATTTTTGTTTTAGGACGGGTTCGAATCAAAGAGAGGTTAGTTAACATAACCGGGTGATTCTGTTCCCAAATCATCCGGTGTTACAAATCTCCTCCACTACAAGAAATCTCGCCCCGAGATTTAAGAGGCGAAGGAAAGAGTGCGGGTATTCATCTCAAGGCGATCCTCGCGTTCCCAGGTGGCTTCATCTTCAGAGTGATTCGACCACTGGACTTTGAGGAACTTGATCGCCTTCTGACGTGTGCGGCGTTCAGCTTGGTCGAGAATGCGGACCGGATGCTCTTTATAGGAGAGGTCCTGCTGCAATTCGAGCACTTCATGGTCCACTGCTCGGATTGGGTCCTTGAAGCAGCGTCGGAGTTGGGACACGTGGAACACATCGTGAACCTGAGAAAGGTTCGACGGAAGCTCCAGTTGATAGGCCACTTTTCCACGCCTTTCCAGAATAGTGAAAGGGCCAATATAGCGAGGAGCTAACTTGCCCTTGATCCCGGCGGTGAGCACCCTTCATTGGTGTAGCGAAGATAGGCCTTTTCGCCGAGTTGATAGACCATGTCTTTGTGATGACGGTCATAATTACTCTTTTGACGCGATCGAAGCGGTCTTGAGATTCTCGCGAATAATGCGGACTTGTTCTTGACATGTTGGATAATATCCGGACGAAGAGTGGGCGTTCCCGATTTCGACCAGTTCAGAGGGTTCGGCACTTTCGTCCATATAACACTTCGAAGGGGGCCATCTTCAGACTAGCTTGATAGCTATTATTATAAGAGAACTCAGCATACGGGAGAGATTCCTCCCATTTCTTGCCGAAGGAAACAACACAAGCTCGAAGCATGTCTTCGAGAATTTGGTTGACACGCTCAACTTGCCCTTGAGACTGCGGATGAAAAGCAGTACTGAAAGATAAGTGAGTCCCCATAGCTTCTTGAAAACTTGCCCAGAATCTTGAAGTGAATAAGCTGCCACGGTCCGAACTGATAACCAGTGGAATACCGTGAAGTGAAACAATTCGGACATATAGAGAGTTGCAAGCTGGCTAGCGTGATCGTTTCTTTGACCGCCAGAAAGTGAGCAACTTTAGAGAGTCGGTCAATGACGACAAGAATAGCATCATTACCTTTCTGCGATTTGGGAAATCCAGTGACGAAGTCCATTTCAACATGGTCCCATTTCCATTCCGGAATAGAGATAGGCTGCAGAGTTCCAGAGGCCTTTGATGTTCTGCTTTGATACGACGGCAAGCGTCACACTCGAAACATAGCGAGCAATGTCACGCTTCATATTAGACCACGGAATCTCGGCGAATGTCTTGATACATCTTTGTACTGCTAGGATGGATACATAGAGGCGTATCATGAGCTTCTTGCATAACCTTCCGAGTCATATTCAGGTTTTCCTTCTTACACGGCACCACTAGGCGGCCTTTGAAGTACAAAGGCGCCATCATCGGCAATAGTGAAGGATGAGGATTTCCTTTCACGATGTCTTGTTTAAGCTTGTAGACCTCGAGTCAAATCCTGCATTGTCTTTATGGTGCCCACGAGATCGGGTTCAACAGCCGGGTATAGAGGAACCACAGGGAACAACACGGAGATTCATCTTTTGGAACTCCGGAGGAGGGGAGCGAGTGCACCGGAGGAACAATATGGAGGTTCAGCTTTCTGAATTCTTCAACAAGTGAGGGCTGAACTTTGTGAACTCAAGGTGGTTGCAGAAGATTTGCGGCTCAAGGCATCAGCCATTACATTAGCCTTGCTGGCGTATAGGAAATACCCAAATCAAAGTGCAGCAGTCTCCATCCATCTCTGTTGACGGAGGTTCAGGTCTGGCTGAGTAAGCAGATACTTCAGACTTTGGTGGTCGGTGAAGATCTCATAGCGATTACCAAGAAGGTAATGTCGCCACCGCTTGATTGCATGAATGACGGCAGCAAGTTCGAGGTCGTGAACTGGGTAGTTCTCCTCGTGAGGCGCAAGCTGTCGAGAGGCATAAGCAACTACTTTGCGCTCTTGCATTAGGACACCGCCTAATCCTTGACGAGAAGCGTCGCGATAAATGACGAAGTCCTTCTTAGTATCGGAGGAGCTAGCACCGGGGCAGAAGTCAACTTGTCTTTGAGTGCTGGAAACTTTCGACACTTATCATCCATTGGAACTTGACACCCTTATGCAACAGGTTAGTCGAGGCACGGCAATCTTGGAGAAGTTCTCGGCGAATCGACGGCAATAGTTGGCGAGACCGAGAAAACTTCGACTTATGCGTTCTTGAGGAGTCAATCGAGAATGGCCTGAACTCTTTCGGGGTTGACGGCAATACCATCCTTAGAAATGACATGCCCAAGATAGGTTACTTGGAAGCCGAATTCACATTTGGAGAACTTGGCATAGAGTTGATGCTCTCGTAGCTTTTCCGGCAGACAAGACGAAGATGTTCAGCATGTTCTTCTTCATTCTTGGAATAGATCAGGATATCATCCGGATAAACCACGACGAACTTGTCGAGGTAATCCATGAATATATAGTTCATCAAAGAGAGAAGGTGGCTGGAGCATTGGTTAAGCGAAAGACATGACGGTGTACTCGTAAGAACCATAACGAGTCACGAATGCGGTCTTGGGGATATCCTCCTCACGAACACGGATCTGGTGGTAACCCAACCTCAAGTCGAGTTTCGAGAACACTGACGAACCAGCCAATTGATCATAAAGATCATTGATCCGAGGAAGAGGATACTTATTCGAATGGTAGCTTGATTTATAGGACGGTAGTCTTGGACCAATCGGTTTGTCCCATCCTTCTTCTTAACAAAAGAGAAGGTGCTCCCCAAGGTGAGCAACTTGGGCGAATGAAGCCGCTTTGAAGAGATTTGTCGATTTCCTCCTTTAGCTCAAGGAGTTCATGCGGCGGCATCTTGTAGGGTCGCTTGGCTATAGGAGTGGTGCCTGGTTTCAAGTCGATGACGAATTCGACAGCCCTAGCAGGGAATCCTGGAAGTTCTTCAGAAAGCGTCTTGGAAATCACAAGCAGCAGGAATGTTTTCAATTCCCTCGAGGGTGCGGCGTTCAATGCATTCAATGCATAGAGCCTTGCCTCGGCATCTTGAACAGACGAGCATTGTAGCTACGATTTCATCGAAGGGTGCAGCAGATGGGACGGTCTTAGTGGCGCAAGCGATTGGCGCCAGATCGCTTTCAACCAATCCATCCCCAAAATGAGGTCGATGTTAGGCGTCTTGAGGATAATGGGGAGGCATAGAATTCCAACCCTTCGATTTCCACGGGACGTCGGCGCCAACCATGGAGGTTTGACATTGTCCCAATGGGGTTTTACCACTACCGAAGAGTTCATCTCTTCACACTTAACGTCGTGCTTGTATGCAAAGTCTTGAGACATGAATGAATGCGATGCTCTGAATCGAATAAAGCAGATGCAGTACTGAATTTACGAGGAGTGTACCCATCACGATGAGCAGGCTGGTCTTGAGCTTCGTTCGATCAACGTGGTTGGCCTGAGCTTGCCCATAAGACTTGCCGGTGTTGTTGCGGTTCGGTTGTTTCCACGGCCAGTTCTTTGGAAGGGCGATTGATTCGGTTCGGTTGCATTCTCTAGCACGGTGCCACGGCTGTCACTTTGAAGCATAAGCCATTATTGGGAGTGGGAGCAGGAGCTTGGGGTGGTGGAGCTAGAAGCTTGGCTGCTTAGTTGTAGGCGCAGCGAGGTGTAGCATAGTTCGCTTTGAAGCAGGTGCATTCGGCTGGTACATGCTGTTGGGAATCCATATCTTGCGCTTCTGCGAGGACGGGCCCAAGATGAGCCCGTGTCACAGTTTGCGCTGTTAGAGCTCTGGTATTCCTGCAGACCAGTTTCGACATTGATAGCTTTGTTCACCAAGGTGGCGAAATCAGCAAAGTCGTGCACTAGAAGTGCGAGCTTGATGTCGACTTGAAGGCCATCACGGAACTTCTCTGTCTGCGTGCATCGGTTGCAATATCCTCTTGACATAGCGAGACAAGTCCAGAACTCGTTGATAGGCTTCAACAGTCTTGTTGCCTTGGGTGAGGTTGCGGAACTCACGCTTCTTCGGTCCATGACCCCTTGAGGATGAAGCGGGCACGGAAGGCAGCCGGAAGTCCGGCGGTGATGAGTGTTCCAAGCTGGCAGAGTACGCGGTGGCTGTCCCACCATTGAGCTGCGGGTCCCTTCGGAAGAAGGAAGCAAAGGTGACATAGCTGGCGGGGCTACATCAGCAGACTCCATCTCATAGGTGATGTCACGGAGCGATCATCAGCATCCGGTGGCTGGGTTGAGCTGCGGTACACGCTGGGGTTCAGCGTATGAAATCCTGCAGAGTTGTCCCGTTTGGGTCTTTGGTTCATATTGGGCGAGGCTGAGCCATCATATTCTCCATGAACTGGCGATTCATCTCGAGCTGTTGGATCATACCAGCCATGTACTCGGCGGTGGTGGGAAGTTGGCCCCACGACCACGACTGCTGGCCTAACCATCCTGCTATTATATAACGAGGGTAGTTCAGATTTGAGAAATTAAGCAAGAGACAAGAATCATTCATGATGAAACATGCATAATGAAAGTAGCATGATGGGAACTACATAGTAGTTGGCATATCTTACAAAAGGAATCATGCATAGAGTTCGATACATAGAGTCCAGTACATAGACTACTACATCATAGGCGGCACGCAGGCTCGCGGCGAATACATCAAACACTAACCAACAAGCCTACATCAGTCCCACGCGGTGCTGCGGAGGTAGCTGTAGCCTGAAAGCTGGTAGTGCGGCAGTGGATAGTCCTCCACGTCAGTGACCTGGGGGCCGCGGATACTCGGTGCTGAATCCGGCGTCCGGTGGCGAGGAAAGGGCCAAGTCGCGGAGAGTAGCCTCCACGTCGCCAACCGACACCCAGGGCATCACACTGGCTGGGTAGATCGCAGAGCGCGCAGCTCTCCGGATCGGACAAAGGGTGCATCAGCGTGTGGCACGGTAGAGGTCTTGACGGGTGATGTACAACTCGTGGCGAAGAGCCCGGTTAGCTCGATCCAGCCCATCGGCATGCGAGAACAAAGTTACGATGGTGGAAGGGCTCTCTGGTAACGATGGTGTAGGCAGCGGTGTAGTAACCCTCCTCACCAACATCGACGCGATAGCAATGTGCACGAAGGGGAGGTGTCCAACTCTCGATACTCGCGCGAAGGCGTGTCGAGCAGCGTAAGGCAGCATCATGGACTGCCATATCGATAGTCACTCCAACACCATGCGGTGTGCAGACAAGAGTGGACTCGTACTCCGAGAGTAGAGGTGGGACGATGGCGCTGCATCTGCTCCTGGTTATAGTCCTGGTACTCCTCATAGGCGGTGTACTCGGGTGCCGCGATAACCCAGATAGGTCATCATCTCGGCTAGCACCGCAGTGATCCCGAGGCACCAATGGCCGTCGTGTGGCGCACGACCTGCCTCGTGGGTTCCATCTGAAAACAAAGACGTTTCAAAGGAGTCAAATGACAGTGTGGAAATTGCTCAAATACAATTCCAAAAACAACTAAGGCTATATCCAACTTTGGGGTGAATGGGATCACGGGATCCTAGTGATAGTTAGTAAAATCGTTTAACCCGAGTAGAAGAGAGTTCAGAGTCCCAGAGCAAAGGTCGAGGAGTAAAAGATCCTAGTACCACCCGATGGCGGCGTGGGCCCGTAAGGCACACAGCCAAGTTAGTAAAAGTTTTGCAATGTCTAGACTCGACTTCGCCAAGGAGTGTGGAAGGGGATTCCTACAGCAATGGCTCGATACCAACTTGACGCCCTCGATTCAATCGTACACTAATCATGCACGCAAATGTATGCGATCAAGATCAAGGACTCACGGAAGATATCACAACACAACTCTACAATAAAATAAGTCATACAAGCATCATAATACAAGCCGGGCCCTCGAGGGCTCGAATACAAGTGCTCGATCATAGACGAGTCAGTGGAAGCAACAATATCTGAGTACGGACATAAGTTAAACAAGGTGCCATAAGATGGCTAGCACAAACCGGATCTGATCGAAGAGGAGCAAGCCTCCTGCCAGGATCCTCCTAGGTCACTCCCGGTAAATCGCCGGCTGCTGCGTAGTAGTAGGCGCCTCCAGAGTAGTAGTCGTCATAGGCGGCGGCGTCTGGCTCCTGGGCTCCATCGTCTGATTGCAGCAATCGAGTAGAGATAGGGGAAAAGGGGAACAAGGCAACCGTGAGTACTCATCCAAAGTACTCGCAAGCAAGGAGCTACACTACTTATGCATGGATATATGGGTAAAGGCCATATCGGTGGGGTGAAGCTGCAGAATGCCGTAATAAGAGGGGATAGCTAGTCTTAACGAAGACTACGCACGGACACTGTCTTGCATGAGATGTAAGAGGACAACGAAGTCCTCAAGTAACATCATATAGCAATAATCCTACCCGCAATCCCCGCTCATAACTCGAGCGAGAGCGACCACCGGTTGTATCGGCACTTGGAAGGGTGTGTTTTATCAAGTATCCGGTTCTAGTTGTCATAAGCTCAAGGTACAACTCCAAGTCGTCCTGTTATCAGAAGATCACGGCTATCCGAATAGATTAACTTCCCGTAGGGTGCACCAACTTACCCAAAGACGCTTGATCCCATTTGGCGGACACACTTTCTGGGTCATGCCCGGCGCGAAGATCAACACATCGCAGCCCCACCTAGGCACAACAGAGAGGCCAACACGCGGTCTAAACCTAAGCGCAGGGTGCAGGCCCATCGCCACGAGCACACCAGACGCGTTGCGTCTGTGCCGAAGCAGACCTAGCCAAAGAGCGTTCAGTCCAATCCGGCGCGCCGCCCGTCGTGACGTCTGAAGCATTTTGGTGATACCACGCCGGGATACCCATAACTACTCCGCGTAGATGGTTAGTGCGAATAAGCTCGTAGCCAACCCAGATCAAATACCAAGACCTCGTTAAGCGTGTTAAGTATCATGAACGCCGAACAGGCCAGGCCCACCTCTCTCCTAGGCGGTCTCAACCTGCCTGTCGCCCGCCACAAAGATCCACTCATGGGTGCTCCATCACCGACCCGACTTTAGTCTCACATGTATCATGTAAAAGTATATAGTATATACCGTGATCAACTCCCGAGTGATCACGGCCCGATAATATAGCACGGCGAGACGGACAAGAATGTAGGGCCACAGATGAATGTACTAGCATCCTATACTAAGCATATAGGATTCTTTGGTAAGGTAACAATGGTTACAAGGATAGGCTATGCAGCAAAGTATAGGAGTATCCAAAGCAATAATATGCTATGCTACTCTAATGCAAGCGGTGTAGATAAGAGTAGGCGATATATGGTGATCAAGGGGGCTTGCTGGTTGCTCGGCAAGAGAGAGGGGTTAAATCAACACCGTAGTCGAGGCCCGCCACCGCAGCGGCGTCGGTCTCGTAGTCTACGGAGAGAAGAGGGGAGAAACAATGAATACCAAGTAAGCAGATGCATAGCGATGCATGACATGTCAAGAAGCGATGCTAGGCGTGCCCTAACGTGGTATGAGGGGTCTTGGTTAGGGAAACATCCGGAAAGTATTCCGGGGTTTCGTGTTTTGAGCAGAGAGGGAGGGGGAAAGTTGCAGGTTCGATAGGTTAGGGGTGTGTGGTGGACGAGCGGATTGCGATCCGGATTCGTCTCGCTGCTCGAGCAACTTTCATGTTGAAAATATTTTAATCCGGATTACGGATTAAAAGATATGATTTTCAAAGATTTTATTAATTTCGGAATTTAATTAATTATTTAATTAATTTCGAAAATGCATTTATGACATCAGCATGATGTCATGCTGATGTCAAGATCAACAGGGTTGGTGAGTCAACCTGACAGTGGGTCCCGCATGTCATTCACTAATGACTAATTAACCTAATCAGAGTTAATTAACATTGATTAATTAGGTTAATTAGTGATTAGGGATAATTAACCAGAATTAATTAGATTAATTAATTACTTAATTAATTAATTAATTATTTAATTAGTTTTAATTCATTTTATTTTATTTTTATTCCTGTTTTAATTAAAACGTTCTTTTTGGGGGTGGGGCCCCATGTCATACGCCCAGGCCAAACGGCAAGCGGCGCTTGGCGATGCTCGAACCCGTTCGGGCGCGATCGAGGCACACGGCGTGGCGCCGCGCCGAGGTCAACGGGGCGGGCGGCCGAGGCTCAAGACGGCGGCCGAGGTCAGAGTACTGCCTGTGACCGGCCGACGGACGCCAATGGCCAGCGGCGAGGCGATTCGGTCGACGGGCGGGGTCGAGAGTGGCGCAACGGGGGAATGGCGGCGTCGCTGGGGTTTCGTTCGAGGTTGGGCGCTGATAGGGCGCCGGAGATGCCGCCGACGGGGGAGGAAGGAGAGAGGCCATGCGGTGGCCGGGGCGGTCGGGGCCTCGAACGGCCGTATCCGCGGGGAAGGAGAGGAACGGGGTCGGGCGTAGGCTGGCGGCCGGCCGGGCGACGGAGCGGCGACGGCCACTGGCGTCGAACAGGAGAGAGAGAGGGAGGGGGGGGGCGCGGTGGCCGGTGGTGGCGGAGCCGTCGTCGGGAGGGGGGAAGAGAGGGAACGGGGGTCGGGCGTGCTCACCGAGCGCCGTGGGGTCTAGGGCGGGGGCTCGGTGGAGGGCGGTGACGACCGGCGAGGAGGCGGTTGAGGCGAGCTCGCCGGCGAGGAGGCGGAGGGTCGGGATCGACCCAGCGGCGGTCGCTTCGTGCTTGGGGCGACGGAGGAAGGAGGGAGCTCCCAGGCGGTGGGGAGGAGAGAGGGGTCAGGCGGCGGGGGGGCGGGGGCCAGCGAGAGTGGGCGGCGGAGGTGGCTCGGTCGGGGTTTCTCCGCCCCCGATCCAATCGGGCGAGGAGAGGGTGGGGGCGTGGGGGAATGGGAGGCGGCTAGGGTTGCAGCGGGGTGGGGGGTATGTGGCCGGGGGGCTGGGCCGATGGGCGGCCCGTGGGGGCAATGGGCGGTGGGGAGGGCCAAGTGGGGAGGGGGAATGGGCCAGGTGTTATCCTCCCCTCATTTCTTGTTTTACTTTTCTTTTCTTTTTTCCTTTTCTGTTTTTAGTTTATTTAAAATGCCAAAGCATTTTACAAAAATTAGTGCACCCCACCAATATTAGGTTAGCTATTTTAGACAACCCCCGAACATTTTAGATTTTGCTTTTGAAACTTATTATCGTTTGTTTTAGTTTTGATTTTTGTTTTAGGACGGGTTCGAATCAAAGAGAGGTTAGTTAACATAACCGGGGTGATTACTGTTCCCAAATCATCCGGGTGTTACAGATGCGACCCGCCTGCCGGCGTCCACCGCCACGAGGGCTGCCGTCGCCTCCCGCGCCCGGTGCCTCGCACGGCGGGCACGTTGTGCCATGTTTGCGTCGGACGACACCCATGGTGCGTCCATGGCCTCGGCGCGCCAACGAAGGGGTTGCGTGTTAGTACGCCAGACGAACCGCATTTTCTCCGATGAGGCAGCGACGGCACACCTAGTGCCGGATCCATGCGCCATTTGAACGGACGCAATGGATTTCCGACGGAAGGAGTACGAGCGCTGCGTCACACGGGCCTCCTCCCAGGAGCGGTGGAGCGCAAGCCGGATGGCCATCTCCTCCTCGGGGCCGCGTGGGATGAGCTCGGGGTCGATAGATCTGGAGGTGAAGGACTCAGATCCTCTGCCCGCCATGTCGGAGAAGGCCGGAAATCACCGAAGGTGAGCTTGGGTGGCGGAAGGGAGTTGAGTGAAGTGGTTAGGGTTTGGTCCGGCGAGCGGATGGGGAGGAATATATGTGGGGTCAGGTGGGCCAACATGGGCCGGGTCCGACGTGGTGGAAGCGCCCGGGAGCCCCATATCTGCCTGATATTTAGGCTGGATATGATGGGTGCCGGTCAGCCCGGGTGTTTGAGGCGCCCGTCTGGGTCCTATTTTCGTGACCGGTAAGTGACCGCGCCGTCTGCCCAAGCGTTTGAAGCGGGTTTAGGGCGTCTGGTTGTAAATGCTCTAAGCAGATACGACATTCCACCGAGGTCACACACTACATGACCATTTCGACCCAATTATAATGAAAACCCATTTTTAACAACAAGAACACACTTAAGGTGCAATAAAGTTGGATATGCACAATGCATACTATAGAGTTGAATGTGTGTTCTTGCAGTTGTTAAAACCGAGTTTTTCATTCCAATTGGGTTGAAATGGTTATGTAGTGTGTGACTTTGGTGGGAGTACCAATCCGCTTCAATTCTGATGTGACAAAAAGCTTTAAACCCAACATAGGGCTATGATAGGGCAATCCACTCTCCCCATATTTGTTTCTACTATGCACTGAAGATCTCACGACGCTATTTAATTATGGTGTTCATTACCGTATGCATTCTTATTCATGCTAGTGCACTTTGATAATAATTTATAAAATGAACATCTACTAAACATGCATCGATTAGCCCCTATTTATAACCTCCATGAAAGCAAATGAATCCAAGGGACATGACTTCTGCCGACACGGCTAGCAGAGCATAAAGCAGATGTGTGTTACCTGGTATTTGGATTCTCTGATGTGTCCAGATGGTGTCGAGCCGCATTGGTTCTTCCGAGTAGGAATTCCTGGTTCCAGTGGTTGAGGTGATGTGTCATTGGGGCCTGTGCAAAACTGAACCAAAAACCAAAAACCGAACAAAAAAACCAAACCGAACCAAAATTTCAGTTTTTCCAGGTTCTGGTTATGGTTTCAGTTTGCAAAATAGCAAACCATATTCAATTTGGTTTTTTCGGTTAATAACCGAAAACCATATGATTAAACCGAAAAAATCGAAAAAAAAACATAACTTCTCTTGTACTGAGACGAAACTCCTACACAGTGCGCTGCGCACTTGTGGCGGGATTGAGGACAATGAACGGACATCTGCTAGCCTTATACTACTCACCTTCCTTTATTTCTTGTAGCTACCTGAGGTGGTACTAAACTAGTGCATGAATTGCCTGCACGCCAGCGCCTCTCGCCGTTGCCGTGTTGTACTTCTACTTAGATGGGCTGATGGATCAACAAGTATTGGGTTGTGATGCTAGAAATTGTGTGCGTGTGAGTTTGTGAGAGCCTACACAGTACACTACACTACACATGGACAAATGTGTGCTACTTTATGTTGGTTAAATATAAAAATAAAATAAAAGAGCAGTTTCACCGTGGAGTACGCTTTGGTATTTGACTTTGAGGCTCTCGGTACAGGACATCGAGGCCATGTATTGTCATGTATGTGTCATATATTGAATAAATTTCATGTCTGTGTCATACTGTTGTATACTAAATTTGTTTCTTCATGTGCCCAAACATTGTGTTGCTCAAAAATTCGCGTCAAGTTTGGTTAATTTGGTTATTACCGAAACCGAACCGAAAGTAAACGGTTATTACCGAAACCGAACCGTATCTATGTGTAAAACCATACAAACCGAAGTATAAAAACCGTATAAACCGAACCGAATCAAACCGAAAAAACCGAACGCACACCCTGAGGAGCGTGTGGTGTTTCTATCAGTTCTGTTGTTGGGTTGACCTGGTCGGCAAATAATGTTATTCGTAATTTGCTTTGCTTTGGGGCCCCAGTTGTCTCCGGCTCCGATGGTCCATGTGATGCACCGTGGGGGTTGCGGTCAGCCTCTCTACCGACTTGGTTGTTGCTTTGGCCTGGGCGGCAGACATAATCATTGGCTATCGTTGGTAAATGTACGGGGTAGAAACAAACACAATGTGAACATAACCACTTTCAGACCATTCACAAGAAACATCCTTCAAATAGTTCACTTAACTTCACCGGTATCTTCAAATAGTTCATTCAACTTCTAAGTTGTAGTTGGTTAGTTGGTCTCTTAAAATAATTCACTTGACTTCCATTATATGTTTCATATAGTTCACTTAACTTGCATGCTACATTTGGTCTCTAAGACGTCAATAACGTATCTATAATTTTTTTATTATTCTATGCTATTATATTATCAATCTTGGGTGTTTTATATGCATTAATATGCTATTTTATATCATTTTTTGAGACTAACCTATTAACCTAGTGCCCACTGCCAGTTGCTGTTTTTTCCTTGTTTTTGTCTTTTACAGAAAATCAATACCAAACGGAATAAAACTTTACGATGATTTTTCTTGGACCAGAGGATAACCACGAAGCTTTGGGAAGAGGCCAGAAGACCCACGAGGGGGCCACAAGCCCTAGGGGCGCGCCCCCTAGGCTTGTGGGCCCCCGTGGCTCTCCTAACCCAAATCTCAACTCTATAAATACCCAAATATTCCCCTTACATCAGAGGGCACACCAAAAATACTTTTCCGCCACCGCAAGCTTATGTTCTCGTGAGATCCCATCTTGAGGCCTTTTCGACACTCCGCCGGGGACGGATTCGATCACGGAGGGCTTTTACATCAACCTTGCCGCCCTTCTGATGATGTGTGAGTAGTTTACCACAGACCTATGGGTCCATAGCTAGTAGCTAGATGGCTTCTTCTCTCTCTTTGTTCTTGAATACAATGTTCTCCTCGATGTTCTTGGAGTTTATCCAATGTAATATTCTTTTTGCTGTGCGTTTGTTGAGATTCGATGAATTGTGGATTTATTATCAGATTATCTATGAATATTATTTGAGTCTTCTCTAAACTCTTTTATGCATGACTAAGATAGCTTTGTATTTCTCTCCGATCTATTGATTTGGTTTGGCCAACTAGACTGATTTATCTTGCAATGGGAGAGGTGCTTTGTTATGGGTTCAATCTTGAGGTGTCCTCACCCAGTGACAATAGGGGTAGCGAGGCACGTATTTGTATTGTTGCCATTAAGGATAAAAAGATAGGGTTTATATCATATTGCTTGAGTTTATCCCTCTACACCATGTCATCTTGCTTAAGGCGTTACTCCGTTCTTGTTAACTTAATACGCTAGATGCATGCTGGATAGTGGTTGATGCGTGGAGTAATAGTAGTAGATGCAGGCAGGAGTCGGTCTACTTGTCACAGACGTGATGCCTATATTCATGATCATTGCCTTTGATATCGTCATAACTTTGTGCTTTTCTATCAATTTCTCAACAGTAATTTGTGTACCCACCGTACTCGTTCTTTCAAGAGAGAAGCCTCTAATGAAAACTATGGCCGCCGGGTCTATTTCTTATCATATATTTCAGATCTATAAAACAAAAAAAATACAAAAATACCTTGCTGCACTTTATTTATATTTACTTTATTTTGCACTTTTAGTTATCTTTTATACCTATCTCTATCAGATCTCACTTTTGCTAGTGACTGTGAAGGGCTTGACAACCCCTTTTTCGTGTTGTGTGCAAGTGTTTGTTAGTTTGTGCAGGTGCATCTATTGGGGACTTGCTTGTGCCTCCTACTGGATTGATACCTTGGTTCTTAACTGAGGAAAATACTTATCTCTACTTTGCTGCATCACTCTTTCCTCTTCAAGGGAAAAATCAACGCAAGCTCAAGAAGTAGCAGGAAGAATTTCTGACGCTGTTGTTGGGGAGGTTCTACATCAAGCCTACCAAGTACCTATCAAAAAATCTCATCTCTTGCACTTATATTATTTGCCATTTTCCTCTCGTTTTCATCTCCCCCACTTCCAAAATGTTTTCAGAAAAAACACAAAAATATTTGCCTTTTTATTCGTCGTCTTTCCTTTCGTCTTTTTGTTTGCTTGTGTGCTAGATTGCTTGCTTGGTCAAGATGTCTCAAGAAAATACAAAGTTGTGTGATTTTTCCAACACTAATAATAATGATTTTATTAGTACTCCGATTGCTCCCGCCACTAGTGCGGAATCTTATGAAATTAATCCTGCTTTGTTGAGTCTTGTTATGAAAGAACAATTTTCTGGTAGCCCTAATGAAGATGTTGCATCCCATCTAAACACTTTCATTGAGTTATGTGATATGCAAAAGAAAAAAGGTGTGGATAATGATATTGTTAAATTGAAGCTATTTCCGTTCTCACTACGAGATTGTGCTAAAACTTGGTTTTCATCTTTGCTTAGAAATAGTATCGATTCATGAGATAAGTGTAAAGATGCTTTTATTTCCAAGTATTTTCCTCCCGCTAATATCATCTCCCCTAGGAAAGATATAATGAATTTTAAGCAACTTGATCATGAACATGTTGCACAATCTTGGGAGAGGACAAAATTGATAATAATAAATTGCCCTACTCATGGTTTAAGTTTATGGATGATCATACCATTTTTTTATGCTGGATTGAATTTTGCATCTAGAAATCTGTTAGATTCTGCCGCAGGTGGTACTTTTATGGAAATCAAATTAGGATAAGCTACTAAACTCCTAGATAATATTATGACAAATTACTCTCAATGGCATACCAAAAGATCCTCTACTAGTAAAAAAAGTGCATGTTATTGAAGAAATTAATACTTTGAGTGAAAAGATGGATGAAATTATGAAATTGATTGCTAGTAAGAGTGCTCCCATTAATCCTAATGATATGCCTTTGTGTACCTTGATTGGGAATAATAATGGATCTATGGATGTGAATATTGTTGGTAGGAACAATTTTGGTAATAACGCGTATATAGGCAATTTTAATCCTAGGCATTTTCCTAGTAATTCCTCTAATAATTATGGTAATTCCTACAACAATTCCTATGGAAAGTATAATGACATACCTTCTCATCTTGAGAATAATATTGAAGATTTTATAAATTCACAAAAGGTTTTCAATACTATGGTGGAAGAAAAATTGCTCAAGATTGATGATTTGCCTAGGAACGTTGATAGAATTTCTCATGAGATTGATTCTTTTAAGATTAGATCTATGCCACCCAAGCTTGATTAATGAATCTTTGAAAACTATTCGGATCTCTATTGATGAAAGTAAGGAGAGAACCGCTAGGATGCGTGCTAAGAGAGATTGGTTAAAAAAAGGCATGTTCTTCCAGTTTTTGCGATAATTATGATGAAGATCTTAAAGTAATAGGTGTAACTCCTATTGAATCTTTGTTTGCTAATACCAAAATTTATCAAGATGGGACTGGAGATGAGTCAACTTTAGCTAGAAGGCGTTCCAATAATTTGGAGAGTGATGATCTTAATGACAAAATTGATAAAAGTGGGATTGGATAGGTCAAGACTTTAAGTAGTGATGAGGCCACTCTTTTGGATTTCAAGGACTTTAATTAAATAATTCTTCTTTGATTGATTGTATTTCTTTTTTGCAATCCATGCTTAATTCACCTCATGCTTACGATCAAAATAAGGCTTTTACTAAACATATCATTGATGCTATGATGAAATCTTTCGAAGAAAAACTTGAGTTAGAAGTTCCAATCCCTAGAAAACTTTATGATGAGTGGGAACCTACAATTAAGATCAAGATTAAAGATTATGAGTGCAATGCTTTGTGTGATTTGGTTGCTAGCATTTCCACCATTCCAAAAACTTTATGTGATGTGCTAGGTTTCCATAAACTTGATGATTGTTCCTTAAATTTGCAATTAATGGATTCCACTATTAAGAAACCAATGGGAAGGATTAATGATGTTCTTATTGTTGCAACTAGGAATTATGTGCCTGTAGATTTTATTGTGCTTGATATAGGTTGCAATCCTGCATGTCGTATTATTATTGGCAGACCTTTCCTAAGAACGATTGGTGCAATTATTGATATGAAAGAAGGAAACATTAGATTTCAATTTCCATTAAGGAAGGGCATGGAACACTTTCCAAGGAAGAAATTTAAGTTGCCATATGAAACTATTATGAGGGCCACTTATGGGTTGAATACCAAAGATGACAACACCTAGATCTTTGCATTATGCCTAGCTAGGGGCATTAAACAATAGTGCTTGTTGGGAGGCAACCCAATTTTTTTTGTGTTTTTTTCTTCTGTTTTTCAATAAATACACGATATTACTTCTGTAGTAATTTTGTTTTAGTGTTATAATTAGTCTTTGTGCCAAGTAAGACCTTTGGGATGATCTATGGTGATAGTTTATTTGATTTTGCTAAAAAACAGAAACTTTTGCATCTAGTAGCAGAATTGTTAAAATCCACAGGAACGTGTTGTGGTTCTGAATTTTTTATAGAAGATTTATATACAAATTTCCTATGTCCTACTAAGTTTTCAGAATTTTTGGAGTTGCAGAAGTATGAGTAATATTCAGGTCTTCGCAGACTGTTCTGTTTTTGACACATTCTGTTTTCTATGTGTTGTTTGCTTATTTTGATGAATCTATGGGTAGTATCGGGGGGTATGAACCATGGAGAAGTTGGAATACAGTAGATATAACACCATTATAAATTTAGAATGAGTTCAAAACAGTACCAAAAGTGGTAATTTGCTTTATTATACTAACGGAGCTTACGAGTTCTCTGTTGAGTTTTGTGTTGTGAAGTTTTCAAGTTTTGGGTAAAGTTTTGATGGACTACGGGATAAGGAGTGGCAAGAGCCTAAGATTGGGGATGCCCAAGGCACCCCAAGGAAATATTCAAGGACAACCAAACATCTAAGCTTGGGGATGCCCTGGATGGCATCCCCTCTTTCGTCTTCGATCCACTGGTACTTGAGGCTATATTTTTATTCACCACATGATATGTGTTTTGCTTGGAGCGTCTTGTATTATATGCGTCTTTACTTTTTAGTTTGCCACAATCATCCTTTCTGTACACACCTTTTGAGAGGGACACACATTAATCGTGAATTTATTAGAATACTCTATGTGCTTCACTTATATCTTTTGAGCTAGGCAGTTGCTCTAGAACTTCACTTATATCTTTTTAGAGCACGATGGTGGTTTTATTTTATAGAAATTGATTAACTCTCATGCTTCACTTATATTATTTTGAGAGTCTTAAAAATAGTATGGCAATTTTCTTAGGTTATGAATTTAGTCCTAATATGATGGGTATTCAAGAGGGATATAATAAAAACTTTCATGAAGAGCATTGAATATATGAGAAGTTTGATTCCTTGCATTTGTTTCGAGATATAAAGATGGGGATATTAGAGTCATGCTAGTGAGTAATTGTTGATTAGTAAGAATATTTGTGTTAAGGTTTGTGATTCCCGAAGCACACGTATGGTCTACCTTTATGTGATGAAGTTAGAGCATGATTTATTTTTTATTGTCTTCCTTATGAGTGGCGGTCAGGGACGAGCGATGGTCTTTTCCTACCAATCTATCCCCCTAGGAGCATGCGTATTAGTACTTTGCTTCGATGGCTAATAAACTTTTGCAATAAGTATGTGAGTTCTTTATGACTAATGTTGAGTCCATGGATTATACACACTCTCACCCTTCCACCATTGCTAGCCTCTCTAGTACCACACAACTTTCGCCGGTGTATTAAACCCACCATTCACCTTCCTCAAAACAGCCACCATACCTACCTATTATGGCATTTCCATAGCTATTCCGAGATATATTGCCATGCAACTTCCACCGTTCCGTTTTATTACGACACACACCATCATTTTCATATTGTTCTCATATGCATGAGGCATTCATATAGAGTCATATATTTGTTCTAGTATCGAGTTGTGATTCTTGAGTTGTAAGTAAATAAAAGTGTGATGATCATCATTATTAGAGGATTGTCCCGTGTGAGGAAAGGATGATGGAGACTATGATTCTCCCATAAGTAGAGATGAGACTCCGAACTTAAAAATAGAGGCCAAAGAGCCCAAAATAAAAAAAAAGAGGCCAAAAGGCCCAAAAGAAAGAAAAATGAGAGAAAAGAGAGAAGGGACAATGTTACTATCATTTTCCACACTTGTGCTTCAAAGTAGCACCATGTTCTTCATGATAGAGAGTGTCCTATTTTGTCACTTTCATATACTAGTGGGAATTTTTATTATAGAACTTGGCTTGTATATTCCAATGATGGGCTTCCTCAAATTGTCCTAGGTCTTCGTGAGCAAGCAAGTTGGATGCACACCCACTTAGTTTTCTTTTGAGCTTTCATACACTTACAACTCTTGTGCATCCATTGCATGGCAATCCCTACTCACTTGCATCGATATCAATTGATGGGCATCTCCATAGCCTATTAATTTGCTTAGTTGATGTGAGACTTTCTCCTTTTTTTCTTCTCCTCACAACCTCCACCATATTCTGTTCCACCTATAGTGCTATATCCATGGCTCATGCTCATGTATTGCGTGAAAGTTGAAAAATCTTGAGAAAATTAAAAGTATGAAACAATTGCTTGGCTTGTCATCGGGGTTGTGCATGATAAATAATTTATGTGATGAAGGTAGAGCATGACAAGACTATATGATTTTGTAGGGATAACTTTCTTTAGCCATGATATTTTGAGAAGACAAGATTGCTTTATTTAGTATTCTTGAAGTATTATTGTTTTTATGTCAATATTAAACCTTTATTTTGAATCTTATGGATTTGAATATTCATGCCACAATAAGAAGATTACATGATAAACATGTTAGTTGGCATTCCACAACAAAAATTCTTTTTTATCATTTACCTACTCAAGGACGAGCATGAATTAAGCTTGGGGATGCTTGATACGTCTCCAACGTATCTATAATTTTTGATTGTTCCATGCTATTATATTATCAATCTTGGATGTTTTATATGCATTAATATGCTATTTTATATCATTTTTTGGGACTAACCTATTGACCTAGTGCCTAGTGCCAGTTGCTGTTTTCCCTTGTTTTTGTCTTCTACAGAAAATCAATACCAAACGGAGTCCAAACAGAATAAAACTTTATGATGATTTTTCTTGGACTAGAAGACAACCACGAAGCTTCGGGAAGAGGCCAGAAGACCCACGAGGGGACCGCAAGCCCTAGGGGCGCGCCCTAGGCTTGTGCCCCCCCGTGGCTGACTTAACCCTAATCTCAGCTCTATAAATACCCAAATATACCCCTTATGTCAGAGGGCACACCAAAAATACTTTTCCGCTGCCGCAAGCTTATGTTCTAGTGAGATCCCATCTTGGGGCCTTTTTTGGCACTCCGCCGGAGGGGGATTCGATCGCGGAGGGCTTCTACATCAACCTTGCTGCCCTTCCGATGATGTGTAAGTAGTTTACCACAGACCTACGGGTCCATAGCTAGTAGCTAGATGGCTTCTTCTCTCTCTTTGATCTTGAATACAATGTTATCCTCGATGTTCATGGAGTTCTATCCGATGTATTCTTTTGCGGTAAGTTTGTTGATATTTGATTAATTGTGGATTTATGATCAAGTTATCTATGAATATTATTTGAGTCTTCTCTGAACTCTTTTAGGCATGATTAAAATAGCTTTGTATTTCTCTCTGATCTATTGATTTGGTTTGGCCAACTAGATTGATTTATCTTGCAATGGGAGAGGTGCTTTGTGATGGGTTCAATCTTGCGGTGTCCTCACCCAGTGACAGTAGGGGTAGTGAGGCACGTATTTGTATTGTTGCCATTAGGGATAAAAACATGAGGTTTATATCATATTGCTTGGGTTTACCCCTCTACATCAATGTCATCTTGCTTAAGGCGTTACCTCGTTCTTGTTAACTTAATACACTAGATGCATGCTGGATAGCGGTCGATGTGTGGAGTAATAGTAGTAGATGTAGGCAGGAGTCGGCCTACTTGTCACGGACGTGATGCCTATATTCATGATCATTGCCTTGGATATCGTCATAAATTGCGCTTTTCTATCAATTGCTCAACAATAATTTGTTTACCCACTGTATTTTTTCTTTCTAGAGAGAAGCCTCTAGTGAAAACTATGGCCCCCGGGTCTATTTCTTATCATATATTTTCAGATCTATAAAACCAAAAATATGAAAATACCTTGCTGCACTTTATTTTGCACTTTTACTTATCTTTTATACCTATCTCTATCAGATCTCACTTTTGCTAGTGACTGTGAAGGGATTGACAACCCCTTTTTCGCGTTGTGTGCAAGTGTTAGTTAGTTTTTGCAGGTGCATCTATTGGGGACTTTCTTGTGCCTCCTACTAGATTGATACCTTGGTTCTTAACTAAGGGAAATACTTATCTCTACTTTGCTGCATCACCCTTTCCTCTTCAAGGGAAAAATCAATGCAAGCTCAAGAAGTAGCAGTCTCTGCACCAGTTGGCACAATGGGTCATCTAGTAACATAAACATCAAACAAAATAAACAAATGTAGTAAAAACAACATGAAGTCTACTATCATAATCATCTATCCTCATATCAATCACTAAAGTCTTTCCCAAGTACTATCATTGCTATCACTAAAGTCTTCCTCAAGTAATATCATTTATATCACTAAAGTCTTTCCCTAAGTGATATCATTTCTATATAGGTAAAAAACTGGAGTAACTACAGTAGGACAACGGTAAAGCATAAAAAAATAAACCTAGAATCCAAGTCATTACCAAGATTGCTACACGATCATGTCTTACTTTCCCGTCGTGCTTTGCCCGTCTTTTTCATAGCCGTTCCATTGGCTTAACCCCAGGTTAGACCGGTGGCGCACCCTCGAAGCTCAACCGACGATGATGGTTGTGATCAGTGGTGAACCGTGTGTCATAGTTCGGCGAATCCATTACACACGATGGACCGCAACGGAGTTTAACCGGGAGTTGAGCACAGCGGTGCTGGATCTCCACCAGCCGCACATGGTCAGTGGCCGGCACCACCAGTATCGGAGCCCTATTGGGGTTGAGATGCCTCCCGTGTGGTAGATTCACGTCGGACCATGACACTGGCATGCCATGGTCCCAGAAAATAGCGAATTCATGTCCTCATGCCTTACTTGAGATACTATGTCACCAAGACCGTTGTTGCGCCTCTCACGCTCTTGCTCGGAGTCATGACCATCATTTCATCGGTGAACCACCCCCAAACTCATATTGGGGGTCCATGATAACCGACAAGTATAGGGGATCGCAACAATTTTTTAGGGTAGAGTATTCAACCCAAATTTATTGATTCGACACAAGGGGAGCTAAAGAGTATTTGTAAGTATTAGAAGTTGAGTTGTCAATTCAACCACACCTGGAGATCAAATATCTGCAGCAAGGTGTTCAATAGCATAGTAATATGATAGTTTGATAGTGATAGCAATAGTAACGGTAACAGTAACAGTAGTGGCAGTAGTTTGTAGTAAGTGTAACAGTAGCAATAGCAGTAGTAACTTAGCAAATATCAATATGTGAAGAACTCGTAGGGGTCGGTGATTTCGTTGGATGATATTCATCATATAATAGTCATAACCTAGGGCGACATGGAACTAGCTCCAGTTCATCAATGTAATGTAGGCATGTATTCCGTAAATAGTCATATGTGCTTATGGATAAGAACTTGCATGACATCTTTTGTCCTACCCTCCCGTGGCAGTGGGTCCATAAGGAAACTAAGGGGTATTAAGGCCTCCTTTTAATAGAGAATCGTGACAAAGCATTAACACATAATGAATACATGAACTCCTCAAACTACGGTCATCACCAGAAAGTATCCCAATTTCTGTCCACTTGGGTTTTACGGATCATAACACATAACAGGTGCATAGAACTTGCAAGATCGGATCAAGAACATAGATATAATGGTGAAAACATAAATGGTTCATATCTGAAATCATGGCACTCAGGCTCTAGTGACAAACATTAAGCATAGCAAAGTCATAACAACATCAATCTCAGAACATAGTGGATACTAGGGATCAAGCCCTAACAAAACTAACTCAATTACATGATGAATCTCATCCAACCCACCACCGTCCAGCAAGCCTACAAAGGGATTACTCACTCCCGGTGGTGAGCATCATGAAATTGGTGATGGAGGATGGTTGGTGATGACGATAATGGCGAACCCCCCTCTCCGGAGCCCAAAACGGACTCCAGATCCCCCCCCCCGATGAAGAACAGGAGGTGGCGGCGGCTCCGTATCATGAAACGCGATGAAACGTCCTCCTTTTTTTCTCCTTAAATGTGAATTTATAGTATCTAGAATAGGTTTGGAGGAGCCTCATGGGCCCCACTACCCACCAGGGCATGCCAGAGGGGGTGGCACGCCCTGGTGCCTAGTGGGCAGCTGGGGCCCTGATAACCCACAAGTATAGGGGATCGCAACAATTTTCGCGGGTAGACTATTCAACCCAAATTTATTGATTCGACACAAGGGGAGCCAAAGAATATTTGCAAGTATTAGCAGTTGAGTTGTCAATTCAATCACACCTAGAGATTAAATATTTGTAGCAAAGTGATCAGTAGCACAGTAATATGATAGTTTTGATAGCAGTGGTAAAAATGGTAACGGTAACAGCAGTAACAGTTGTAACAGTAGCAATAGCAATAGTAACTTAGCAAGAACAATATGTGGAAAACTCTTAGGAATTGGATCGGTGAATTTGTTGGATGATATTCATCATATAACAGTCATAACCTAGGGCGACACAGAACTAGCTCCAGTTCATAAATATAATGTAGGCATGTATTCCGTATAGGGCTGGAAAAAAAGCTCGAAGCTCGGGAGCTAAACGAGTAGCTCATGACTCGGCTCGAATCGACTCGAACTCGAAGAATAACGAGTCGAGTCGAGCTTTAGTTTAAGATCGTTTATAGACCAAGTTAAATGAGCCAATCTCACGAGTACTCGTGTAACTCGTTAGGCTCGGTATAAAAGATCAGCTACTCCAAATCCAGATAAAAGCAACCACTCAGCACTCTGCGTCCCAAGCGCACAACACAAGGCCCAACCGTTGAAGGCCCAGCCGCCCAGGAGACTCGTGCATTACAACGAAATTACAATTGTTTAGTGATATATATGTTTAATATATACATAATCATTTTTATCATATTTGAGGGTTCTATCTTCATATCTTTAACGAGCTTAACAAGCTAAACGAGCCGGCTCGCGAGTTATACGAGTCGAGCCAATTTTGGATTTGAGATCGTTATAGTAACGAGTCGAGTCGAGCTAGCTCGTTAACAAAACGAGCTCTAGCGAGTCGAGCCGAGCTGGCTCGGCTCGGCTCGAATTCCAGCCCAAATTCCGTAAATAGTCATACATGCTTATGGAAAATAACTTGCATGACACCTTTTGTCCTACCCTCCCGTGGCAGCGGGGTCCATAAGGAAACTAAGGGATATGAAGGCCTCCTTTTAATAGAGAACCGGAACAAAGCATCAACACATAGTGAATACATGAAGTCCTCAAACTATGGTCATCACCGGAAAGTATCCCAATTACTATCACCCTAGGGTTTACGGATCATAACACGTAGCAGGTGCATATGACTTTCAAGATCAGATCTAAAACATAGATATAATGGTGAAAACATAAACGGTTCAGATCTAAAATCATGGCACTAAGCATTAAGCATAGCAAAGTCATAACAACATCAATCTCAAAACATAGTGGATACTAGGGATCAAGATGTAACAAAACTAACTCGATTACATGATGAATCTCATCCAACCCTCACCGACCAGCGAGCCTACGAAGGAATTACTCACACCCGATGGGGAGAATCATGGAACTGGTGATGAAGGAGGGTTGGTGATGACAAAGACCGAAGATTCCCCTCTCCTGAGCCCCGGACGGGCTCCAGATCTGGCCTCCCGATGAAGAACATGAGGTGGCAGTGGCTCCGTATCGTGAAACGCGATGAAACTTCCTACCTTATTTTTTCTCCGAAAATAGGAATTTATAGAGTTGGAATTAGGGTCAGCGGAGCCCCGAGGGCCCCACCACCCACCAGGGCATGCCAGAGGGGGGTGGCACGCCCTGGTGTCTTGTGGGCAGCCAGCCCCCCTCCAGTGGGTCTTGGTTCCAGTATTTTTTTATTTATTCTGAAATAATTCTCCAAAAAGTTTCGTACAATTCCGAGAACTTTTATTTCTGCACAAAAACAACACCATGGTAGTTCTGCTGAAAACAACGTCGGCCCGTGTTAGTTTCATCCAAATCATGCGAATTAGAGTTCAAAACAAGAGCAAAATAGTTAGGAAAAGTAGATATGATGGAGACGTATCAACTCCCCCAAGCTTAACCCATTGCTTGTCCTCAAGCAATTCAGTTGACAAACTGAAAGTGATAAAGAAAAACTTTGACGAACTCTTTTGTTCTTGTTTACATATATATGCTTAAATAACACCCAGGTTTTCAGCAAAAATCATGACTAACCATATCAACAATAACTCTTAGAATTTATATTAACTCATATCAGTGGCATAATCAACTAGCGAGCAATAATAAGATATCTCAAATGTCAACACTTTGTCAAAACAATCATGATATAATATGACAACTGTGGTATCTCTCTAGCCCTTTATGAGACCGCAAAACATAAATGCAGAGCACCTCCAAGTTCAAGCAATGACTAAACATTGTAATTCATGGTAAAAAGGATCCAATCATGATGCATTCAATATTAACTATGCACAATGCATGAGGATGACAATAGTGCTCTCAGGTATGGCGCTTGTTTGAGAAGGTGATGACTCAACATAAAAGTAAATAGATAGTCCCTTCGCAGAGAGAAGCAGGGATTTGCAGAGGAGCCAGAGCTCAAAGCTTAAATCAGAGATAAATTTTATTTTGGGAGGTGCACCCTTCCTGTCAACGTTACGACCAAAAGTTTTCAATATCTTCCTAAACAAATTACGGCGGTTCCCAAGCTGTAAAAGTAAATGTTTATTCCCCCTTCTACCAACAAACACAAGCCATAGCTAGCCGAATCCACGGTGCCGTCCATACCAAAAACGGTCCTGGGGGAGTTTTGTTTAATTATCTGCAATTTTGGTTTTGGGACTGGGCATCCCTATTACCAGCCCCTCTCATGCAAGGACGAGTGAATAAACACCCATCATGAGAATAACCTGCTTAACATGGAAGATACTGACCACCCCCTGTCGCTCCATGAGCGGTCCAGGCACACAAAACAGATGTTCATTTGAAATTTTAGAGGTGGCACATGCAAATTTACTTGGAACGGTAGGGTAATGCCGCATATAGGTGGATATAGCGGACTCATGTCACTGGTGTGCGTCGGTGCTATACAAACGGTTTTTAACCCCTTTCCGCGACGGCATTTGGGACCGTCACCAAGTGAGTGTGTGCGATAGGGTGTCCTTCCCACACGACCCAGAAACCGTCGGGGATATGGAGCAGTGATCCAGAGGCCATCCAAAATGTAATCTTGTGCGATGCAGCACACACTAAATTCTTTCCCACGTGTGGTATCGGTGATTAAGCGTTTCTAATGATGCAGTGAAACCATACGGTCTGTCGTAACGAACCGTTTGGGAAACAGTATGTAAGGCACATGGGCCAACATATGAACTGTGTGCATTTGTGCCCCATCGCATACGAGTTTTCTGCGAAACCTGTCTGCCATGCTAGACTCCATCGCACATGTTTGCCAACAATTACCGTCTACAATAATGTTCTATCACAAATGGTTCAGGAGCCCCTTCGCACACATACAAGTGCTGCAGACCGTTTGTGATTTGTTGGGTATCACCGATGGTTGCCGCAAGAGTGACCTGTGCTTTTCGTTTGGGTTCCCACACGTTTCCTGAAAAAATTATGACTGGGATTGTATTTTGCATTGGGCACGGTTTACTCCCAGTTCTCGTGTGCGATAACGCGATATCACAAATGGTTCCGGAGACCCTACGCACACGTAGTAGCGCTGCAAATCGTTTGTGATCTGCTGTGTATCACCGATGGTTCCGCTACGATTGACGTATGCTTTCCGATGTGGATCGCACACACTCATTTAGTTGAACCGTGTGCGGAGCAATTACCAGGTAAAAAAAAATCCCATTTTGAATCGGCACGTAAAAATAAAATTTTCCACAATATTCAATTGAACAAATAAACAAAAATATCCCATTTTAAATCGGCACACAAAAAGCAATTTCGCCACAGTATTCAATTGAACAAATAGTGTCCACAGGAAGAACATTCATCAGATTTCGCAACAATTGCAATTGAACATATGGTAGCTAAATTCTAATGATTTGTCCACACATATATGTATTACATAATTACTAATAGTGTACAAAATACGAGGACCTCATCAGATGGAAAACAATGGATCCATGCGTTATATGTTTAGCGGCTAACTCAATGTTTCAGGAGAACACATGCTGAAATCTTCATTATCACCAGTGGGATTGATGTAGTGATCCAGGAAGAAGTCGCTGATAAATCTACGAATCATCAGCAATTCACCAGCCGGGAGCGGTTCAGGGGTCCTCGGTTTTAAGATGAGCTACAGTATTATTAAGATTAGAATGTGCCATATGAGTGGAGTAGAAGATATTAATTAAGATAGACTTACTGGTACTAATTCGCAAGGATCGTCACAACTATCAGCAGATTTGCAGATGGAGATCATGTGTCTGCAAACATAGTATCCACAAAGGTTGGTCCCTGCTTCTTGCTGAGGACATTGAATTTTTTTGTACAGAATTAGTCATGTATTTGTCCTGTTAGGAACAACCTAACCGGTGTTAGATGTATTATTTTTTCTTTGTACAAAATAGAAAGAGGTTTATTTAGAAGCTTGAACATTTGACTAGCGTAAGGAAAGGTATTTGCAGACTGTTGGATAAATTTTCCGAAAATAATGGATTTCGTTGTGTTACCGGAGAAACGATCTCGTGCTGCAGAGGTTGTTCCATCTTGAACAGGTTCCCTAGTTTAGTTTTCCACAATGCGAGCACACTGCAAATGATGATGAATTTTGACAACATCAATTATTGAAGCAAATATGAATGCAATGTAACTTCAACATCATAGAATTCAATAACTATCCAAGAATTGCTGAACATGCGTCAGATCCTGAGCGTTTGTTGACTCTCTGAGAGAATCGATGTAGTAAACTGTGTTCTTGTTTGGAACAATGAATACCAATATCCAGTGATTGCTACATATTAAGAAAGCCATGAACTTACGAATGATGTCGAAATCTGAAAGACAATCAGTGTATGTGTGGTTGTTTACTTGACTTACCGTTCATGATATGGCCAGAGAAATGATTCTCCATAGGACGTGTTCTCGAAGATACAGACGACCGTGTTAACGGCCTAGTCCCGTCGGTCCTTACCATCTAATGTTGTGCCATTTGCTAATGCAGGATCTATGAAATACACACTCTCCCTTTTTCTTCTCTGCGCGTTTAATCCCCTGAGAGGAATAAAATGCAGTTAGCTGTTTATCATTTACAACCTTGTATGGATAAGTTGATTAGAGTTTGTTAAGTACTTACAAAATCAGGCATCTAACAAGAGTGGCATCGAGCACGTTGAAGTTGAAGAAGAGATGTAAGTCCTCGAAACTCACATTGATGGAACTAGCATTGTGTCGGAAATGATCTCTGTTGTAGTGGACTAGCAAACCATGATGACCTTCTGACATTTGATCCATGCAATATTCATGTAACTCGCGGAAACTGGAGCTGCACTCATCAAAGTATTCACCAACAAGAAATGGCTGGAAATGGACATACTTGCGTGCTTGAAGTACGTCTGCTTTACTTTTAGCAAGCAACAAATCTACTTCTTCATCATCCATGGTGTCAGAAATAATATTACTCCCGATTCGAACAAGCTGCTGTTAATTTGGTTATGGGCGGTGAGTGCTTTAAGTAAGAGGCAATCGTTCTCTTTCCTCTTCACTCTCCCGCTGCACTTCCTCGTGTGTGTAGCCTTTTTGGCCACTTCCTTCTTGGTACTTGAAGCATTTCTAGCAGAACGTCTGGTTGGCTGCAAGGTAGACTGCCAAGCACACGGTGAAGCTTGGACGGACTGCTTAGCAGACGGTTTATCTATGCCGGACCGCTGAGCTGGCGGTGCTGCTGTGACGGACTGTTGGGCTGTAGGAGCAGAGGCATCGGACTGCTGACCATGCGTTGAAGCTATGTCGGGTTTTTGCGTAGGTGGTGCCAACTTGTCGGTGTGCTGAGGAGGCCGTGCCAACTCGTTGGTTTGCCGAGCAGGAAGTGCTGACACATTGGTATGCTGATCACCCGCCTGCGGACCGACATCTTGATGAGCGATCGATTCTCGACCTACTGATCGCTTAGCGGCGGTTTGGCATCGATCGCTTAGCGATCTGTTCCACCAGGTTGGTCTGAGCATGTGCTGCAGCTGGGTCTCCTCCCGCTGCTTTAGCGGCCGGCATCTGAACTGGTGGTGCGTCTTCAGCAGTTTTAGACCTTTCCACTGGCTGCTTTGGGCGGAGGATGACATGGCCTGTACGCCACAAAGTCGGGACGACTGATCACAGGTTGATGCATCAACCCGCGAGAGCTGCTGTGGCAAGGAGAGCATCACCGGTTGAGGGCGACAGTGGTTGCTCTTGGCGGGGCTTCAGGGATCTCATCGACGAACTCTATTTCCTTTTGTGGCCACTGGATGTGATGTAACAGTGTTTCTCCCAAGGTTCTTTGCTCATCGAAGTCTCCTAGGACATTCTTCAGGGCAAATTCATTGAATCCAGGCTTTACTTCAGTCACGTAGCACTTCACATAGCCCGGCTTCAATGGCACATTGTCCAAGAAGAGGCCATCTTCCAAGAAGGGTGGGCAAACCCAGGCTGTTGCACATTTTAATGTACCTTCATAATGTGTAAGAACACCCTTCAGTCTATCTTTCATTCCAGATAGATCAGATATAGCATCATCACGAGCAGCTGCAGTCTCAGTGTCGCCGGGGTCAGCTGATGCATAGCTACTCTTGTGCAGTGTTGTCGCGCAATAAGTAGCATCCTCCATGCCCGCCTCCCCTCCCATCCGCTAGCTATCTGTTAGTGTTAGAGTCTTCTGCATCATCATTGACTCCTCAACATCCTTTCGAATAGCCGGATAAATCTCCTTCTTCAACCTTTCATACAATGCATTCTGCTTCATTTCACTCCTCGCTTTCTTCATGCTGAGCCTCTCTTCTTTGCTAAGTGTGAAAGCCCTCTTGTGCGGGACATTAACACCTATACCCCTTGCACGGCCAAGGGGCTCTTGTTTTCTAGAGCAATGGATAGAATGTCACATGGCCCTGAGTTCCTGTAGAACCTTCCAGGGATCTTGGAAGCCTCTAACATCACTTCATATAGTTTGGCGTCACGTGCGTTTTCAAAGTAATAAGTTCCGTCATCACGCCTCTTTGCGCGTGCCATAAGTAGTCTCTCGCGCGTTTCGCCCCGATATCACTAAAGGCGAATTCCACCCACCGCCATCGCTTCTTTGTCCTCATGTTCCCATATCGTTTCATGCGTAGTATCCTACCACACCCATACGGTGGGGGTGTATGTTCTTCTTCTGAAGTTCCGATTGCTTGAAACTCTTCTCAGCAAACTCTTTAGTTGCCTTGACCCTTTTGAATTATGCCCAATCTGCCTTTGTAATTTGGGGGTATGCGGGGATTGGGTCCTTTCCTTCACTCAAGTACTTCTTGTACAACACGTGCTTCCAGTTTCTCCAAGCATCCCTAGCCTTCTTCAGTGCAGCGTGTTCCACCTGCATTCTCCACTGCTCTGGAATGTTGAAGTGATCCATGATCTCCTGGACTATCCTTCGCCGTGTTTCTGTGTTAGCCTTCCGAAAGCTCGGTAGATTAATGTTGAGCCTTGCCCTGCCAACAAATCCACACACACTCCTGAACCTCATGCGTGCTTTATCTGGTTTAGTTGGAGCCCAAGACTTTAAATCAATCTAGGTTACTTCATATACACCTTTAGGCTGGTGTGTGGTCTTCCTTGGAGCGTTCCTCCCTGTCCTGACCGGAAGGGCAATTGCTACAGCTCTATCCCGTTCAAGACTACTTGATCCCTCACAATCTGCTGAAGACCTAGGGTCATCCGAATCAGATGAAGATACATGGCCTGAAGTTGAGTGATGTCGCTGCTACTCGGCATCTACAGAGAAGACATGCGAAACTCAGGAAAGGAGGATAAGCATAAAACTAACAACTTGGTATCAAGCTTTCTAAACATGCCATGCAGTAATTTAGAAAATGTACGGCTAATTTGTTAAGTTTATGTGATTCGGGCGCCCGCGATCTGTAAATAGGCAGTAACTTATTGGAACAAATACAGCTTATATGTAGTAAGGAAGGTAGATAATGAACATATATACGCTCTCCTTATTTTATAGCCAATTTGGGAATATACGGAATGAAATTGGAAGAGGGATTGCAAGGAAATATGCCTCACCGTGATGGAGAGTAGTAACTAACAGGCTTCTTAATGCAAACCCAGCCGAACCACAGGAGAGGCGAGGGTTCACTACTAGAGAAAATCTTACTAGTGGCGCTGGTTTTTTTACATACAAGTAGCGCGGGCACCCGCGCTACTGCTAGGGCGCTACAGCTATTATTTACCAGTAGCGCGTTTCTGTAAAAGCGCTGGAGCTAAAATACTTATTAGTAGCGCTGCTTCCTCCACCAGCGCTACTACTATCATCACGTAGTAGTAGCACCCTATTTTCTCCCCACGCTACAACTAGGCAAATAAAAATAAAAAATAAAAAAAAGTAGTCAGGTGCAATATTCATGGAAATCAAGACAAGTCCAGTGCAAATAAACTAAGTTCTCAGAACCATCTCACAAACATTAACGACAAGTACCACATTTAATATAACCACACAATCTCACAAACTCATATAGTAGTCAACAATGCGTGGATAGATCATAGTTGATAAGTCTACTAGGTAGTCATACTAGCATATATATGGTTCAACAGCCACACGCATGCATATGAAGTTCTAGATGATGTCGATGACGACCATCATCCTCAAGCTCGGGCGGTGGGTGTTCCTGATAGTAATTAGGATTGCCTGTCCAACATGAAGATTCTTGCCAACGAGGAAGCTCTTCCACCCAACCGAGTTGAAGTGTGTGCACCGTCCGTGTCCACGCCAGACGACAAGTGGTGACGGAGCCCCTTGAGGTAAGGCGATTCAGCAGATCCTTCTTCATCGTGCTTGATACCACAACTCTCGATAGGCTCTTTGGCAATTTCTGAATAAGAAAACATATCGATTAATAAGTAGCCTCACACATTCTACACGAAGCATATATATCATCGGACTCTACACTAAGCATATATATATCGGACTCTATAAGTATATATATCATCGGACTCTACACTAAGTATACCAATAAAGCATATAAGATTCACTAAGCATATATATCATCGGACTCTACACTAAGTATAACAATAAAGCATATAAGATTCACTAAGCATAGATTCACTAAGCATATAAGATTCAGTAAGCATATAAGATTCAGTAAGCATATTTATCATCAGACTCTACACTAAGTATAACAATAAAGCATATCATCAAATTACTCTAAAAACTACAGTAAATACAACATACCATCATATGCCGATCAACCATGGTACTTGTCAGGCGGGTCACGAATGGCACCCCGACGAAGTCAGCACGTGGCGGAATGATGTCCCATAGGTTGCACACCTCCTCCTCGCTCAACTTCATTCTTTGAGCTACGATGGCATCACCGAGTGGGTCATCATCATCCTCATCATGCTCATCATCCTCATAATCTTCTGCTTTGTTGATATAAATCACGGCCAGCTTGGATCTTTCAGCTCTGAAGGAGAAGCTGATCAACTCACCATGATACGCATGTTGTCGATGAAACGGACCCATCCATCTCCTCCCACCCGCGTCATCTTTCGTCCTTTCTCGATCTCCATAGTGTAGGGGCCCCCAGGAGCCTCAAATGTCACAGAGTCTCCAGTTAGATTGTTGAATTATGACCTCACATTGCATGGGTCGATCTGTGTACAAAAAGCAAAATGGTATATACACGATGCATTAATGCCAATAACACTAAAAACAAAATAGTAGTTACTAGTTTCATATAATTTATTAAAGCCGCATGAAGAAAACTAGACTTGAAGTAGATGCCAAACAGCTGCTGGGTTGCAAGGTTGTCAAGACTTGACTTGCACCATCGACATGGTGGTGGTGGTGGTGGCGCCATTTCCCTAAAGCAATATGATTAAAGGATTAACGATCCAAAAAGTAAACATAAAGTTTTCATAGCTAGAGTTCACATGGCAAGCAAAATAACAACTAAAAAGTAAACATAAAGTTCAGTCCAACAATCACAAATTGCAAAAGTAGAGTGATTGTATGATAAAACACAAGAAAGCTAGCAATCTAGTAAATTAATGTCCCAACTCTTCAGATGAAGCGTCGCTATCATAATGAAATTTGCACTAAACACAAGGTTAAACAATACTAGTAGCTCAATAATCTAGAGATGTAACAAACAAATATATGGCAAAACATAACAATACTTTGATCTCATCTCATCTTTGTTAATCACAACAAAGCACACTAAATAAACTACCCCCTTCTCATATCAGTAATCCTAAATCTTGATGATTTCTCACAACAAAAGCACACTAAATAAACATGAGCTTGTAGCTTTGTCTCTCACATGAACAACACCTATACAACATCCTATAGAAGGGCACTTGATACAACCCGAACCGAGAACTTACACTCCTATAGAAGCAATATCCATAACATCACATCAGAAAAGTCGAAACCGCCCAACCACAAAGCAAAAAATCAAACATGAGCCAGCCCAATCCAATGCCAAATCATGTCAAGCAACAACCAACCCAAATCCTCTACTCTCTCCCTATGTGATACTAATTAATGAGGATCTAGAGATGCATATGTGATACTAATTAAATGAGGATCGATTGGAGCCATGCATCAAGCGCAGAGCCACCGTGCAATCCCTAAATCCCAAAACATGGCGAGCCTTGGCAAATCGATTGGAGCCCTACGATTTAACCCTAACCGAGAGATCGAGAGGAGCTACTGTGGCGCGCGCAGGGAGGAGGAGATCGAGAGGGGGACTTATGGCGCTGGAGCGTCGGAGGAGGCGAGAGGCAACCGCGCGTGGTGGCGGCGCACGACACCGTCGACGGGGGTGAGGCGGCCGGGGACGAACCCTAACCGCGGAGGCGTCATCGTCGGGCGGAGGGGATCGATTGTGTGAGACGAGGGGTGCGACTGGGCGCCATGGGCCGTTTTTTTTAGCTATAGTAGTAGCGCTGGTTGCGTAACCACGCCATCGCTAAGCCCATCACCGTAGCGCCCTTTCGTAACAAACACTATAGCTAAGTGGGCTATGATGCTGCCTCATGCCCATGTAACAAGAGAGCTGGCCCAAACAAACAAACGCTGCTACTATATGTTAGTAGTAGCGTGTTTTCCACACAACACTACTGGTAATTACTAGTAGCATGGGTTCACAAAAACTCGCTACTAGTAAACTTATATCTATAAGCATTTTCCTAGTAGTGGTTACTGCATCGATATGCTCAAGGGTGGCTGGCGAGCAAACAAACACGGCGAGGCGCGGGCCGCCGCATGTTGGGAACGACAGTGGAGGCAGGCTTGACGCCGAAGAGCGGGCACACGGCCCGGGTGAGCACGGCGGCGCGAGAGAGGGTTCTGCTGTGGATTTAGGGGAGGGGGGCTGGCGAAGGAGATTGGGTGGACTAGTTGATGAAACGCGGGCGGACGGTGGGGGGTGTTGGGGACTCCGGGTGTTGGCGGCCTAGGTGAAAAGGGTGAAAAATATCCCCGGTCGCCGCGCGCGCGGAAAGGCCTATGCAAACGGTTGCCTCTAAGTGCTCGTGTGCACAAACAGAATAATTTCGTTTGAAATGAAGACGTACTAATTTTGAAATGAAGACGTGTTTCGCCTCTAAATTTTTCCCACCACTACAAAAAAATACACTTCCGTGATGATACGTGTTTGTCACAGTAGGTCGCGTTTTTTGTCATGCATGTACATCCATGACAAATTTATGACAAAATCAAGATAGTCATACTTGTGCTGTCGTAGAAGTGTTCCATGACATTACCAAAATTATCATCACGGAAGTGTTCACTTCCATGACGATAAATCCCGCGTCACAGAAGTGCTTTCGTCAAGGGTGACCGACACGTGGCATCCACCGTAACGGAACGCCGTTAAGCTATCGGGTCGGATTTTGGATCTGATAACCCGTTAACAGCCACGACCAATGCCGATTTTCCACGTGTAAAATTCTCATTGGCTGACGGATCCACGTGTCAGCTCTGCGTTGGCACAGGTGTCACTCATCCAACGGTCGAGATGGGCCTATGATATATTGACACGTGGACCGGCCCAAAAGTGGCCCACAAAGTTTAAATGGGCCGGCCCAACCGAAGGCCCATAAGATTTAGCGGATGATAATGGGCCAGCCCAGCTAAAGGCCCACAAAATTTAGCGGACCATAATGGGCCGACCCAGCTAAAGGCCCACAAGATTTTATGGACCACAATGGGCCGCCCAGCTAAAGGCCCACAAGATTCTCGCAGACCATAATGGGTCGACCCAGCTAAAGGCCCAACATTCTCTATCAAATCGCCCATCAACGACCTGGTCTAAACTTGTCATCAATGCGCCCATGGTCACTTCGCCCGTTAATAGTCCGCTAAGTAATTGTCAATTACGGCCGTGTATTTCCTACCGTTAAAGGTTCGGCTTCATTTGGGCCCATTTACGAGCCATCAAAACTTTCGCCCATAAACCACCGTGAAGGATTTGGGTCATATTCGCCATGTCCGCTATTCGCCCGTTAGAGGCCCACTATAGATTTGGCCCACTTTCGGCCTGTTGTCATTTTCGGCTCGTTAACGCCGGACGTAAACCATGGGCCATATGTGGCCCAACGTCATATCGGGCCCATTAACGGCCCATATAAAAATGACGATAATCTAGCCCGACCGAAGTTCAGGCCTGTTAAAGGACCGTGTATTAGGTTGGCGCATTTACGGCCCGTCCGAATTTCGGCCTGTCAAATATCCGCATGGTAAATGGGCCACCATTTCGGCCTGCTAAGTCTAGTGGGTTATTTGGCACAATGAGGGCCCAATCTCACTTTCGGTCTATTAAAGGCCCATGTTTTTTATGGGCTCGACATATTTACACCTGTAAACGGCCTACTTTTACTGAGGGCCCAAATTATGTTTTGGCCTGTTAAAGGCCCACTATGGGCACAGGCCTACTAGAAAAATTTGAAAGCTTATGCTAATTTAAGCCCAGATATTTTTAGTGGGCTACATGCCAATTTCGGCCCGTAATCGTTTTTAGCCCAATTGGAATGGGCCCGACGAATGTTGGCATGTTGGGCTCCTACGAAGCTTTCGTCCGAATACATTACTAAGATAAACCTACACTATACAAAAATAGCGTTATAATTACTGCACTGTGGCAGCATCATAAATGTTGTATCACAACAAAATAAATTCCAATCATACAACAAAAGGCCTGTTGGCATAAAGTTCTGATCCTTCCAGATAAAAGCACCATCGATGTATAGAAGCACAGATCATTTGACCTGAATGCTAATGTTTCAGGCTGTAGAATCTGATGGAGCAGCACGATCTCCACCTTTTTTTCCGCCATTGCTCTTCAACAACAAAGCGAATGTCTGATAGTCTTGTTTCAAAACCATTCATATCTTGATGGCATTTCTCAACCATGTTCTTGTTTCCAAACAACGCCCATTAGGGATTGGACTTGTGTCCGGAGCACGATATATCACTGCCTAGCAGTGAAGATTTTGTTCAAGAGGGCGATTTGGACGAGGTTACCTTGACAACCAACCCAGAATTACGCAGAAGGTGCTTTTGCAATCGTTAGTGGAGAGATACCGACGACCGCAGCAAGAGGTGACATTGTGCCCGTAGTAGCCTCGCCACCTTCGTGGTTGTGGCTGTTCAATCATTTGTTCCACAGCTTCCCGAAAGTTTGAACTTGTAGATTAGTGTACCGTTGAGTTACTAATGAGACAAAAACAAACAAAGTAGGTTAAACGCTTATACATAATTTATTTTGGTGAACTCTTCGTAATACATTAGCATGTATTGCAGTGCCAACTACATAATAAAATCACTTTCGAACATATGTCCATGTAGCATGCCTACTGATTGTCTATTTCTCACATTCGCTGACATCTAAGGATAAAGAGACATGGTTTAAAGTAGGATGAACATAGTATGACATCATTCATATCATGGGCAAACAGATATAAAACAAACAGGCTATTTTATTATTGTAAAAGCACGTGAACATAACAACTAGATTACAGATCAAGACCAAAAGAATATCCTTCATCTCTTTTAAACCATGTAAGGTGAAATGATACGTTAAGACAACTGTGTATAAAAGTGAACAGAGTAACTGACATTGGCTGCAAACCAAGTAGTTAAATGAACACATCACAATACCAATCAATTCAAGGCAGGAGGAGTAAGGACTTACAACAGCGGCTTGAACTGGTGTGCTCATGCCCTTCATCTTGCTGGTGTGGCAATCCTTGAAGATTTGCACTCGCATTCGTTCAGGTTCTTTTGGTCCGCACGGGCTTTCCGCTGTATTTGGAACAAGTCAATATAGATACGATAATATGGCACAAAAAAAGAAGGAAGTAGAAGCTATTTACAAGAGCCTCGCAGTGTGCAATATAGCTACGAGATTATGTTGTCTGTTGGAATTTCACTTTAGAACGGTTGGTTTTGTTCTTCAAATAGTTAGCCTAGAAGAAGATACACTTGTAAGGCACATACATAAATACAAGTTCAATATGTGGTCTGATCAAATACATATAGCCTACCTGATACTTTGGATGAGACCAGTGTTTAACGAGGGCTGTCCAGTCTTCATCTGTAATATATTTCACTGGAGATGTTTGGGCGATTTCATTGTTAGCCTTGCCTTCAAAGTGAGATTTTCTAAGGTGGCACCGACATCGTCACAGAGCGATCGAAAAACATGAGTGCATGCTTGTTTAGTTGCACATCTTTCGATCCAACTTGAACCTCATCTGCTGAAAAAAGAATGTGAGTCTTATTAGGAGGAAGCTAGAAAGTATGGGATGAGCAAGACAATATTACTAATTGTGATGAATAACATTACTTACGGATAAATGGTCAAGGAAGGTGTTAAACCTGGTATTGTCTTTCTCATTCCTCTATCGATCCACGCTGGGAGGATACACGATGACACCTAACGACAACGGCTGCCTCTCGATACTAACTTGGCTGACTCAGAGCATCACGTGGCCTTTTTAAACCTGCCTCAAAATGGATCTCCATTCTTCCTCCTTTAGATTTTGTTAATCTGTCAAGCATTATCCTCGATGTCCTTTACGCTTGCGCCGTGGTGCTAGTTCAACAACGAATATGGAAAGTGTTAGTGTACATCAAACCTGTGAGAGTACATATAAAGGAGCATGCAATCGCAACTTGACTCGTGTGACGCCTGGGTAATCTTGCTACAGTAATCCTGCGCTAATCATGCCACGCCATCCCGCTTATCGTTACTAACCTCGCCATAATCCGAAACCGCTCAATTTCTAATTACAATTAATAATAAACTTGGACGCTCGATTCAATCGTACACTAATCATGCACGCAAATGTGTACGATCAAGATCAAGAACTCACGGAAGATATCACAACACAACTCTACAAATAAAATAAGTCATACAAGCATCATAATACAAGCCGGGGGCCTCGAGGGCTCGAATACAAGTGCTCGATCATAGACGAAGTCAGCGGAAGCAACAATATCTGAGTACGACATAAGTTAAACAAGGTGCCATAGTATGGCTAGCACAAACGGGATACAGACGAAGAGGACAGGCCTCCGCCGGGATCCTCCTAGGTCACTCCCGGTCGCCGCCGCGGGCTGCACGTAGTAGTAGGCGCCCGAGTAGTAGTCGCCGAGGCGGTATGCTCGATCCCGGTCTCCATCGCCTGATTGCAGCAATCGAATAGAGACAGGGAAAAAGGGGAACAAGGCAACCGTGAGTACTCATCCAAAGTACTGCAAGCAAGGAGCTACACTACATATGCATGGATATATGTGTAAAGGCCATATCGTGGACTGAACTCGCAGAATGCCAGAATAGAAAGAAGGCCTAGTCCTAACGAAGTCTAGCATCTTCCGGAAACCACCATCTTGCAGCAAACAAGAGGGAGAAGAGTAATCATAACTTAAAGTAGCAGTAGTGTTATCAACCTCGGCCAGAGATCCTTTCTCGACTCCCTGCGAGAAAGAAATCCCAGAGCCATACTATCCAGTTATCATCACAATCCAATTCTCATCGCAATCCATTGCTCATATCCATGCCTCATCTCAAGTTTCAGTTCTAGTTGTATCGATCGATACAACTCCAAGTGTCCGCTATCAGAGGACAGGCTATCGATAGATGTTTTCTTCACCGCAGGTGCACCAACTTACCCACCACGCCGCTTAACTCCGCCGACACACTTTCCAGGTCATGCCCGCCTCGGTCAAACAATACGCCGCAACCCGACCTAGGCTTAATAGAGAGGCCAGACGCCGACTAAACCTATGCCCCTGTGGGTCATGGGCCATCTCCCCGAACTCCTCAAGACGCTATGAGGGCGGCCGAAGCAGACCTAGCCTTACAGTGCTCCAGCTTAATCCGCGCCAGGCCGGCTCGACGCCGACGCCTAATAAGCTTCGGCTGATGTATACGACGCAGAACGCCCATACTTAGCCCACGGATGGTTAGTGCTATCAGCCGAGGCCCTCGGATCAAATATCCAAATCGAGTGGATTAGGAACGCGCGGTAACAAGCGAACTCACGAAGATGTGACCCCGCTGTTCTGCCTCGAGGACTTGTGGCAAGGGCTAGGAATGCCCGCCACGCCGTAAGTATCTCGCGGCACCCTCCAGTGTCAACCCGCTCCACATCACTCGCATTACACGCTGGTACCCTCGTGGTCGACCCGCCTTTCTAAGTAACCGTGGTAACAGTCCAAGTAACCGTGAGTCCAAACATCAAGGAAAACACGAGGAATCACCCCGTGTATTCCACTCAATGTAGTCGCCAAGGTGAACATAAGAGGATTCACCGAGGTCCACACTTGAGGGGTTGCACGACAGAGTCGACGAAGTGGTTAAAGAGGAAATCACCTCGATGACCACAACCGGATAACTATACTACTGTGGTTAATATCGGTGCGTGCAGAGGTTTCACCCTCGGTACTCGATAGTAACCTAGTAGTGTCGAGCAACTAAGGGGAGTGATGTGCGTGTCGGGCCTGGTCTCCGATCCCGCTGATCGGTCTTCAATGATGAAGCAGGGCAACAAGTACAAGGTGGGGGTCACCGATGGGTCTCTAACCAACCTATACTAAGCAGTTTAGGATAAGGTGTAGGTAACAATAGCAGGTTACAATAAACAAAGCTATGCAATGTAATAGGAGCAACAATAATAAAGAGCAAAATCTAGTGCAAGCAATAAGAGAATGGAATGGGCGATATCGGATGATCAAAAGGGGGCTTGCCTGGTTGCTCGGGCAAGAGAGAGTGATCACAAGATCAGTAGTCGAATCGCCACCGCAGCTGGGCTTGGTCTCGTAGTCTCACCAAGAGAAGAGGGGAAGAAACAATGAATACACGATAACAGATGCATAACGATGCATGACATGCCAAGAAGCGATGCTAGGCGTGTTCTAACGTGGGTAAGAAGGGTACTGGTTTAGGGGAAGCATCCGGAGGTTATCCTGTTCCGGACGCCCGCCGATGATGAACCGAGGAGAAAGTTTGCAGGTTCGATAGGTTAGAGACGGCGGTGGACGAACGGACTGCGATCCGAATCGCCTCGCTGCTCGAGCAACTTTCATGTTGAAATTATTTTAATCCGGATTACGGATTAAAAGATATGATTTTCTAAAGATTTAATCATTTTCGAATTTATTTAATTAATTAAATCAACATTATCCGAAATAAGGCACGCCGACGCCCAAGATGACGCCAAGAAGTCAACAGTGGGCGTTGATCGTCAACGCGACGGTGGGTCCCACCTGTTAGCCTCGATTAAGTTAATTAGGTTTAACTAACTAATCACTAATTAATTAAGCTAATTAGTTAATTAGGTTAAGCTAATTATAATTAATTAACTCCTTAATTAATTAATTAATTAATTAATTTTATTAATATTAAACTTTATTTTATTATTATTAAAAAATAAAGTTTTGGGCGTGGGGCCCATCTGCCATAGGCCCTGTGGGCCTTAGTGGGTTCGGGCGCCAGGCGCTGGGCACCAAGTCTTGCGGGCGGTTCGGGCAATGGGTGCTCAGGTTCGAGGCCACCGCAGCAAGGGCGCGAGGCCTAGCTGCGGCGGGAGGCGGGAGCAGGGGAGCCCCGGGCGACAGCTGGCGGGCGCGCCAGAGCCGCGGGATGGAGGCGCTGGTGGTCGGGCGGGGCAGCAGAAGGGCAGCGGAGACCCTCCATGGCCGGGTTTGTTCGAGGGGGGGGCGGACGCGAAGGCTGCTGGCTGCCGCCATGCCGGGCGCGCCAAAGCGGTCCAGTATGCAAGGGAGCTCGACGGTGTACGCGCGCCGGAGCGGGACGGTGTGCGAGCGAGGGGAAGGGGAGGCCGAGGGCCTCACCGTAGTCGTAGGGGTACGTGGCAGCGGGGGTTGAGGAAGAGTCGGGGACGACGCGCCGGCGAGGAGGAAGGCCGGCGAGGTGGACGTCGACGAGGCAGGCCGCGGCGGCGTCGGGGAAGACGGGGCGGGGCTCCGGTGGCGCGGTCCTCGCGCGGCGGGGGCGAGGTAGCTCCGGGAGCGCTGGGTTCGGGCGACGAAGCGGCGACGAGGGCGATGCGCCTGCCGACGCGGAGTTGGGCACGAGGGAGCGTGGGGAGGCGTCCCGCGAGGTGGCCTCGGTCCAGCGGGTGGGGGTTCGGGCCGGGTGGAGGGGCTGACGAGGGGGAGGCGAGGAGGCCGAGGACGGGGAAGAGGGGCGCGGCGGGCGCGGCCTGGGACGAGGGCGGGGCCGACGGGGCGAAGGAGGCGGGGGCGAGTGCCTCGATCTGGATCGGGGGAACAGAGGGAGGAGATGGGATCGTGGGGGGGAGAGAGCGAGAGAGGGGGGTGGTCGATCCCATCTGGATCGGGTGAGTGGGGGGGGTAAACGAGGGGCTAGGGTTTGGGGTGGGAGCGAGGGGAGGGCCGACGGGGTGATCGGCTGGGTCTGCCTGACACACGAGGCCATCTGGTCGTGGGCCCAATGAGGGGGTGGTCTCTTTCTGCTTTTTTTATTTTCTTAACTCCTTTTCTGCTTTTGGGTTAATTAAATTGCTTTGGCATTTTCTAAAATGTGGTTACTTCACCACAATTACCTTTGTAATATTTAGCAACCAATCGAACAATTTTGTTTTAATTTTTGAAAACTTTTATTGTTAATTGTAATTAGAAATTGAACGGTTTCGGATTATGGCGAGGTTAGTAACAAGAAACGGATGACGTGGCATGATTAGCGCAGGATTACTGTAGCAAGATTACCCAAGGCCACAATTCTCCTCCATTACAAGAAATCTCGCCCCGAGATTTAAGAGGGGAGCAAGGGGGAAAGGTCTGGTTACGATAATCTAACGGAACTTCTCAAGAAGTTAATCCTTCTCGCTGATGTCTTCAATCCTTTATTCCGATGCATTATGATAAACCGTCATCATTTCTTCGAACTCCATCGATTTACGAAAAATAAGGGGCAGCTCTCTACGACATAATGCTTTTAAGGGAAACAATCGGGGGTAACCCATGAATTAGTATAAGAGTAACTCTCGAGTTGAACTTATGAAATACCTCGAGAGTAAGGTACGAAGGTACCATAATAGGCCCCAAGCGGGTAGGTAGTAGCTCGAAGCCTGAACCAGAGTGAGAAAGGGGTTCAGAGTAGCGAGAGTAAGTATCGCGTCTGATACCAGAATAGATCACTATGACGGTGGCTCGTGAATTACATACGAGTCCACGCGGGAGGAATAACTTTGGGAACAGGGGGGTGTATAGGGGAGTCAGGTTTCGATCCTGTGACCTGTGGGTTATGGGCCCACCATGTGGTTAAAAGAAGTAGGTTGTTGACATCCTGCACGATCATGTAAGCAAGGCAAGTCAGAGAAGAGTCTGGGGGTCATGTCGGCAACAACATAGGTACCAAGGGCGAGGGACGAAGAGAACCATTTTCCTGCTCGTTGAACGAGGCGACCAATAGGCAAGGTTCTCGCCCATCGGTGGTTACCGAATGTCATCAACAAATAGTAATAGGGTCTTACTTACAGAGTGGTATAACGAGGTGCTTACCTAAGCAGGGGGTTATCACTGCTTAGATTATATATATCCCAAGAAAGGTTCAAACAACCAATGGAAAGTAAAAATATGATTAGCATATTGAACAGAACAATGGAGAGGAAAAGGTGTTTAAACACATATTTCAGGGATATATCCTTACCAAGGATAAGCAGAGCAAGATATCCACGATAGTATATAATGTAGAAAACCCTTTAGGTAAGGGGAGAGAAATTTCATGACATTACCCATACAACGGTGTTCGGATAATTGAGCAAGAAACATTTAGCATTGGGCTTCAATGTTCTTGTTGAAAATCAAAGCATCACGTATATGTTTCGAGACAGCATTGACATGGTCTTCGTGTGAAGATCGGACTTGGAATCACGGGATTCATCAGAATAACTGGTTGAAACAGTATTACAATTCCTCATGGATGATAGGATAAACCGCTGAAAGGAATCTATAATGATAGGTCCTCCAGCCGGGGTGCTAGGCATGACATCATGCTACCAGGTCATCAAAGTATCAACATCATAACTCTTGAAAGTCGTCCCAACCATCATATCTCGACCGAGATTCAGATCCGATTGGTGTCGGATACCTCGTGCTTAGGATGCCTGATTAGAAAAGGTGCAACGAAGTTGACGAGATGACCTTGTAAGATTCTCGGGAAATGAACTATGATGTGATTCTGCTAACAAGAGTCCATCATTAACCCAAGGAGAGGACAAGGAGGTTTCTGGTGAACTCAACGACAATTCACCGAGACTTCCAAAAGATAGACTCCCACATTTAAATGAACAAGGAGATAACATTTGTCGGATCAAATGATACAAGGAAGTATGCTCGAGGAAAACATACACAAGTAAACATTGGTTGAAAAGTGCGCCCGATGGGTTGGGTTGCACGACCAATGTCAGAATGGTGACACAATAATCGATAGGCTAAGAATTTCACTTCAAAGCAAGAGGCTTGCTAGAAGGGCAGAATCCAACCGCATCGTTCACTTGTTGGTACACCGGTTGGAGTAACACGGGGACCAAGAAAGAATGGTGATGGTGAGAAGCATCTCAATACCAAGAATTTCTTAAGAGGTGGAGCAGTCCTCACAACATCCTTGATATTAGCAGATGGTAATACTCCAAGGTAAAGAAGAACAAATGCTGGATAGCAAGGAACTCAAAGTATAACACCAAACATGAACAAGCTCGTGTTGGTGGGAAGGCAATAAGGTGGCCGATGATAATACAAATTATCGAGGACAAGGACGGTATTTCATCATGAATTCAATTGATATATCGGATGAGCTCAGAAGTCAAGATCACGACACCCTTGTCGCGAGAGTCCATGAAGGTGTAATCGATCGGCATTTACATCAAGTCAAAGTAATGATGACGTGAAAGGTTATTAGAACCAAGGGTACGACACAAACTCGAAACCAAGCTTGTTGTTCAAGGCGATACGATATGTTGATGAGGATAGACGAAGGTCAGTTCCTCGTCGAAAATTGTGCTCCGTGAAGAAGGAACGGTAGTACCGATAAAATCATCACGACAAAGATATAGCCAAACAGGCTAGGAATGGCGGATCGGATTCAATCTCGCACTTATAGAAGCCATCAAGAGTTGTTGAGCCAGAGTGCGGACTCGGTTCGGCTTGCCGTGTCTTTGAGTGTTTAAATAACTCGTGAGCCCGTGAAAAATTGGAAACAAGGGAAGGCAGCCTTGATGAGGAACTCATAAGAGGTTATTTAGTTCCATGCTAATCTCGAGATACCGTGGGAAGGTCTCTCAAAATTATTGATTAAGAAGGATGCCGACGGGTAAATCCAATAATGGACCTGATGGTCCACTGTGGGTCCGACGCGAGCACCAAGATTTAACCAGAGGAAGAAGAATGCAAGGAGTTCAGATCATAGAAACAACCGACTAACTCAATTGTCAAAAGCAAAGGAATTATGATTCCTAAATCAAGGGGGTTAAGAAGCAATGCTCGATTTAGGGATGGATAAGTTGAATAGCCTTAGGGTACAATCAATCTATAATTGGATTGGTCGAGAACCAATTCCAGATAAGTGAATGGCAGCTCAGCCGAAAAGTAATTTATAAGGATCAATGACGATTGTGGGTATTCAAGAAACATACCGAGTCAACAGACTCAAAATGATAATGACAAGGAATGTCAATAAGACTACCAGATTTATGGGGTTAACCATAATGCAAGTGTTAAGAATTTCGAGAGCCAAGGCTCCAGAGGATTTTCGGAAGACCGAATAGTAAATTGAAGACTTTGTGAAACATATGATCAATCTGGGGATGAGCGGATACTCGACAAGTGCGAGGATTTATTTGAAGGGGTATTCATGTGGCAAAGAACTGCTAGGCAGTAGGCACAAAGTATTCTCGGATCAATAGAGAAAACTTCGGGGTATCTTGTAATACCAAGATCACTGGGGGGTGATCGTATGAATGGCAAGTGTAAGTAGTAATCCATACGGATTTATCGGTGGTCAGGAATAGCATAAGTGAAGAGCACAAGGCCTTGAGAGGACATCCGATAGTATCTTCGGAAACTTCTGATTAGCAAACGACCATCTGAAGTGAGGGGCTCTCCGGGAGAAAGTAATTGCGAGAACCTAAAGTTAGTGTTGTTTTTAACAAAATCGTTTAACCCGAATAGAAGAGAGTTCAGAATCCCAGAGTAAAGATCGAGGAGTAAAAGATCCTAATACCACCCGATGGCGACGTGGGCCCGTAAGGCTCACAGCCAAGTTAGTAAAAGTTTTGCAATGTCTAGACTCGACTTCGCCAAGGAGTGTGGAAGGGGATTCCTACAGCAATCGGCTCGATATTAACTTCAGACGCTTCGATTCAATCAGACACTAATCATGCACGCAAATGTGTACGATCAAGATCAAGAACTCACGGAAGATATCACAACACAACTCTACAAATAAAATAAGTCATACAAGCATCATAATACAAGCCGTGGGCCTCGAGGGCTCGAATACAAGTGCTCGATCATAGACGAGTCAGCGGAAGCAACAATATCTCGAGTACGTATATAAGTTAAACAAGGTGCCATAGTATGGCTAGCACAAACGGGATACAGATCGAAGAGGACAGGCCTCCCGCCTGGGATCCTCCTAGGTCACTCCCGGTCGCCGCCGCCGGGCTGCACGTAGTAGTAGGCGCCCGAGTAGTAGTCGCCGAGGCGGTATGCTCGATCCTGGTCTCCATCGTCTGATTGCAGCAATCGAATAGAGACAGGGGAAAAAGGGGGAACAAGGCAACCATGAGTACTCATCCAAAGTACTCGCAAGCAAGGAGCTACACTACATATGCATGGATATATGTGTAAAGGCCATATCAGTGGACTGAACTGCAGAATGCCAGAATAGAAAGAAGGCCTAGTCCTAACGAAGTCTAGCATCTTCCGGAAACCACCATCTTGCAGCAAACAAGAGGGAGAAGAGTAATCATAACTTAAAGTAGCAGTAGTGTTATCAACCTCGGCCAGAGATCCTTTCTCGACTCCCTGCGAGAAAGAAATCCCAGAGCCATACTATCCAGTTATCATCACAATCCAATTCTCATCGCAATCCATTGCTCATATCCATGCCTCATCTCAAGTTTCCAGTTCTAGTTGTATCGATCGGGATACAACTCCAAGTGTCCGCTATCGAGGACAGGCTATCGATAGATGTTTTCACCGCAGGGTGCACCAACTTACCCACCACGCCGCTTAACTCCGCCGACACACTTTCTGTGGTCATGCCCGCCTCGTCAAACAATACGCCGCAACCCGACCTAGGCTTAATAGAGAGGCCAGCACGCCGGACTAAACCTATGCCCCAGGGTCATGGGCCATCTCCCCGAACTCTCAGACGCTATGTAGGGCGGCCGGAAGCAGACCTAGCCTTACAGCGTTCCAGCCTAATCCGGCCGCCGCCCGACGCCGACGCCTAATAAGCTTCGCTGATGTATACGACGCAGAACGCCCATACTTAGCCCACGGATGGTTAGTGCTATCGTGCCGAGGCCCTCGGATCAAATATCCAAATCGTAGTGGATTAGGAACGCGGTAACAAGCGAACTCACGAAGATGTGACCCGCTGTTCTGCCTCGAGGACTTGTGGCAAGGGCTAGAATGCCCGCCACGCCGTAAGTATCTCGCGGCACCTCCGTGTCAACCCGCTCCACATCACTCGCAATTACACGCTGGTACCCTCGTGGTCGACCCGCCTTTCTAAGTAACCGTGGTAACAGTCCAAGTAATCGTGAGTCCAAACATCAAGGGAAAACACGAGGAATCACCCCGTGTATTCCACTCAATGTAGTCGCCAAGGTGAACATAAGAGGATTCACCCCGAGGTCCACACTTGAGGGGTTGCACGACGAGTCGATCGGAAGTGGTTAAAGAGGAAATCACCTCGATGACCACAACCGGATAACTATACTACAGGTTAATATCGAAGTGTGCAGAGGTTTCACCTCGGTACTCGATAGTAACCTAGTAGTGTCGAGCAACTAAGGGGAGTGATGTGCGTGTCGGGCCTGGTCTCCGATCCCGCTGATCGGGTCTTCAATGATGAAGCAGGGCAACAAGTACAAGGTGGGGGTCAATGATGGGTCTCTAACCAACCTATACTAAGCAGTTTAGGATAAGTGTAGGTAACAATAGCAGTGTTACAATAAACAAAGCTATGCAATGTAATAGGAGCAACAATAACAAGAGTAAAATCTAGTGCAAGCAATAAGAGAATGGAATGGGCGATATCGGGATGATCAAAGGGGGCTTGCCTGGTTGCTCGGCAAGAGAGAGTGATCACAAGATCAGTAGTCGAACCGCCACCGCATTGGCCGGTCTCAGTAGTTCACCAAGAGAAGAGGGGAAGAAACAATGAATACACGATAACAGATGCATAACGATGCATGACATGCCAAGAAGCGATGCTAGGCGTGTTCTAACGTGGTAAGAAGGGTACTGGTTTAGGGGAAGCATCCGGAGGTTATCCTGCTCCGGACGTCTGCCGACGGATGAACCGGAGGAGAAAGTTTGCAGGTTCGATAGGTTAGAGACGCGGTGGACGAACGGATGCGCGATCCGGAATCGCCTCGCCGCTCGAGCAACTTTCATGTTGAAATTATTTTAATCCGGATTACGGATTAAAAGATATGATTTTCTAAAGATTTAATCATTTTCTGGAATTTATTTAATTAATTAAATCAACATTATCCGAATAGTGCACGCCGACGCCAAGATGACGCCGCTAGTCAACAGGGGCGTTGACTGGTCAACGCTGACGTGTGGGTCCCACCTGTTAGCCTCTGATTAAGTTAATTAGGTTTAACTAACTAATCACTAATTAATTAAGCTAATTAGTTAATTAGGTTAAGCTAATTATAATTAATTAACTCCTTAATTAATTAATTAATTAATTAATTTTATTAATATTAAACTTTATTTTATTATTATTAAAAAATAAAGTTTTGGGCGTGGGGCCCATTCATCATAGGCCCTGTGGGCCTTAGTGGGTTTCGGCGCGCCAGGCGCTGGGCACCAAAGTGGGCGCTGCGGTTTCGGGCAATGGGTGCTCAGGTTCGAGGCCACCGCAGAAGGGCGCGAGGCCTAGCTGCGCGGCGGAGGCGGGAGCAGGGAGCCCTGGCGGGCGACATGCCAAGGGCGCGCCAGAGCCGCGGATGGAGGCGTCGGTCGGGCGGGCGGGCAGCAGAAGGGCAGCGGAGACCCTCCATGGCCGGGTTTGTTCAGAGGGGGGCGGACGCGAAGGCTGGCGGCCATGGCATGCCGGGCGCGCCAGCGCGTCCAGGCTGCAAGGGAGCTCGACGGTACGCGCACGGAGCGGGACGGTAAAGCGAAGCGAGGGGAAGGGGAGGCCGAGGGCCTCACCCGTAGTCGAGGGGTACGTGGCAGCGGGGTTGAGGAAGAGTCGGGACGACGCAGCCGGGCGAGGAGGAAGGCCGGGCGAGGTGGACGCCGACGAGGCAGGCCGCCGGGCGGTGTCGGGAAGACGGGCGGGCTCCGGTGGCGCTGTCCTCGCGCGGCGGGGGCGAGGTAGCTCCGGGGAGCGTCGGGGTTCGGGCGACGAGCGGCGGACGAGGGCGATGCGCCCGTCGACGCGGAGTTGGGCACGAGGGAGCGGTGGGGAGGCGTCCGGCGAGGTGGCCTCGGTCCAGCGGGTGGGGGTTCGGGCCGGGGTGGAGGGGGCTGACGAGGGGGAGTGCGAGGAGGCCGAGGACGGGGAAGAGGGGCGCGCTGGGCAAGGCCTGGGACGAGGGCGGGGCCGACGGGCGAAGGAGGCGGGGGCGAGTGCCTCGATCTGGATCGGGGGAACAGAGGAGGAGATGGGATCGTGGGGGGGGGAGAGCGAGAGAGGGGGGTGGTCGATCCCATCTGGATCTGGGTGAGTGGGGGGGTAACGAGGGGCTAGGGTTTGGGGTGGGAGGAGGGGAGGGCCGATCGGGGTGATCGGCTGGGCTGCCCTGGACACACGAGGCCATCTGGTCGTGGCCCAATGAGGGGGGTGGTCTTTCTGTTTTTTTTATTTTTCTTAACTCCTTTTCTGCTTTGGGTTAATTAAATTGCTTTGGCATTTTCTAAAAATGTGGTTACTTCACCACAATTACCTTTTGTAATATTTAGCAACCAATCTAACAATTTTGTTTTAATTTTTGAAAACTTTTATTGTTAATTGTAATTAGAAATTGAACGGTTTCGGATTATGGCGAGGTTAGTAACAAGAACGGGATGACGTGGCATGATTAGCGCAGGATTACTGTAGCAAGATTACCCGGCCACACTCGGTCAGTACCGCCTTGGTGTTGATGCTCATGAGGTTCATCTGATCTTGCCAAGTCCTGTTGTGTCAACAAGCTTCGGAAGTAGTGTTAGGTGTGAAGGCAGCTTGGGAACCGCCGCCCGAGCAAACGAACGAGTAATCTGGTTGAGATGCTGGTACAGTTGAAGCGGATGCTGCAGCTGGTGGAGCAGGTGATACTGTGTTTGTAGATTTAGCCGGTGGACTTGGACCTTCTATCGCACTATAAGTACCAGAGAATCTCGACGGCAGAGCCTTTTCCGCTTTCACCCGACGAGTAACAAAGACTTTACTATAATATTTTCCTTGCTCTTTTTGACTTTGCCATGTCAAGCTGTACCCACAACACAAAAGAATAAAATCACTCTTCGTAACTCATTGATGCATGATACGCATAAGCAATACTTTGATGTAAGACAACCGTATGAGGATGGAATATGTAAGAAAAACAGACGGCATGACATATTCACAGCCACGATGTGCAAACTAAGGTATGATTTTCAAGAAAATAGAAGTAATGCAAGCTAGACACCATATGAAAGATGCAACCAATATTACTCGCCAAGTTAAAAGTGTCCTGTCATAAGTGGCAATTCAAAAATTAGAAGCAAGACAACGAGAAATCAATGCAAGATGCAACCACTATCAAACTGCCATGTTAAAAGCGCCCAATCATGAGTTACCGATGCAGAGATACACAACAACAGTACTTTGATGTAAGAACATGGTATGATAGATAGATGCAGGTATTCTAGACACGTAAAGCCATGTCATATGCACATGTATAACGATAAACTCAGCAGGTGCAATTTAATCAAAATAGAAGAAATACAAGCTAGACAACATATGCAAAATGAAACCAATTATCACATGTCAACTTAGAGCAAGCACCTGCGATGGTGGAGTGCGGAGATGAACTCATCATGTAGACTTGAGACTTCAACTTCATTAGCAGAGCAGTGGCAAATCTAGAGAGTCTCTGCTTTGCGTCGGCAGAGTACCACCAACATCCCCTAACTTACTCTTTTCCTTCCTATTTTCTGATATTGCCTTATGAAGTCAAAACCACAAGAAGATGAATAAAATTAGCTCTGCATAACTGGTTGATGCATGATATGCATTTAACACTACTTTGATGTAAGGCAAGCGCAGGAGGATGGAATATATACAAAAAGACAGCGTTTCATATTCACACGCATTTATAGGAGGATGGAATATGTATGAAAAACAGAAGCGGAAGGCATTTCAACAAAATTAGAAGAAATGAAAGCTAGGCACCATATGAACATGCAACCAATATCACTCTATCGTAAAAAGTGTCTCGTCAGAAGTGCCATTTCAAGAAATTAGAAGCAGACAAGCTAGAAGACAATGCAAGATGCAACCTACATCACAGTCCCAAGTTAAATGTGTCTTATGGGTAAGTGATCGTTGCAGGTATAAGTTGTAAGTTACGCAGATGCAATACAAGCTAGACATCATACGCAACATGGAACCACATATAATAGTGCCAAGTTAGAGCAAGCACCTGTGATGGTGGAGTAGGGAGATGTGCTCATCATCTACACAGCCACGTTGACTGTCTAGACTTGCGTTGTCTTGCTAATCTTGTTGGGAGGATGGCGGAGTAGAATATGTAGAGAACCTCCTTTCAGTTGTTCTAAGGACCACCATCATCCAATGCCTTGCCAATTTCCTTCAGCTTTATTGATTTTGCATTGTTTGGTCATACCGACAAGAAAAAGGAATATCATTCGCTTCTTCGTAACTCATTCATGCATGATATCGATTTAACACTACTCGATGAAAGGCAAAGTCATGATACAAGGATGGAATATGTAGGAAAAATGGACGGCTTGACATATTCACACCTATGATGTGGTAACCAAGGTAAGGCACTTCAACAAATTAGAAACACCGCAAGACACCATATGGAAGGTGCAATCAATATCACTCGCCAAGTTAAAACTGCTCTGCCATAGGTGGTGTTCATCAAACTAGAAGCAATACATGCTAGAAATCATATTCAAGACGCAAACCAATATCACATCGCTAACTTAAAGGTGTCCCATCATAAGTGACTGATGCAGGATACACAAGAAGAGTAGTTCCATGTAAGAACATGGTGTGATAGATGATATAGTATGTACCAAAACAGGAAAGCGTGTCATATTCACATGTATCATGTGTAAGCTAAGAAGATGCAGTTTACACTAATTAGGAGCAATACGAGCTAGACACCATATGCAACATGCAACCAGATATCACATCGCCAAGTTAGAGCAAGCACCTTGGATGGTGGAGTAGGGAGCGAGACTTGGACCATGTAATGCACTATCAAGACAAGGAGAATCGCACAGATGTCCGCTTACGTTGTTGCAGAGGACCACCATCATCGCTTTCCTTACTCTTTTCCTTCCTCTTTCTTGATTTTTCCTTGTCAAGTCAAACCCACAAGAAAAAGGAATAAAATTTGCTCTTCGTAACTTATTGATGCATGATACCGATTTAACACTACTTTCATGTAAGGCAGCCGCATGATAGGAGGATGGAATATGTATGAAAACAGGACGGCGTGACATATTGACATGTATGATGTATAAAGTGTAAACTAAGCACAAGGTGCTTGAACTTGTTAGAATCGATGCAAGCTAGAAACCATATGAAAGATGAAACCAATATCACTCTGCCAAATTAAAAGGGTGCCCTAACAAATGTATTTGACCAAATTAGAAGCAATACATGGCAACATGCTAGAAATAATATGCAATATGCAACGAATAAAGGTGACTCATCGTAAGTAATTGATGCAGGATACAGAAGAGAGGTAGTTTCATGTAAGAACAAGATTAACACATAGATGTAATGTGTACCAAAAATAGGAAGGCATGTCATATCCACAGGTATAGTGTGTAAACTAAGTAGATGCAATTTACCCTAATTAGAAGCATTACAAGCTAGACATCAGATGCAACATGCAACCACATATCACATCTGCTGAAGTTGGAGCAAGCACTGTGATGGTGGTGTAGGGAAGTGCTGTCTTCAGTGCAGAGCAACGCTCAATATCTTCATTTAGGCTTGCTGTTTCTTGAGAATCATGTGGAGAGGATGAAATTGCATTCTTTATAAGAGTATTAAGCCTCATATTAACCCACGCGCTGGACTGTCTCATTATAAGAGATAGACGCGGATACACAAGAACAAGAGTTTGATGTAAGAACATGGTGTGATAGGCGATGTAGTATGTACCAAAAACAGAAGGCGTGTCATATTCACATGTATAATGTGTAAGCTAAGGAGATGCAATTTAACAAATTAGGAGCATTGATGAGGGATACACAAGAGAAGTAGTTTGATGTAAGAACATGGTTAATGGAAAGACGAGTATGTACCAAAACAGGAAGGCATGTCATATTCATGTGTATAATGTGTTAACTAAGGTATGCAATTGACCCTAATTAGAAGCATTACAAGGTAGACACCATATGCAACATGCAACCACATATCACACTTCGCCAAGTAAGAGCAAGCACCTGCGATGGTGGTGTGGGGAATTGCGGTGATCAACTAGAGAGCTACGCTGACTATCTTCATTTAGCCTTGCTGTTTCTTGAGAATCATGTGGGAGGATGACACCGCACTCTTTAAACGAGTAGGGCATCTCACAAGAACTCCACCCGGTGACTGCCTCATCATAAGTGATTGACGAGGATACAAAAGAGCATTAGTTTGATGTACTAACATGGTTAATAGACATATGTAGTATGTATCAAAAACAGGAAGGCATGTGATTATCAAAGGTATAATATGTAAAGTAAGGATGCAATTTAACCAAATTGGAAGCAATACAAGCTAGACACCATATGCAACATGCAACCACATTTGACAATGCGAAGTTAAAGAAAGCACTGGATGGTTGTGTGTGGCAATTGAGATCATCAACTGAGAGCTACCTTTATCGCTCCAACTGCACGACATCGCAGCCATTAGAGCGTTGAAACACTTATCGCTTATCTTTGAATTACATCGAGCGATTGCTCTTTTCTTTTATGCATTCATCAACACCGCACGTAGTCTGAAATACCCATGCATAAAAAACAATAGTGTGAGTATGGGTGAAGTGTGTGCACAATTAGTACAGTGTAAAGGTAGCAGATAGCAGGTCCGTGAGAAATAAATGACGGGAGACATATGATAGCTCTACAACATGCATGGCACACTCAATTACTACAGGATTCTATGAAAATAACAATGATAAAAGCAAATAGGTCAGTCCATTTTTTCTGCACCGTCTGATGTACAAAGAACGGGAGATCGCCTTCATCTACCTCCAGCCAGTCGGTGTTGACGATCTTCCTCAAACGCCAGCGACCACCGCCCAAGATTCTCCTCCTGCCCGCGCCCCTCCTCGACCTCACCGCATCATTGCTTGGCACCGCCCCACGGCCATCCATTCAAGCCCCGCCGACCTCCAGATCGGGCGCAGCAGCTCCTGCGCCCACACCCCTATGATAGACACCGCGCGCCGCTTCTCCGGGAATAGGCGGACTAGGTGCTCCGCGCGCTAAGCGGTGCTGCTTTTTTTAATTGCGGTTTGACCGACCCTGAATTGAAATCCAAAGGGCTACCGACCTCTAGCAAAGGTGAAATAGTAAAAGGAGGAAACCTTGTGCATTTAGTATCACGAAGAAGATGCAGAAGAAGCGCCAACTAGTTTCTTTTCGTGGGATGAATACGGTGAGCGGAGACGTAAGATTTGCACTAATAAGGGAAGAGGAGTACCTCTTTCGCTGGCAAAGTTGTGTCCTCCTTCTGTTTTTCCGACGATCTTGTTGTTCGCCGAAACCAGAAGTTGTGGAGGACGGTGCAGCCTTGGACGAACCCATGGCCAAGTTGTTGAGTGTGGAAGCGGTGGCGTGCCTCTGTCAAGCGCGGGAAGTAGATCTCGAGGCGGCGAACGACAAGATAAGGGAACAACTCAAAGCGGTGGACGGTTGCATAAAGGAGCCAAGCAGCAAAGGAGGCGCAAGACGGCGTGGTCGAGTGGTTCGCACGGCGACGCCGCGGCGCCGGCGTCATGGAGGCAGCTCGCCGGCTTCACTGCTAAGTCCTTGAGGGCGCTATGTTGCGGTTGTGTTGGATGACGACATCGGGTACCCGCCCGCGTGATGGAGGAGGGGCGGTGGATTGGCCGCTATGGGTGGAGGACGGAGGAGGTTGGGGTTTCGGTCGGGTGAAGAGGGCGCCACGCCACGGAGTATGAATAGGGAAACGGAGGGAGGCAGGTCATGGGGAACTAAGGGGGAACAATGTTTGGTTTGAGACGCGCTTGTTTGAAATTTGGGAAAGTTACAAATTTGCCCCATCTAAAATTTCTGACATATTATGGGTTGGGGGTAGGACAATCATGTCGTGTCCCAAATGTATGGATAGATTTCGCCGAGCGCATGGGTGTTTAGGTGCCCACGGCGTATGAATGCTTCTCGAGGTGGTTGAGACTCATGCCTTAGTGAATTTACAAACCTACCCCGGTTTAGACCTTTGACATTCTTGTGCCGTAGTTGCATGTTTTGGAAAAAAGCTACTAGTGGGTTGTACTATCTATTTAGGAATAGAAGACGACACGGAAGTTGTAGGAAAGAGATGACATGGAGCATCTCAATTCATATGAGTAGGGATTGGAAAAGAGATGTCATTTGGTTCACATCATAGGAACTTTTCTATTGAATCTAGAGATGACATGTATCTCAATTCCTATGAGGAGGGATTAGTAAAGAGATGTAATTTGGTTCATATCATAGGAACTTTTCTATTGAATATACGCTAATGTTTATTTTCCTTTGAAATTAAGGGAGTATAGGAATCCATTCATATGAACCAAGTGGCTCTAAAGCTATAGAAATGATATCATGTTTATTTCCTTTGAAATGTAGAGTATATGAATCTATTCCTATGAACCAATTGGCTCTAAAGGAAAAAATCCTATAAAAATCATATCATATAGAGTTCCTATGATATTCCTCAACACTAAAGGATGGTTGAAATTGCTGCGGGTGATACGATGGTTGTAACACCCCCAGAGTCATGCTACAGTAACCCCCCTGTGATTAAGCTAATCATTTTTCCAAACCGTGCTTAATCACCTTGTTCAATATCCCATTTGAAATTCCAGTCAATTCAAATTCTAGTGAAGTTGAAGTTGCTCAAAAGTTGCTGGAAAAATGTTCATCATTTGTCGAGAATTCCATAACAATTATTTGTTAAGGAACACAACATCACTTTTGTGCAAAGATGAGCATTAGCAATTATAACAGCACCAATTCAGCATTTTTAAGTGCTATCCTATTTATGAAAAATACAAATGAATTCTTCTCGTCTCCAAAATATTTATGACACTGTCTATAATCACTGTGGATTTAATGGGACACCTCCCCAATTTTTCCTAAGTGAAACAGTTGACCAAATAATTCCTTTATCTCTCTCGTTAAAAATAAAAGAAAAAACAGAAAAGGAAATGGAAAAGGAGGAAAAGAAAAGGGCAAAGTGCTATAGCACTTAGGCCTGCCAACAAAGTGGCCGCCCAGCCCGCTAACCGGTCATCACCTACCTCCTGTTCACAGGAGCACGATGGACGCCGCAGGCCGCCCACAGCTCGGACCGCCACGAAGTCGACCATCCGGCAGCTCTGCGGCGACTCAAGTCCCCGACGACGCCCGACCGAACCCTAACCCTAGACGCCTCGCTCTCTCTCGTTCTTTCTCCCCATAGACCGCACCCGAGCTGCGCCACCATGAACGAAGCTCCCCACGCAGCCACCGTGGGTCCTCCTCGTCGTCCGCCTGCGCCCAAGTGGACCATCGTCGCCCTCCGCGCCATCTACGCTGCCACTATTCGCGCCCGAGGCTCGATCACCGTCGGCGCCGCCTTCCCCATCTCGATCGCAGACTCCGCCACCGATTCATCGCACCGAGACTCCCCGAGCACGCTGCCGCTTCTACAGCCTCGCTGTGAGCTTCTCCTCCTCCCCGTCCTTTCATTTCTCGCCCTAGCTAGCTTCGCCGCCGCCGCCCGAGGGCATTGCCGCCGACGAGCTCGCACTGCGGGCTATGGTTGCCGCCATACGCGCCGAGCGCCGCGATCGTGTTTTGGGTTTCTCAGGCCCAACGCTGGCGTCCACGCTTCTTGCCGAGCCCCATAGCGCCGATTCCGCCTGCTGTTCAAAGCCGCCGCCGCAACTCGCTGTCGGGCGCCTCTTTCCGCCTCCCAGCCATCGCTGGCCGCCGCCACTCGACGTGGTTCGCTCATCCGTCTCAACGGGCGCTCGCAAGATCAAAATAGGCCCCGATGGCTATTTCAACCTCGCCGCGATGCGCGCGCCGCTGAAATGACTCCGCCGGAGTTACTCCGTCACCGCCGCGTGGGCTGACATGGACGCCTGGGCCTGCCTCGAGCCATCGACTATGGGCCCGTGGGGCCTTGTTGATCGAGTTGGCTCGGGCCAACTATGCTGATCGGGCACTCAATTGCCACCGACACACGCCCGCCAAATTAACCTAATTAAAACATTTTCCTAAATAAAAATAATTAGCTAAACTAATTAGTCACTAACATGTGGGGCCCAACGGCTAATTAACCCCTGCTCAATTAAAATAACCCACTATTAGCCCTCTCGTCTATGACATATGGGACCCATCGGTTAGTTTGACCAGTCAGCCGGTTCTGCTGACCTGCTGATGTCATGTCGACACTCGCTGATGTCATATTTCTATTTTTGTTAATTTAGTTAATTCCGTAATATGGTTTAAACTTTAATAATTCATAGAAATTAAACCGCAGCTCGATGAAAATGTTTTCTACATGAAAGTTGCTCAAAAATCCAACGAATCCGAATACGCGGTCCGCTCAGCTGTCACATGCCCCTAGCATGCTGAACATGGGACATTCCTCTCCGCCGCCCGTCTCGACATGTCCGAACCGGGAAAACATTCCTGCTGATTTTCCCCTTCACCTTTATCGTAGCCAAACGTTAGGTCATGCCCACACAAAGCATATTGACACGCTCGCTTTGTGATGCTATGTTTTTTTTATATTTACTATTTCTTCCTCTTCTCTCCTAGAGACCCCGAGACCGATGCTGCTCTCGTGATCGACTACGCCATCGACGACCCTCCTTGCCGTAGCAACCAGGCAAGCCCCCTTTGATCATCCCGATATCGCCCATTCCATTCTCTTATGCTTGCATTAGATTTTGCTACTGTTATTGTTTGCTCCTATTTTGATGCATAGCCTGCTTTTGTATCTACTGTTGTACCTTACCTGCTTATCCTAAACCGCTTAGTATAGGTTGGTTAGTGATCCATCATGACCCCGCCTTGTCCCGACCGCCCTCACCGATTACCGAAGACCGATCAATGGGATCAAGACCAGGCCCCGCACCGCACATCACTTTACCCTTAGTTGCTCGACTCACCGGGTTACTATCGAAAGCCGAGGGTGAGACCTCTACATCACTTCAGATGTTAACCCCAGTAGTGTAGTTATTCGGTCGTGGTCATCGAGGGTGATTTCTTTAACCACTTCGACACGACTGTCAGGCAACCCTCAAGTGTGGACCTCGAGGGTGAATCCTCTTACGCTCACCTTGATGATTACATCGAGTGGAATTCACCGGGGTCATTCCTCGGTTTTCCCTTGATGTTTAGACACACGCTACTATGGTTACTATGACTTTACATCAACCATGTTACTAAAGACGGGTCGATTCGAGGGGTACCTTAGCGAGCATATTTGCGAGTGATGTGGAGACGGGTTGACCTCGAAGGTGCCCGCGAGATAATTACGGTAGGCGGCGGGCATTCTAGCCCTTGCCGCAAGTCCTCGAGACGGGCAACGGGTCACATCTTTCGTGAGTCTCTGCTTGTTACCGCTGCTCCTAATCCACTATGATTTGGATATTTGATCCGAGGGGCCCCCGCCCGATAGCACTAACCATCACGGGCATAGTATGGGCGTTCTGCGTCAGATACATCAGTCAAGCTTAATAGACGCCAGCGATCGAGCGGCGCGACCGGTTGGACTGCATAAGTGCCTGCCTTGTTGAAGGAGGTAGCTAGGTCTGCTCACCGCCGCCCACGCAACGCAGGAGTTCCGGGAGATGGCCCATGACCCCGGGGCATAGGTTTAGTCCGCGGCTGGCCTCTCTATTAAGCTTCAGGTCGGGTTGCGGCGTATTGTTTGGCCGAGGCCGGGCATGACCCAGGAAAGAGTGTCCGGCCGGAGTTAATCGAGCGTGGTGGGTAAGTTGGTGCACCCCTGCAGGGAAGAAAACATCTATCGATAGCCTGTCCTACGGTAACGGACACTTGGAGTTGTATCCCGATCGATACAACTAGAACTGGATACTTGTGATGAGAACTGGATGGTGATGAGGATTGATTGTGATGATAACTGGATAGTATGGCTCTGGGATGCCTTTGTCGCAGGGAGTCGAGAAAGGATCTCTGGCCGAGGTTGATAATACTTCTACTACTTTACTTTATGCTACTCTACTCCTCCTGTTGCTACAAGATGGTGGTTTCAAGATGCTAGTCTTCGATAGGACTAGGCCTTCTCTATTCCGCATTTCATGAGCCCACCCACATATACAGCCTTCCTTTGATAATGTTGCATATGTAGTGTAGATCCTTGCTTACAGTAGTACTTTGGATGAGTACTCACGTTGCTTTGCTCCCCTTTTCCCCTTTCTTCTTCTTTCCGTTGATGCAACCAGATGACGGAGCCCAGAGC